>CM063507.1:53570741-53575741 GCA_032207245.1 Pardosa pseudoannulata | reverse complement strand
GGAAGAAGAACATAGAACGTAGGAATATTAAAAACCTTTTAGTTCAGTGTGTTATAAAAGGTCTACTTAAAAAGTAAATTTTGTTTTTATGTTTTAGTTAATAATTGTTGCTATTTACATTTGAATACTTTTTATCAGACAGGAATATATTGCTTGCAGGATACGAAATTGTTATGCTTCATTGATAGGTTTCGAAACCACAAATTTTTCGCGTTGCTCTAAGCA
The DNA here is from genome assembly GCA_032207245.1 of Pardosa pseudoannulata. Taxonomy (NCBI): domain Eukaryota; kingdom Metazoa; phylum Arthropoda; class Arachnida; order Araneae; family Lycosidae; genus Pardosa; species Pardosa pseudoannulata. The sequence continues at coordinate 53,575,516 of CM063507.1, read as the reverse complement.
CCGCGATTTTAGCGTTATTTTAACGTGATCTTACCGCTTTAGCCTTACACCATCTAGCGTTCTTATTTTAGTGTGGAAGAAGAACATATAACGTAAGAATATTAAATACCTTTTAGTTCAGTGTGTTATAAAATGTCTACATAAAAAGGAAAATTTTATTTTTATGTTTTAGTTAATAATTGTTGTAATTTTTTTACATTTGAATACTTGCAGGAAACAAAAATGTTATGCTTTACTGAGAGGTTTCGAAACCACAAATTTTTCGCGTCGATCTAAGCACCGCGATTTTTACGTTATTTAACGTGATCTCACTCTTTTACCCTATCAACATCTAGCGTTCTTATTTTAGTGTGGAAGAAGGATATAGAACGTAGGAATATTAGAAACGTTTTAGTTCAGTCAACAATTTTTTCGTTATTTAACGTGATCTTACCCCTTTAACCTTACAACAACTAGCGTTCTTATTTTAGTGTGGAAGAAGAACGCAGAACGTAGGAAGAACATAGTTTGAAAAATTTTTATGACTTTTGGAATGATCCTTTCTTTTTTGTTTAAGTAGATGGTGTGACGCCTTCAATATTCTCAAATGAGAGGTAACGTGAAGAATAGATCACAGTCAAAAATAAAATTGGAAATTTACTTTTATTCTTGATTAACTACGGCTATTTACAAAGGAATGTTAATTCCCAAATCATGTAGAACTGCAAATGATGGTTTGCCGGTAAAACTTCCTCACGACGATCACAGTCGAAAGAAAAACAAGAGATTTAATAATCTCTTACAATTGGGGAGGGTTTTCAGGGTGGCAATCCAACCCAATTTATCCCCCGTTCGGTATCCGAGACTCTGCCGCTCCCTATATGAGCGGACTTTACGAATCTCCCGAACTAGAAAACTGGCTCCGGTAACAAAAAGCGAAAGCCTCCACGAGGTCAACACACCTACGTAAAAAACGACGAAAAGCCCCGAGTCGCAAAATTGTAGGCTTTTTATACCTGGGGGGCAGTTACAGTCCCGCTACTGTTTTTTGGGTCCTAGATTCTTTAGGTAGAGGAACTTTTTTTAAAAAACACTGTATGTACACTTAAATTAACATATTTTTACATTCAAATATTTAAAAATGTTTTATTAAAATATAACAGTTATTATAATATAATAGTTAATTTAATTTTTTTTTGTAACTTTCATAAATCTGCTAAAATTCTGGCATCTCTTCTAGTAATTAAAAGGATTTTTGTTTAAAACAATAATATATTAAAAAATACGAATAAAAATGTTTTTAAATTTTAATTGATCTTTTCTCATTTTATGTAATTAATTTTGTCCTTTTCATTTCCCTTTTTAAATCTATTTAATTTTAACTATTAACACATTTACCAGATCATTTTTTTTTCTTTAGTAACTTTACTCCTTTAAATTTGTTAAACAATCTTAAATCAAAATGTGATACACTCAGTAATTTGCTTTCAAAAGCAACAGTATGTGATAATGGAACGTATTAGTTATTTCAGATGAGAACTTAATATAACAGATGTGAAATTCAAACAGTAATGATAGCGAATCTACGAAAAAATTGCATTTTATGATCAAGCAAGTGACAATAACATAACATTAAAATCTGAGAAGAATGTGTCAATTTAATGAGTAAAAAATCTACGTACAAGTAAGTATAATATTTTATTATACTAATAAGGCATTAAAAATAAAGTCATGTAACAACTGTATTACAAAAAATATAATTCATTAATCTAAAGCAAACAACTTGAGTAGCGATAGTTCTCAAAATGTCGGACCGATTTAAAAGGAATAGCGCTTGCGGAATGACAAAACTGCCCCATAGATGATATCGGCCGTCCGGTAACGACAAAATCGTCGTTGAATCGGTTGGTGGGAAAGCGAGTAGCTCATCTTAGTGCATTTTACGTGCGCCGATGTCGGAGAAAGACTGTCCTCTAAGAATTATCGCTGTCATGTCGGCAAGTGGGAAAAAGCTCTAAGAGCTCTATGCTTCTTCGCTAGGTACTCTGTTAAACCAAATTATCTTGACTTTTATCTTGAGTAGTATATGAAGTTCCTTTGGTAACTAAATTGTAAGTATAAATTGGCACACAAATAAAACATCTTTAGCAAAACTTTGGAACTTCGCTAGGTACTCCGTTAAACCCAATTATCTTGACCTTGAGTAGTATATCAAGTTGTTTTGGTAACTAAAATGTAAGTATAAATTGGCACCCAAATAAAACATCTTTAGCAAAACTTTAGAACTTCGCTAGGTACTCCGTTAAACCCAATTATCTTGACCTTGATTTTGAGTAGTATATCAAGTTGTTTTGGTAACTAAAATGTAAGTATAAATTGGCACACAAATAAAACATCTTTAGCAAAACTTTAGAACTTCGTTAGGTACTCCGTTAAACCCAATTATCTTGACCTTGATCTTAAGTAGTATATCAAGTTGTTTTGGTAACTAAAATATAAGTATAAATTGGCACACAAATAAAACATGTTTAGCAAAACTTCAGAACTTCGCTTGGTACTCCGTTAAACCCAATTATATTGACCTTGATCTTGAGTAGTATATCAAGTTGTTTTGGTTGGTAACTAAAATGTAAGTATAAATTGGCACACAAATATAAAACATCTTTAGCAAAACTTTAGAACTTCGCTAGGTAATCCATTAAACCATATTACCTTGACCTTGATCTTGAGTAGTATATCAAGTTGTTTTGATAACTAAAATGTAAGTATAAATTGGCACACAAATATAAAACATCTTTAGCAAAACTTTAGATCTTTGCTAGGTACTCCGTTAAACCCAATTATCTTGAACTCGAGTAGTATATCAAGTTGTTTTGGTAACTAAAATGTAAGTATAAATTGGCACACAAATAAAACATCTTTAGCAAAACTTTAGAACTTCGCTAGGTAATCCATTAAACCCAATTACCTTGACCTTGATCTTGAGTAGTATATCAAGTTGTTTTGATAAATAAAATGTAAGTATAAATTGGCACACAAATAAAACATCTTTAGCAAAACTCCAGAACTTCGCTAGGTACTCCGTTAAACCCAATTATCTTGACCTTGATCTTGAGTAGTATATCATGTTGTATTGGTAACTAAAATGTAAGTATTAATTGGCACACAAATATAAAACATCTTTAGCAAAACTTTAGATCTTTGCTAGGTACTCCGTTAAACCCAATTATCTTGAACTTGAGTAGTATATCAAGTTGTTTTGGTAACTAAAATGTAAGTATAAATTGGCACACAAGTAAAACATCTTTAGCAAAACTTTAGAACTTCGCTAGGTACTCCGTTAAACCCAATTATCGTGACCTTGATCTTGAGTAGTATATCAAGTTGTTTTGGTAACTAAAATATAATTATAAATTGGCACACAAATAAAACATCTTTAGCAAAACTTTAGAACTTCGCTAGGTACTCCGTTAAACCCAATTATCTTGACCTTGAGTAGTGTATCAAGTTGTTTTGGTAACTAAAATGTAAGTATAAATTGGCACACAAATAAAACATCTTTAGCAAAACTTTAGAACTTCGCTAGGTACTCCGTTAAACCCAATTATCTTGACCTTGATCTTGAGTAGTATATCAAGTTGTTTTGGTAACTAAAATGTAATTATAAATTGGTCCCAAAATAAACAACTTTATCAAAACTTCAGAACTTCGCTAGGTACTCTGTTAAAACCAATTACCTTGACCTTGATCGTGAGTAGTATATCAAATTGTTTTAGTAACTAAAATGGAAGTATAAATTGGCACACAAATAAAACATCTTTAGCAAAACTAGAAATTTGCTAGGTACTCCGTTAAACCCAATTACCTTGACCTGGATCTTGAGTAGTATATCAAGTTGATTTGGGTAACTAAAATGTAAGTATAAATTGGCACACACACAAAAAACATCTTTAGCAAAATTTTAGAACTTCGCTAGGCACTCCGTTAAACCCAATTATCTTGACCTTGATCTTGAGTAGTATATCATGTTGTTTTGGTAACTAAAATGTAAGTATAAATTGCACACAAATATAAAACATCTTTAGCAAAACTTTAGATCTTTGCTAGGTACTCCGTTAAACCCAATTATCTTGACCTTGATCTTGAGTAGTATATCAAGTTGTATTGGTAACTAAAATGTAAGTATTAATTGGCACACAAATATAAAACATCTTTAGCAAAACTTTAGATCTTTGCTAGGTACTCCGTTAAACCCAATTATCTTGAACTCGAGTAGTATATCAAGTTGTTTTGGTAACTAAAATGTAAGTATAAATTAGCACACAAATAAAACATCTTTAGCAAAACTTTAGAACTTCGCTAGGTACCCCGTTAAACCCAATTACCTTGACCTTGATCTTGAGTAGTATATCAAGTTGTTTTGGTAACTAAAATGTACGTATAAATTGGCACACACACACACAAAATTAAAACTTCTTTAGCAAAACTTTAGAACTTCGCTAGGTACTCCGTTAAACCCAATTATCTTGACCTTGATCTTGAGTAGTATATCAAGTTGTTTTGGTAACTAAAATGTAAGTATAAATTGGCACACAAATAAAACATCTTTAGCAAAACTTTAGAACTTCGCTAGGTACTCCGTTAAACCCAATTATCTTGACCTTGATCTTGAGTAGTATATCAAGTTGTTTTGGTAACTAAAATGTAAGTATAAATTGGCACACAAATAAAACATCTTTAGCAAAACTTTAGAACTTCGCTAGGTACTCCGTTAAACCCAATTATCTTGACCTTGA
>CM063507.1:53563241-53565741 GCA_032207245.1 Pardosa pseudoannulata | reverse complement strand
ATATATATGTGTATATATATATATATATGTATATATATATATATGTATATATATATGTATATATATATATATATATGTATATATATATATGTATATATGTATGTATATATATGTATGTATATATATGTATATATATATATATATATATATATATATGTATATATATATATATATATATATATGTATATATATGTATGTATATATATATGTATATATATATGTATATATATATATATATATATATATATATATATATATATATATATATATATATATATATATATATGTATATATATATATATATATATGTATATATGTATATATATGTATATATATATATATATATATATGTATATATATGTATATATATGTATATATATGTATATATATATATGTATATATATGTATATATATATATATATATATATATGTATATATATATATATATATATATATATATATATATATATATATATATATATATATATATATATATATATATATATATATATATATATATATATATATATATGTATATACGATTTCCTTGAAATCGTTACTATTTCGTAAATCACAATGATTTAAGAAAAGTCAAGAAAGGATTAAGATATTTGCAAAAAAATAGAAGAGCTGTCATAGATAAAGTTCGCTAGGTGTCAAAATGACCCCTTCCGTAATTCTAGTGTTGAACCGGTACCTGCGCGCTATCTATTGACTAAGTTACACGCTCTTATGGAGCAGACTGCATATGTCTTTTGTTTTAAATATCGTAACTTAATTTCGCTTTTGTTTTTCAGATAAAGCAATTTTATGGGACGAATGCTGGCAAATGCAATTGCCCGTGGTAAGCTATAACGGTTTATGTACAACAATAATTTAACAATAATTTAATGGAAAATAGGGAGCATAATTAAATCTTAAAAGAAACAGTGGATGTAACGGAGCGTTAAAGAAAAGTACTACTGAAAGGAAACTATAAAAAAATAATTAGAAATTAAATATTATAATTGTAATAAAAAATAATTAAAAGCAATTAGAAATGACATTTAAAATGTTTTAAATATCCGGAATTTTTTAAATTTCAAATTTTTTAAATAATTTGTTGAATATAAAATTTTTTTGAGATATAATTTTCAATTTTTTCTTTTATTTTTGTAATCTTATTACTAAAAAATATCTTTTGACTATATTTGGAAGCTCTGTACAATCAATCATCACTGACACTTTACAAAGGGTGTTTGGTTTGGTTTGGTTTGGTTTGGAGCGCTATGGTCTACTTTTTGCACACGAGGGCTAATGAGACCGGGACCTACTGCTTAAACCCGACTCCGAACGGCTACGAACATCCATACCACTGTGGGATTTGAACCCACGAACTCCGGTTCCGAAGGCCAGCACCCTAACCATTCGGCCATCGTTCGGTACAAAGGGTGTAGCACGAATTTGTATGCCATATTGGCGTTTTACGTGTAACTAAAGGAATATCCGTTGAAAATTTGAAAAATCCATCGCATATACTTTAGTTGTTTTCATGTGTTACCGTCTCTCATTTATGAAAATATGGTAATTTATATTAAATAATAATCTATTAAAAGTATGCAGGTCTTTAAAATTCGGAAAAAGGATCATTAAATATGATTTGATTCTAATTACTCTGTTTCTAATAAAATAATCTTTAATAATTCAGATATGTAAATTATACACTTTTATCCCCTATATCAGTGGTTCTTAACCTATGGGTCGCGACCCAAAATTGGGTCGCGAAGCATATTTCTTGGGTCGCACTGAGTCGAACCAAAAAAGTTAATAATACACCAAATAATAAGTAATACCAACACCTCCTAGAAGAGTTATTCCCTAATACAATGCTCCGGTAGAGATACCTTTTGGTGAAAATTGAAAGCGCTACCGATCAGCTACTTTTACTTTCACTTCTAAGAAACCAGGGATTCCCCGTTGTTTGTAAACATGTAAGCAGAGAATAACAGATTTTACTCAAATTTGGGTCGCGGCTTAGAAAGGTTAAGAACCACTGCCCTATATAATAATAGCCTAAGTTATCTGTCCGTCTGTCCTCCAATATATGAAGCGGTTGGACCTGGAATGGATAGAGGCATCCATTCAAAGCGAATAAAGTTTATCTTCTCCTAAACTATCGATCCGATTCTAAAATAAATTTGTATAAATATGCTTCATATCGCAACAAAAAATACTGTCGTCTTTAAAAAGTTCGAAATCCAACCCTTCCCTCCTTTTCGAGAGTTTAATACCATTATTACAAACCCTATTCACCGGTTAAGAGCAGGCGATTAAATCTATCCATTTAAATTTATCCATTAAATTTATCCACTTAATAAAGAGGTAAAAATAACAATCTTTCCTAGTATTGTGACGTCATTTCTTTAAACATCTCATTTAATCATTTCATATTTTAAACTATTTAAATATCATCTACACTATTTTAATATCTTTTATCACAGAACTTAGTTATTACGTAAAT
>CM063507.1:53500741-53543241 GCA_032207245.1 Pardosa pseudoannulata | reverse complement strand
TTGCAGGCTAAAATAACGGATTTCTTTTTCCCCAACCTAATATGATTACATTTATTGTATAGATACAATACAATCATTAATAGAAATTTGTTTTTCTGTTCATGATTCTTATGCAGTAAATGGTCTATAATTAATATTCTTGTTAATTCTTTCATTTTTAGTTTAATAACTAAATGTTAATAATTTCTGTTTCGATGTAATCACAGTTTAACTGAGAAAATTAACATTTAAAATCCTTAAGCTGTTAAGGTGGAACTCCTTTCATATTAAAAGTTTAATAGAATATGTGTCACAAAAAAAAGTGAAGGATAAAGAATTTAAAAAGTTTTTATACTATTTCTTTTTGTACTTCGTTTAAATGTACGTTAAGAAATTTTTACATACATATATATATATATGCATATATATGTATATGTATAATATATATATATATATATATATATACATACATATATATATATATATATATATACATATATATATACATATACATATATATGCATATATATATACATATATAACACACACATATATATATATATATTATATATATATATATGTATATAAATATATATGTGTATGTATGTATATATATGTATATATACATGTATACATATATATATGCATATATATGTATGTATATATGTATATATATATGTATGTATATATATATATATATGTATATATATATATATATGTGTATATATATGTATATATATATATGTATATATATGTATATATATATGTATATATATATATGTATATATATGTATATATGTATGTATGTATATATATATGTATATATGTATGTATATATTTATATATATATGTATGTTATATGTATGTATAAATATGTATATATATATGTATAAAATATGTATATATATGGTATATATGTATATGTATATATATATATTATGTATATATATCATATGTATTATATGTATATATATGTATTATGTATATATATATATGTATATGTATGTATATATATATATATATGTATATATATATATATATGTGTATATATATGTATATATATATATGTATATATATGTATATATATATGTATATATATATATGTATATATATGTATATATGTATGTATGTATGTACGTTAAGAAATTTTTAAGAATTATTTAGTAAGTTAGATTGGTTGATTCTTTGAATATTCAAAATTCTTTACTGCTGTCTTTGCATTTTAATATAGACTATATTACCTATTCTCGTGTAGTCCTCGTTTTTATTTGAGTAGTAACCTGTGATCAAATGTATAGTGGGATTTTATTTTGATTGCGTTGTGTAAAAGTATTTTAGTACTAAATTTAATCACAGGTTCTGAGGAACTACAGACATAAGATATAAAATAAATCTCAAAGCTAAATTAACAGTATCCGAAACTAGCTTATTATAGAAAAAGTAAATTTATTATAATATATATATATATATATACATCTATGTACATACAAAACTGATTCTAATTTTCATAAAATATGCTTTATCAACTTCTAAATTAGTTCTGACAATAATTTTTTAATACTTAAGTAATTACGTAAATATAAGAGAGAAGACCTAATCTCAATTTCAAAATGTATGTAAAAGGGGGTACCTTTGGGGAGTTAAAATGGTGTGCCCGGAACACTGCTGATTGATGGGTATCTATGGATCTTTCGTCGGTCTGGTCAGGGGCTTCCTCCTGAGTTTTTGGGGTGCGGTCGTACTATTTGATGCAGGAACACTTCCTGTCGGACTTGGCTGGACTCTCGAACTCGTTCCATCGGACTCCTCTCTTCGTCTGGACTATCGAACACTTTCTGTCGGACTCTCTCCTCGTCTCGACTTCCGAACCTCTTCTGTTGGACTCTTCTCTTCGTCTCGACTATCGAACACCTTCATACTTTTAGATTTTTCTTATTTTATTAATTTCATCCTTGTCCCCTCTTCCTTCTTATCCTCCAATCGGGATAGTTGTAAGAATCCAGTTGGTCTGCTTAAACCCCGCCTTAAGACCGCCAACGTGGAAAACCTTATCCCTTCTAATTGGGCACTGTCCCTTAGGGACTCATAAATAACTCCACAAAGGTACATTCTTGTTTAATGTCAAGTACGGAGATAGGATTCTAATCTGGGACTGGGATCAGAACCCCATCCGAGACCACCGTACAAGACAATAATATCCGTAGAATATAATTTTATGGTCCTCTGTCTTTTTACAAAGATGTGATGAGGTCAGATTTAGATCCCGAGCATTTTACTTCTTGTATGAATGAATCAATTATATTACTGATCTAAATCGCCTCATCACACCTATATAGTTTTCAAATGCAATGTATTTTAGGAAGAGCACTGATATAGGAACACAATAGCGACATTTCGTTTAAGCAACCTTTTTGTAGCACACCAAAACTCGTTAATATCTTATAAATTGCGTAGAAATTTTATTTTGTAAAATATATGTAAAAATATGCAACAGGGGAGATAACGTAAACTTTCTAGATACAAAAACTATAGATAAATTTATACAGAAATTTTAACATCTATCCAATTTGAATAATAATTTTTAGAGATAAATTTTAAAATGTGTTAAATTTAAATGTTACCAATGAAATTCTATGCTAAAGTTGAACCCCAAAATGTTCGTTTCACAATGGGTTCAATATTTTTAATTAGGTGAAACAAATACTTAATAATGCAAGTTCAGTTAGCTATGTTTTAGAAATCATTTACACAATTTTGACTTTAGAATAAATATGATCAAACTATTGATTTTGTCTGTAGTTATTTGTTAACTTAATCAAGTCGATAAGTTTTGTTGAGTAGTTCTTTCGTGAGTTTGGGTTGGTTGGTTTGGTTTGGAGTGCTACGGTCTACTTTTTGCAACACTATGGCTAATGAGACCGGGACCTGCAGTTTAAAGCGATTCCAAACGGCTACGAATATCCATGCCACTGTGGGATTCGAATGCACGAACTCCGGTACCGAAGGCCAGTACCCTAACCATTCGGCCATCGTTCGGCTCGTGAGTTTGGGAGAAAACTTCCTAATTAAGTACAGCTCAGTTTACAAAGAACATTCCAGAACAGATAGCGTAGGATAATCATGTATGCTCTTGTAGAATTCAATGCACTTCGCACACAGGAACACTAGTACACCGTGAGCGATTATTTACTACAGCTTGAAGAGGCATAACAACACGTCTTTTGACACTGAAGTCTGCCAATTGAATTATAAGAAGCGATGAAATGAACCGTATGTATAGGCCCAGAAACATTTCGAGATACTTCTGGACTTTGAAGCTTCTATAAATATCTGAGCAATCCAAATATGTCGCCAAAAATGTCGCCAGGTCACCAAATAGGGGACCAAAAATATAGTTGCTAAAAGCCTTACCAGCAAGCGAAAAAGAGTCTTTAAAGAGGATTATTAATAAATAACCGCTGTAAAAATGTTTATGTTTTGAATGGCATGTGAGAGAAAACTTATATTTTTTTCCTTGTGTATTAACTACTAAACTTATCTTATTCTAGAAATGGAATCGGAATGAAATTCAAAAACTTGAAATTTGCTCTACGTTTTCTTCAATGGAACTTCTGGACTCTGGAAGAAAATACATCTCAAAATTTTTATGTTGAGGAATAAAGAAATTCTTATGGGATGTAAGAATTTTTTAAATGTATTTTATTTCGTAACATAATTAAGAATGTCTTACTGATATCTAAAGTGTTAAATAAAATATTGCAATGACTAAAAGAGTTTTGTTTGTAATTGCAAAAACTTTCAGACTACATATTTCAATAGAAATACTCATTTATACGATTCATGATTACATGTTGACTTGTTTAAGCACTACGTTTGTATGTCAAGGCCGTAGGCAGGGGGAGGGAATTTAGGGGGTTGGTCCCTCCCCCCCCGAAATTTTGAAAGACCATTTTGTAGATAGACAATATCCCACGTTTGTGTGTGTATGCGCTATCTGCCTAGCTGTTCATGAACATGGACAGTTATTCTCTTAGAAAAAACTCTGACCATTAAAGTCTTTCTAGGCAGCTGGCCGGAAATGCAGCACTATATTCCGGAAATACAGGGCTGTGAAGACTCCCCTTTGTCCGAGCACCCGCCAAAACAGCTGACCGGAGTACACCTGTACCTGGACAATAGCTTGCCGTCGCAGAGTCGGGGATCTTGACAATCGGACTGAATAGACGAATACGCCCCTGATGGATCTCGTTAATGAACGCTCGGGAATTCCATGAAGAGAGAGCCAGAGAATGAGAATTCAGCTAAAAAGTATAACTGTAACTTTAGCTGAAGTTCTCATGTAACTGGGAACTTAACTGAGAAAAAAACAGTGGCGGGAACGTAACTGACCCCCCAAGTATAAAAAGCCTACAATTTTGCGACTCAGGGACTTTCGTCATTTTTTTTCGGAGGTGTGTTGACCTCGTGGAGGCTTTCGCCCTTTTTTTTACTAGAGAGCCAGCTTGCTAGTTCGGGAGATTCGTAAAGTTCTCTCATATAGGGAGCGGCAGAATCTGAGAACGGGGATAAATTGTGTTTGATTGCACCTTGAAAAGCCTCCCCATTTGTAAGAGATTATTAATTCCCTTGTTTTTTTTTCCACTGTGATTGTCGTGAAGAAGCTTTATCGGCAACCATCCTTTACAGTTCTAGATGATTTAGGAATTAACGTTCCTTTGTAAATAGCCGTATTTAATCCAGAATTAAAGTGAATTTCCAATTTTATTCTTTGACTGTGATCCATTATTCACGTTACCTCTCATTTGAGAATATTGAAGGCGTCACAGGGCTTTCCCCTTTCATCAATTGAAGTATCATTCACAAATAAAGATGTCTTTCTCCCTTAGTCCCCCATCCCAAAATAATTTCTGGCTACGGCCCTGATGTATGTATTTCGAGGGAAAAGTTAACTTTGATATTTTAAATGTCCATTTTGACCATCTCTGGATGCATATTAAGTAGTTTGGTCGTCACAAAAATACTTTAACGTTTTCCAATCCATAATAAGCTTTCAAAATATCAGAGTTTTACCACAAAAAATCAATTATTTCCCTGAACAACACGATATAGGTACAGGTATTTACATATTTACAAGAGACTCTCGACGAGACGAATTTGAACTTACTACTAAGCAAGTAGCTTACAGCAAAATTTCCCAATGGAAGCAGATCCAACACCGAACAACACTTCTGGAGAAACCATGGTTACTAGGATCAGAAGACAGCCGTTTTTACCTATTTCGAGCTGTGGCTCACCTTGTGAAATGTACTTGGTAGGGATATGTAAGGTTTTTGGGATTACCATGTTTGGTTCAACCAGGCTCGAGTTACAAATACACAATCCGGCACCAAACCTCAACCATATGCCCATGAGGCCTTCCAGGCATATCCCCGGGACAGGTGGGCAGATTGTGATGAATGGGCCACCTCACACAGGATCACAGGATGAAGTTGGTGCAGAACTGCCTGGGGTTAGCCCTCTAGTTCTGCTATTCTTGGGAGTTTGGCAAAACAACACTATGATTAGATTTGGGTCTAGCACGGCAATAAAAGTGTAAATCTCACTTTGATCCCAACAATTATCGCCCTATAAGCCTTTTATGTACAATAGTAAAATCACAGACAAAATTACTTCTTCTAGATTTAACTCCCACTTAATTGAAAACAATATTATCCTCAACTACCAAAGTCCAATATTTTCCCCCTAAATGGAAAAACTCCATAATTATTCCTATCCCTAAACCTGTTAAACCTCACTTTGATCCCAACAATTATCGCCCTATAAGTCTTTTATGTACTATTAGTAAAATCACAGACAAAATTACTTCTTCTAGATTTAACTCCCACTTAATTGAAAACAATATTATCCTCCCCTACCAAATTCCAATATTTTCCCCCTAAATGGAAAAACTCCATAATTATTCCTATCCCTAAACCTGTTAAACCTCACTTTGATCCCAACAATTATCGCCCTATAAGTCTTTTATGTACTATTAGTAAAATCACAGACAAAATTACTTCTTCTAGATTTAACTCCCACTTAATTGAAAACAATATTATCCTCCCCTACCAAATTCCAATATTTTCCCCCTAAATGGAAAAACTCCATAATTATTCCTATCCCTAAACCTGTTAAACCTCACTTTGATCCCAACAATTATCGCCCTATAAGCCTTTTATGTACTAGTAGTAAAATCACAGACAAAATTACTTCTTCTAGATTTAACTCCCACTTAATTGAAAACAATATTATCCTCCCCTACCAAATTCCAATATTTTCCCCCTAAATGGAAAAACTCCATAATTATTCCTATCCCTAAACCTGTTAAACCTCACTTTGATCCCAACAATTATCGCCCTATAAGCCTTTTATGTACTAGTAGTAAAATCACAGACAAAATTACTTCTTCTAGATTTAACTCCCGCTTAATTGAAAACAATATTATCCTCAACTACCAAATTCCAATATTTTCCCCCTAAATGGAAAAACTCCATAATTATTCCTATCCCTAAACCTGTTAAACCTCACTTTGATCCCAACAATTATCGCCCTATAAACCTTTTATGTACTATTAGTAAAATTACAGAAACAAAAATTATTTCCTCTAGACTTAACTGCCACTTAACTGAAAACAATATTATCATCCCCTACCAAATTCCAATATTTTCCCCTTAAATGAAAAACTCCATAATTATTCCTATCCCTAAACCTGTTAAACCTCACTTTGATCCCAACAATTATCGCCCTATAAGCCTTTTATGTACTATTAGTAAAATCCCCGAAAAAAAAAAAGTATTTCCTCTAGACTTAACTCCCACTTAACTGAAAACAATATTATCATCCCCTACCAAATTCCAATATTTTCCCCCTAAATGGAAAACTCCATAATTATTCCTATCCCTAAACCTGTTAAACCTCACTTTGATCCCAACAATTATCGCCCTATAAACCTTTTATGTACTATTAGTAAAATTACAGAAACAAAAATTATTTCCTCTAGACTTAACTGCCACTTAACTGAAAACAATATTATCATCCCCTACCAAATTCCAATATTATTCCCCTAAATGGAAAAACTCCATAATTATTCCTATCCCTAAACCTGTTAAACCTCACTTTGATCCCAACAATTATCGCCCTATAAGCCTTTTATGTAATATTAGTAAAATCCCAGAAAAAAAGTATTTCCTCTAGACTTAACTCCCACTTAACTGAAAACAATATTATCATCCCATACCAAATTCCAATATTTTCCCCTTAAATGAAAAACTCCATAATTATTTCTATTCATAAACCTGTTAAACCTCACTTTGATTCCAACAATTATCGCCCTATAAGCCTTTTATGTACTATTAGTAAAATCAACGAAAAAAATATTTCCTCTAGACTTAACTCCCACTTAACTGAAAACAATATTATCATCCCCTACCAAATTCCAATATTTTCCCCTTAAATGAAAAACTCCATAATTATTCCTATCCCTAAACCTGTTAAACCTCACTTTGATCCCAACAATTATCGCCCTATAAGTCCTTTTATGTACTATTAGTAAAATCACAGAAAAAATTACTTTCCTTCTAGACTTAACTCCCACTTAATTGAAAACAATATTATCATCCCCTATCAAATTCCAACATTTTCCCCCTAAATGGAAAAACTCCTTAATTATTCCTATCCCTAAACCTGTTAAACCTCACTTTGATCCCAACAATTATCACCCTATAAGCCTTTTATGTACTATTAGTAAAATCACAGAAAAAAATTATTTCCTCTAGACTTAACTCCCACTTAATTGAAAACAATATTATCATCCCCTATCAAATTCCAACATTTTCCCCCTAAATGGAAAAACTCCATAATTATTCCTATCCCTAAACCTGTTAAACCTCACTTTGATCCCAACAATTATCGCCCTATAAGCCTTTTATGTACTATTAGTAAAATCACAGAAAAAAAAAATATTTCCTCTAGACTTAACTCCCACTTAACTGAAAACAATATTATCATCCCCTACCAAATTCCAATATTATTCCCCTAAATGGAAAAACTCCATAATTATTCCTATCCCTAAACCTGTTAAACCTCACTTTGATCCCAACAATTATCACCCTATAAGCCTTTTATGTACTATTAGTAAAATCACAGAAAAAAATTATTTCCTCTAGACTTAACTCCCACTTAACTGAAAACAATATTATCATCCCCTACCAAATTCCAATATTTTCCCTCTAAATGAAAAAACTCCATAATTATTCCTATCCCTAAACCTGTTAAACTTCACTTTGATCCCAACAATTATCGCCCTATAAGCTTTTTATGTACTATTAGTAAAATCACCGAAACAAAAAGTATTTCCTCTAGACTTACTCCCACTTAACTGAAAACAATATTATCATCTCCTACCAAGGTGATTTTCGGCCTAAACTAACCGCTTCCCACCAGCTCTAACGCTTAACGGAACATTTAGATTCTTCCAAAATAAACTTTCCACTGCTGCCCTTTTCTTGGATATTGCTCGTGCCTTTGACAAAATCTGGATAGATGGTCTCATATACAAACTTATTAATCTTAACTTTCCCAAGTATATTATAAATATCTTAATCTCTTATCTCTACAATAGAACTTATCGGGTCAAAATTAATGATGCTTATTCTTCCATTTACAATACAGGGTGTTTCATATTGAATGGGACAAAAAGAAGAACGCAGAGTGACTGCCGCAATGGACTTATTCAGCGGAAACAAATTTATTCTGCAACTACGATTATGCAAGTTTTATTTGGCAACAGGAAAAAATTATCGAATGATGAACTAGAGACGCTGTTAAACAAAATGTCGTCCATGCAGGAGAAAGCATATTGTGTTTTCGAATATGCCAAAACCCCCTCGGTAACTGTTGCGCAAAGACATTTTCGCTCGAAATTTCGCAAAGAATCTCCGCATAAACATAACATAAGCAGGTGGGTGAAACAGTTACAGGATACTGGCTGCTGTAACGATCCGTTACATGACCGTAAAGAAAGAGGAGCGGAAGGTGACCTTTCGCCGCGGACAATTACGGTTAGCGGCAGGTAGAAACGGGTGGTCTAACAATACACTTGTATACTAGGTCCCAGACTTAATTGAAAACTGTCCGTGTGCTGGAGTCAGCGCGTCTGAGGCTTTGTGAGACTGTTGAGTGAAAAGACTCGGTGAAATGATTGTAAATAATTACAGTGCCATGTGCGCCCTTTAGCGGTAGCGGAAAAGGCAATTAAGTTGTTTGGGTCGGCTGATTTGAAGACGGCTTTTCGGTCACATAAGGAAACGAAACAGCTAATTCAGGCGGGAAGTAACAGCAAGATTGCAT
Source organism: Pardosa pseudoannulata (assembly GCA_032207245.1). Lineage (NCBI taxonomy): Eukaryota > Metazoa > Arthropoda > Arachnida > Araneae > Lycosidae > Pardosa > Pardosa pseudoannulata. Next base: position 53,533,875 of record CM063507.1, on the reverse strand, counting down.
CCTCCTGCTTTTGGAAGTTTCCCGAAGAAACGCGTAAGGGGAACCGGGATCGTTATGAAAAAAGAGTGGCGGTGCCAAGACGGGGCTTTTTCTTCTTGAGGCTTCTTCCTGAGAGTTGCTTTTGGAGCTCGAGAGGAACCGCTCGTCTCTCCGATTTCCGGAGTTTGTTTGTTTTTTGTTAGAGACCGCCAGCGTCTCTGTTTGCTAAGAAATCGACCTTCGACTCGGGAATCCCATTCCCGTTATTTTGCTATTTTTTTTTTACTTCGTGCATAGAAGCAGGTAGCCGAGAGTGACTCTTGCTCTCATTTTGGATCGTCTTGCATCCCGAGTTCCCTTCACGAACCCCAGCGTGATACGCACTCTGAGCTTCGAACCTATATGTGAAAGCCGACTGTACAAATCGTCAGCCCGGAGGTGATAGTGTCAGCGTTTATTACCGGCACTAATTAGCGAACAATTCCAGTGATATAGAAGCATTAGCCACACTATACCCAGTACCCAAGCATCTTTATTGTGTGAATGTCATCTCAGCACAAGATCCCAGAATATTTAGAAATCTGCTGAATCTGTACATAGCTGTACATAATTTATTCACCTGAATAAAATATTTAGTCTAGATTAAACAGTTTTCTAGTCTGTTTCATTGACGGCTTCGCCTACCATATCTCCAGTACGTTACACTGCTTATGCAAGAACAAAAGCCCAGGACGGAAAGAATTCCATCACAGGAGATATGCTATCACGAGTGTGGCAGAAGCTTGATTACCGTATAGACATTTGTCTTGTCACCGGAGGAGCACATATTGAACACCTGTAGAAACTTGAATAAATGCAGTTCTGGGGTAAATTTGAATTTTCTAAATATATTAATTACAACGTTCACAATCATGTTTTCTTTGTGTCCCATTCAATATGAAACACCCCGTATTTATAGCGGAGTTCCACAAGGATCCGTTCTTATCCCATTCTTTTTAACATATATATAAATGTCATCCCTCAATTAGCAACCCCCAATATCGCTATCTACGGAGACGACACTGCCATCTTCGACTCTAATCGTAATTATAAATATGCTGTACTTGCCTTTAATAAACACATTAAATTGATCGTTAGCTGGCTGAAAAAAAATGGAGAATTAAACTCAATACAGACAAATGCGAAGCTGTTTTATTCACTACCAAACGCCCTAGCACATACAACATTTACATTGAGAACACTCGTATCCCTTGGTCTAATACTGTTAAATATTTTGGTGTCACCCTCGACAAAAATCTCTCTTGGGCCCCCCATATTAAGAATATTAAATCTAAGTTTCGAGTTGCTAAACGTATCCTCTTCCCCCTAATTGCTCGAAACAGCAAATTAACCCCGTGAAATAAATGAAACTGTTAGTTTCATTTATTTCACGAATTCGACCCCAAAAATGTCACATATTTTATTGCATATATTTGTTCACGTTACATTTGTAACCTGGAAGATGTTATTAAAAGTAACGTTCCTAATTATTTTAAACATATATCACAACTGGTTTACAGAAAATAAAAAAATGTTTTCCCTGGAAGCTGATTTTTCTCTCTCTGTAAGCCAGAAAGGGAAGTTACAGTTTTGCGTATAAAATTGCAAATATTTTCGATTACAATTAATAAACCGATTATTTTCGAATGCACATACTACAAATACTTTTATTTAACCTGTTTTTTTTTTCAAAGATCAGATTTAGTGCAATAAATTTTGAAAGAGGGCAAAAGGCATAGTCCAACGTCACAGTCACGACAAAAATACCAAGTCTTTTTTAATTCTTTTGTATATGTTATTTTTCTTCAGTGAACACACATAGTAATACTTTCCGGGTCTAAGTTTTTCACCTGTAAGCAGAATTGCATCTAAAAACCTCTTTTGGTCAGTCTCCCAAAACCTCAAACCAAAGTCAAGCCAACTCTAATAGCTAGCGAAGTAATGCAAAACCTGTCAGAAAGCCCACACTTTTAAACCCAACTGAATACACTTCGAAAACTAACAACTTGTGGACATCTATAAGACTAATTTGACATTAAAAATACAAAAGTTACTGATAAAACAGAAAATGACAAAGAAATCAGATAGCCCGTACGCCGTATGGGCAAATCATTAAAGGCAAGATAACAGCGCCCGGTGTACGCAAGGGGGTTAAGTTGGCTTTGTCGTTGTCAGTAGTGCAATAATTATTATTAGAGGGATTAAGTAGAGGAGGGACTTTAGGAGGCTTAATATTGAAACGATTAGCGGCCTTCCAGATGGAGTTGTCTGTAGAATCTAGAGTGTTTAAATAGCTTTTCAAGTTTTTGTTAGATTTATCCTTTAAGTAATATTTTAGATCCTGCTGGGCGTTGTTCATAATAGTTCATAATAGCCACCCCAGCTAGCATGGAAACGTTGGATTTTCGTTGGCTATAAGTTGGCTGTTGGTCTTTGGTTGGGTAAACGTTGAAAAGGGGAAATGAAATGATGGCATTTAGTTGGCAAAATGTTTGGTGGGCCATCGGTAATTCTGAAACGTTGGACAACCGTTGGGCCAACGTTAGAGATTTTCTGTTTACGCTTCTTGCACAAATATCGGCATTCCATTGGCTAAGAAATATAAAAGTAACCGCCTATATCTACGAGCATGTGCAGAAGCTCCGCCAAAAGAGAAAGTTGTGTATCAACCGCCATCTTTAGGGTTACCGAGCCATCGCTGCAGGATTTCAAATTTGCAAGGTAAGTTCTCTTGATATTTTTGTGTTCTATCATATATGCCCTCATTATTAATAATTTATTCCTGAAGAAAACGATATTTGGCTATCTGAACTGAAACTACAGTTTACTAATTTCTTTTTTGTGATTTTAATAGTAACGTACCATTTACAAAAGTATATACACGATGTTTTAGTACACTTTGATCTTTAATACCTATTAGTACACTTCTTTAGTACAGATATAAGAAAATAGCAAATTTTTAAGTCAATTTAAGATAGTTGACTTAATTTTTTTAAAGCACACTGATTTAAATTATCGTTAGGTTACTTTGTGTCTTTTCTTAATAATAATAATAAAGTTGTGTAATGATAATATGTAAATATTATGGATTTCACTTTATCATAGTTGTTAGGAAACTTGTTTACTTTATAACTTAATTTTATTTATTAGATGTAATTATGTTCGCCTTTATTTTTTTACATATTCAAATCATCTTTGAATCATTTAAAAAAGCTAAAAGGATAAAAGGAAATGTCTGTGGTAACATTAAAACATTTTATAATATATACTTTTCAAGTTACTTATTTGTGTTTCAGATGCCATGAAATTAAATCCAAAGAAAATGGTAGATGGAAATGGTGGCCGAATTTATATATAAAAAAATGTAAATAAAAGAAAAATAACTCAAATATGTATATTTTTTTAACCTTTGTTGTGTTGTGCTTTTGTTCAATTATTTATTTTTAGCTCTCAGATGGGAAAATTTTCGCTTTTCTTATTTAAGAAACAGTTTGTTTCATTAAAAAAATTAATACAGATTTCAAAGGAATAAATGGATTGCCGCAGAGTAAGTATTATATGAAATGTGTGTTGTGGACTAAAATAACCTCATTTTTTTATATCTATTTTCTATTTTTCAACTCTTGCAAAATTTAAAAATGACTTATGTTATAAAAACGTCAGCTTATTTCAAAGAAATAGCACATGCCCATTCTATATTATACACTATAACAAAATAATAAACAGAAATAATAAACGTTGGAATTCAGATGGCCCATCGTAGTATTAGGTTGGCATTCAGTTGGTCCATCGTAATATTACGTTGGCCCATCGTAGTATTTCGTTGGCATTATGTAAACAACAACCATTAGCCAACCATTAACCAACCGTTGGACAACATGTCATATCAACGTTGCCCCGACGTATGCAGTACAACGTTGGCCCAACGTAACGTTGCTAGCTGGAACCCCACCACGCTGGTCACACTTTAAGTACTCGGAGAGAGCCCGGAGCGTCGCGGGTGCAATCCACCGGTAAACGCAGCAGAGAGACACTGATAGAAGGACTGGAAGATTACTAGATGCTTTGACGGACCTCTTGACGCCGGAATTTGTGAGGTTGGCATGAACCACATGGACCGAAAGAGGAGCAAAACGAAGAGAAATTACCTCGCTGCACTTACAGACGGGGAACCAAAGAGCAGAATAAAAGAACAGAAAAAATTTGAGAAGCGACAGTTGCAATCCTGAGCCTTAGAACCATCACCCACAGGTCTCTGCGTTGGAACCTTGGTCCACCCCCGTAAATCGGCTTTACTCGAAAAATACCAAGGTCAAGGTAGCTGGTTTTTACGGAGTACCTAGTAGTGATAAAAAACTCTACTTCAACCTCCGAACGAATAAAAATCAAAAACATAATTTAATGAAACTAGAAAACGAGTTTGCCAAACGGGAATTTAGTACGCTTACAGCGGCTTTCTGAAAAACGATAGTAAACAGCTGTAAGGTGAGAAAATCGTTCACATAACAATGCATATGTGAAAAACAACGCGTTCTGTGATTAAAATTAACCACACTGTACCTTGATAAAGACAAAACATAACAGTAAGTTCACAAAATTACACTCCGCCAGAGCATATTGAAGTAAAATGAAAAAACAGTAATTCAGTATCGCCATCTATTGAGTACAGGGAGAAATACAAACTACATAAGAGTTGAGATACATTTATAAAAGTCTCGAATAATACAATTTGAAGCCTCGCAACCTCTCCAGAAGTCTGTATACGCTATTGTATACGTACATATGTGCACATACATAAAAATATGATTCCGTGAAAAGACGAAGTGCTGTCTTCAGCACTTTCGACTAAAACACCACCATAAGAGAAGTCTGTGTACTCCCTTGTATATATACATTTGCGCACATACATAAATATATTATTACGTTAAAAATTTATTTTCTTCACCACTTTCGTCTAAAACACTACCATAAGAGAAATCTGTGTACTGCCTTGTATATATACATTTGTGCACATACATAAATATATTATTCGTAAAAAATTTATTTTCTTCACCATTTTCGTCTAAAACACCACCATAAGAGAAGTCTGTGTACTCTCTTGTATATATACATTAGCGCACATACATAAATATATTATTGCGTAAAAAATTCATTTTCTTCACCACTTTCGTCTAAAAAGGGCACCATAAGAGAAGTCTGTGTAGTCTATTGAATACATATATATGTCCACGTACATAAAAATTTGATTGCGTAAAAAATTTTTTTGTCTTCAGCACTTTCGTCTAAAACTCCACCATAAGAGAAGTCTGTGTACTCCATTGAATACATATATATGTGCACGTACTTAAAAATTTGATTAAGTAAAAAAATTGCTTGTCTTCAGCACTTTCGTCTAAAACTCCACCATAAGAGAAGTCTGTGTACTCCATTGAATACATATATATGTGTACATACATAAAAATTTGATTGCGTAAAAAAATTGTTTGTCTTCAGCACTTTCGTCTAAAACTCCACCATAAGAGAAGTCTGTGTACTCTATTGAATACATATATATGTGCACGTACATAAAAATTTGATTGCGTAAAAAAATTGTTTGTCTTCAGCACTTTCGTCTAAAACTCTACCATAAGAGAAGTCTGTGTACTCCATTGAATACATATATATGTGTACATACATAAAAATTTGATTGCGTAAAAAAATTGTTTGTCTTCAGCACTTTCGTCTAAAACTCCACCATAAGAGAAGTCTGTGTACTCCATTGAATACATATATATGTGTACATACATAAAAATTTGATTGCGTAAAAAAATTATTTGTCTTCAGCACTTTCGTCTAAAACTCCACCATAAGAGAAGTCTGTGTACTCCATTGAATACATATATATGTATATTATATATATATATATATATATATATATATATATATATATATATATATATATATATATATATATATATATATATATATAACCTATATATATATAAATCTGTGTACTCTATTGAATACATATATATGTGAACGTACATAAAAATTTGATTGCGTAAAAAATTTGTTTGTCTTCAGCACTTTCGTCTAAAACTCCACCATAAGAAAAGTCTGTGTACTCTCTTGTATATATACATTTGCGCTCATACATAAATATATTATTGCGTAAAAAATTTATTTTCTTCACCACTTTCGTCTAAAACACTACCATAAGAGAAGTCTGTGTACTCTATTGAATACATATATATGTGAACGTACATAAAAATTTGATTGCGTAAAAAAATTGTTTGTCTTCAGCACTTTCGTCTAAAACTCCACCATAAGAGAAGTCTGTGTACTCTATTGAATACATATATATGTGAAAGTACATAAAAATTTGACTGCGTAAAAAAATTGCTTGTCTTCAGCACTTTCATCTGAAATTCCACCATAAGAGAAGTTTGTGTACTCTATTGAATACATATATATGTGTACGTACATAAAAATTTGATTGCGTAGAAAAAATTGTTTGTCTTTAGCACTTACAAGAGTTACAGAAAAAGTGAAATCAAAAATTTTAAAATGGGATATTAAAAAAAAGACACTCTGAAGAATTAGGATAGTGTTGTCTCGTCGAAAGCGAGCGCCATTACCTATAGATTCTACGTTTTACCCAACGCAATTGCGGAGTCCTTGAATTAACAACATTTTTCTGTCGAATTCCCGTCGAAATTTCTGCTACTGTAAAGCCCCCCGGGCAAGGATTTTAATCTCGGCTTTGTGGTTACAGCTCGACCTTGAAGGAATCGAGAACACATCTGCAGAAAAGGAAAAAGAACGATCGGAAACAATGCAGTTATGTAATGCGCATTGTCTGTCGAAAAATAAAAATTAATCTGTCGTTGCCATCCACCGTTGAAAGAATTTAAACTCATTATTGGTGAATTTGCTCTGAGCATTGTTTTGGTTGTAACCCAATACAGTGGAATTTGGTTAATTTGATTTTTAGGCGGAAGTGTTGGTTGGAAATGGTACGGTCTGCTCTTTTGCTACACGAGTCAGAGCGAATGGAAAATACAGTGAAACCTCTCTGAGCGGCCACCCCTCCATACCGAGAATATTTGGCCGCTTAGAGGGGTTGGCCACTCTGAAGGGTTTTATTTACTATTATTAAATAATTACTATAATACGTAATATAAACAAATCTGACATATATTCCTTATCTAAATGAAATTTAAAACTTATCTAAAGAGAAAATAGTACTTTATTTCATGCTTCTTTACATTTTTTTTTAAAATGGGCTATAATTTGTTTCTGTTTGCTCTGTACTCCTTCAAAATCAAATTATTTTCTGTAGTCAATTTTTGATTTCCGTTCATCCGCAAATATTCAAGCTAACTTTCTTGCCGATTGGCCATTCTCATATTCACGCAGAACTTCAGTGGTCTGCTCGAAATTTAGAAAAACGCATTTCGACATCGTTGCAACTCAGATCACTAACCAACTAATGAAATGAAACTGGCGTGAATGACATTTTTCCTGACAGATGTGCAATTCTTCCTTAACTTTACCAATTGGAATTCCAAACAAAGGCCCTAGGACACCTTCAACCCTTGATTGTCCAGTTCCTCCCTCAGTTTCTATGGATGGTATAATAGGAATTCCCTATCTGAAGACACCTTCAACGCTTGATTGTCCAGTTCCTCCCTCAGTTTCCATGGATGGTGTAATAGGAATTCCCTATCTGAAGACACCGTCAACGCTGATTGTCCAGTTCCTCCCTCAGTTTCTATGGATGGTGTAATAGGAATTCCCTATCTGAAGACACCTTCAACGCTTGATTGTCCAGTTCCTCCCTCAGTTTCTATGGATGGTGTAATAGGAATTCCCTATCTGAAGACACCTTCAACGCTTGATTGTCCAGTTCCTCCCTCAGTTTCTATGGATGGTGTAATAGGAATTCCCTATCTGAAGACACCTTCAACGCTTGATTGTCCAGTTCCTCCTGTTTGAATCATTTATTAAGTTTTTTGTATTTTGTTTTGTTGTTCATCCTTTAACTCAATGTGTTACATCTTGTACTGTTATGTTTTATGTTCCGTGTGCTATGTTTGGTTTTTGTAGTATAATTTAGTTGCATTTTTGTGGCAACACTTTTTTGTAGTGATAAAAGGAGAACTATTTGCGAGTGATGCCCTCACGTTGCTGCTGGCATTATGATTATTAAAATACGTTTAAAGACAAATGTCATTGTCTACGTTTTTTGTTTGTGTTATTGGTCGGCGTCGACACCTCCCTCAGCTTCTATGGATGGTGTAACAGGAATTCCCTATCTGAAGAGTGTAGAGAGAATACAAAAGAGATAATAGATTAAATCTTTCTTAGAAATAGGGGGACCACCGCGGAAATGCACTTCTTAAGTTATTCCTTTGTCTTATATTCGACCATAAACCTGACGTTCAGTTTTTTTCTCCCAAAATTAAAGCATGGAGTGAGTAGAATTTTCCGAAAAATGAAAGGGGCAATCCCACTTGGTGGCCGTTTAGAGGGGGTCGGGTGACCGCTAATAAAGGTTATTTTACCATTAGGTATATGAGTCCTAAAATCCGTGCCATGAAAAATTGGCCATTTAGGAGGGTGGCCGCTCGGAGAAATTTCACTGTATATATATATATATATATATATATATATATATTATATAATATATATATATATATATATATATATATATATATGTATATAAATGTATATATATGTATAATATATGTATATATATATGTATATATATATATGTATATATATATATATATGTATATATATATGTATAATATATGCATATATATATATATATTATATATATATATATATATATATATATATATATATATATATATATATATATATACATACATATATATATATATACTCTATATATATACATACATATATATATATATATATATATATTATATATATATATATATATATATATATATATATATATATATATATATATATATATATATTATATATATAATATATATATATATATATATATATATATATATATATATATATATATATATATATATATATATATATATATATATATATATATATATTATATATATATATATATATATATATATATATATATATATATATATATATATATATATATATATAATATATATATATATATATATATATATATATATATATATATATATATATATATATGTATATGTATATATATGTTAGAAGGGTGGTCGCTATACTGGGGTGGCCGCTGAGATGTTTCACTGTATTTCGAACTATCCCAAATTAGAATTATCGAATTTCGTTAAAAATACGTTAGCGAAATAAGGGCAGACTAATAGACTAATTGCTTTCTTTAATAGCTCCTTGTTAAAAAAATGAATTTAAAAAAATGAATGTAAAAAATAAAACACCAGCATTTTTTTATTTAAAAAAATTGTAATATTTATATTTTTATTTTAGTTATAGACTAGCATATAGCCCGTCATATGACGGTATCATTAAAATTTTTAATTTTCCAGTATTGTAAAGTACTTTATAAGGCAGGTAAAAAAATGGTTTGTTTTTTGGTTGAGAATTATCTGGTACAAGCTCAATAATTTATTTATCCTTACTGACTGCATGTTAATTGCCAACTTTAGTTTATCTTGTCATATTACGGGATAGGATGGACAGAAGAGGTTTTAATATTGACAGTGATTATTTGGCGGTATATATGAATGATGTCCAAAATTGAGCGAATCGATTGCAAACCGTGTGGGTATGCATAGAAAACAAACACACAAACGTACAAACTTCTTAATTTTCAAAGATATATAACTTAAACACTAGATATTTATTAGTCCGTGAAATAGACTCCTAGACTTTCATGAAAAGAATTTGTTGTTAATACCGGTGATAAAAGTTTCATAGCAACAAAAAATAATCGATGATTCAATTTAAAATGATCACATATATACCTAATTTATTATTTAAGCCAAATATAAAAGAAAATTATTTACGTAATATCTAAGATCAGTGATAAAACGCATGAAAATAAAGCAGACGATAATTAACTAAGAAATGATTAAATGGGATGGTTATAGGAATAACGTAATAATGATAAAAAACACAGCCATCTATATAGAAGGCCTGCTCGCTTAAAAACATGGCGGCGGCCGAAGGCGGTTTCCCTCCTATAATCCTCAAGTAAATTGTGTTATGCCTTTTACTTCTCAGCAAAATATTTTTTTCAAAAAATAAACTAAGAATATTCAATTATTTCACTAACTTGAATATTGATTAGTAGAAAATTATTTTGCTATAGATTTTATTTGTGTGTCAATTTATATTTAAATTTTAGTTACCAAAATCACTTCATACACTACACGAGAACAGATACGATACATAGATAAAATTTTAAGCAAAGAAATTACATTTGCAAAAAATTACACAACTGGCATCTTTTTTTTTCTTTTTACTTACCTTTTATTAAATGGTCCCATGGAAATAAAATGTCTTAACCTTTATTCATAAAATATGATCCTTTACGGATCACATTAAAATTAAAATAAATAAAATCCTTAAGAATTATATTAAAGGCAATGTTAAAAAAACACTGCCTTAGTATAAAATCATAGAACAATTTATCACTGACAAATTTCACAAACTCATGCAAAAATATGCTGAGAAAAAATTTTTACAGTTTTATTTACTTATAACATCTGACACTGATTTGTACTAGATAAACAATGAGACATAATTCAATAGTAGTATACAGAAAAAAAAGTGAAAATGTTGTTACAAGAAATATTTAAGAATTTTTTTTTTATTTTTCTCTTATTGGATTTTTTCTTAACTTCTTCAGTATATTTTTCAGTCACTTTTTTAGAGTAGTTATTCAGAAATATTTTATAAGTAGTTAAAATTATATTTTTGAAGTGAAGTAAACAATCATGCAAACATAATTTAGAAGACCTATTTATATAATCTATTACATTTTTAAGATATGGTTAAGTGACTGAGTTGATTATCATTTGCTATAAAATTACTGTTATATTTTAATAAAACATTTGTAAATATCTGAATACATAAATGTAACTAAGTGTAAATACAGTTTTTTAAGTTTCTCTACCTAAAGCATCTATTAATTAAAATTTATTTATATAATTTTAACAGTTTGCAAATTTTATTTAGATGGGATTTTTCTACTTTTGGCTGTTAGACATAGCTATTCAAAAACTTTAAGCATGTTTATTTAATTACTTTTCTACAGGTTATATGAGAAATTACCAGTTATAAAATAGTACAGCATTGAATAAAGGTTATATTTTTATAATAAAAATGTGTAAAAACATTGCTTCTGTCCATTACTATAGATTAATTTTTTTTTTCTTACATTTATAAATTTTCTTTTGGTAGTTTAATTTTTATTACATATATGTCTTCTTTACGCTTCGACATTCAAAATTTTAAATTGTAGAAAGTTAATATTAAAATCTGAAAAAAAGAGCTCAGGACGTAAAAAATATGAAGTTGATAAATCAGAAACAATTTAAAGTGCAGATAACATTGATTCTACATAGAAATTTCCCAGTTGCTATTGTAGTATGGGAAAGAAGTTGTACATCAACTTTTATTAATAAAGCCCCTTAAAACACATTAAAAATCAATGAAGTAAGGATACATTAATCTTTTATTGTGGTAATAATAAATAGTTGTTCTTTAGGATAAAACAGAAATTGTAACTTGTGAATTATCAACAATAGCCAAGTTGCAATACACAGCAAAAACGAAACTTTAACATAACTTAGAATACATTTAACTTACGGATATTAAATTTTGTATTATATAAACTCCTTAATGATATCTAACAATACAATGAAACTTATTTTCAAAACGACAGTTATAATATACAATATGATACAAAGCACACACTAATAACAAAACATTTGAACCATTCTAAAGTGTCGAACTTAAGAATTACCATCATTCGTATGATATGCTTAATTAGAAAACAGCTCATAAAATAATAGAAGAAACAGTAGCAAAATTGCTACTTACCTTACATATAAAAGCAAGCATTATTTTATTTCCATAAATTTCTTTCTTTGTTTTTTTTTTTAAAAGAAGTAATACGCAAGCAATCAACAAGCATCAACAGAATTTAATAGAATACCGCCTTTTAGAGATCACGTGACCGGTTTTCGGAAAATCAGCGAGCAGGCCTTGTGTTTAGATGGCTGTGCTAAAAAATGTTATTTTTACCTATTTATTATCTGGTAGGAGAATTATCTGGTATGAGAATACGCTCAATAATTTGTTTTTCTTCATACGCTTCTAAAGTTTCCCGATACTGTGAATGCAGTCTAGAATCACGTTGAACTCATTTAGTCAAACCGTATGGTCATGTATAAAAAACAAACTTCTTAATTTAAAAAAATATAAACTTGAATGCTAGGTATTTATTAGTCCGCGAAATAGACTCCTAGAATTTTATCAAAAGAATTTGTTGTTAATACCGATGATAAAAATTTTCATTACAAAAAAAAAAAAAAATAATAATAATAATTGATGATTAAATTTAAAACTGTCACATATGTACCTAATCTATTTTTTAAGCCAAATATAAAAGAAAATTATTAACCGTAACATCTAAGTTCGGTGGTAAAATGCATGAAAATAATGCAGACGATATTCAAATATTTTAAAATAAGAAATGATTAAATGAGATAGTCAAAGGAATGACGTCACAATGCTAAAAAAAGTTATGTTATCTACTTATAATGTGATAAATTAATGAATTTAATCATCGCCTTTTCTTAACCGGGGAAAAATAGGGCTTGAAATAATGGCATTAAACGATCGAAAATAGGGAAGGGGTGGATTTCGAACGTTTTCTAACTCGTTTTGAATTTTGCTAACCCTTACTCATCAAGAATCCAATATGGATGCCTCTATCCATTCCATGTCATAAATTCTAATATTCTATAGTTTAACTATAACCTAATACTCTATAGTTCAACGATAACCTAATAACTATATCCTAATATTCTATAGCTCAACTATAACCTAATGACTATAGCCTAATTCTCTATAGTTCAACCTAATAACTATAACCTAATATTCTATAGTTTAATTATAACATAATACCTATAACCTAATACTGCATAGTTCAACTATAACCTAATATTCTATAGTTTAAGTATAACCTAATACTACATAGTTCAACTATAACCTAATATTCTATAGTACAACTGTAACCTAATATTCTATAGTTCAACCTAATAACTATAACCTAATATTCTATAGTTTAAGTATAACCTAATAACCATAACCTAATACTACATAGTTCAACTATAACCTAATATTCTATAGTACAACTGTAACCTAATATTCTATAGTTCAACCTAATACTACATAGTTCAACTATAACCTAATATTCTATAGTACAACTGTAACCTAATATTCTATAGTTCTACGATGACTAAACCCTAAACTTTTCCCATTCTGAGCTATAAGTCATTTCGCCTGCAATTAAGAGATGGGGTCAAATACACAAGGAAAATTCCAGTTAAAAGGAAAGGTCGGTTAATGCTTTCCCACTGTTTAAATTCAACGCGGCCTAGATAATCGGAGATTAAAAAGCCATTCCCATTTATTCATATTTCACGGGAATTATTTTTTTCCCCAGCCAACACCTTGGTGCCTTGGCGGATTCAAATGAAAGTCACCCCGAACAAAGAAATGTTTTGAATTGAAAATCGAAAATGCAAATGCGGAGTCCTTGAGAATAAAACCAGATTGTGGATCATCGAATGTTGCTTTGTATTTCATGTGGTACAATCGGGGTGCAGCTGTGTGAGAAGGGTAAAGAGGGGAAAAAGGTTTTATGACTTTAATCCAGTTTAAAGGTGATGAAATGTAGAGGTGAAGGCTAATTTTAATGGGATGGTGGAACATGGTAGAAAATGCTTATTAACACTCCCCTCTCTTACATTGATGGTAACAATTATTCTTCCCTCTTACACTGATGAAGGGTTGCAGTTAAACAAAGAACTTTTCAAGTGATCGCTACATCGAAGCAAATTAAGTGTGCTACCATATTACGGTCGAGATATGTCACAGGCGACTTCCGCTTTCTTAATGACGTCAAAAGTCTCCAGAGAGAGGAATTAGGTACTATAATGTCCCCTCTCTGGAGACTTCGGACTTCAGTATGACGCAGAAGATTTTTGTGACATATTTCGACTGCAATATGGTAGCAGATAGTAGCAATATGACAGCCAGAGATAGGAGCCAGAGATCGGAACCATAAATAGCCCTATCTGAAGATTTCAGATATCATTATGAAGCGGAAATCGCATGTGACTTATCTTAACCGTAATATGGTGACCAGAGTTGGGAATTTCGTACCACAAATTCTCTTCCGACGTCATTATGACGCAAAAGTTGTCCGCGATATATCTCTACCACCATATGGTAGCAGATCTTAGTAATATTTTAAACAGTGATGGGAATTTGGTAGCATAAATTTCCCTATCTGGAGACTTCAGACGTCATTATGACTCGTAGGTTGTGATATATCTAGACCACAATGTGGTAGCAAATGGCTGCAATATGCAATTTTCCCCCTTTGCTGACTTCAGACATCATTATGACGCTGAAGTTGTCCGTGATATATCTCGACCAACATATGGTAGCCAGTGATGGAAATTTGGTAGCAAAATTTCTTCTCTGGAGACTTCAGACGTCATTATGACGCGGAAGTTACATGTGACATATCTCGACCGCAATATGATAGCGGTAGCAATATGGTAGCCAGTGAAGGGAATTTGGCAGCATAAATTTCCCTGTCAGGAGACTTCAGACGTCATTATGACTCATAGGTTGTCTGTGATATATCTAGACCACAATGTGGTAGCAGATAGCAGCAATATGGTAGCATAATTTTTCCCCTCTGCTGACTTCAGACGTCATTATGACGCGGAAGTTGCCAGTGATATATCTCGACCACAATATGGTAACAGAAGGTAGCAATATGGTAGCCAGTGAAGGGAATTTGGTAGCATAAATTTCCCTCTCTGGAGACTTCAGACGTAATTATGACGTGGAAGTTGCCTGTCACATATCTCGACCGCAATGTGGTAGCTCCCTATAATAAATTGTCGCCCCACAAAATATCTCAACTATGCAAAATTCCATCATAAAATCACAGAGTTCCCCGTTATCTGGATTGCTTGTGAAAAGTAATCTATTTCAGAAGAAAGGTAGGGGGTCATTCAGATATTGAAAAAATAAAAAAGTTGAAAATATTGACAATATAAATTATTAATTTTAAATGGGTGGTATACAATACGATTTTTTTTTTATAAATCATTAACTCAGAATTTCGAAAATTTGTACAAGTATAAATTGAATCAAAAACAAAGAGAAATGGCTCAAAATATTCATCATTTAAGGTTTAAGCACTAATGGTGCTCCCATATTGCGGTCGAGATATGTCACAGGCAACTTCTGCGTCATAATGATGTCAGAGAGGATGTCTGTTTGTATTTTCTATACTGAAATCAGGAATCGTCAACATAAGGTGCTACCATATTGCAGTCAAGATATGTGACAGGCCAGATACGCCTCATAATGACGTCAGAAGTCATCATTGTGACGCGGTAGAAAGGGAAATTAGTGGCACCAAATTCCCATCTCTGGCGATCTCTGACTTCATTATGACGCGGAAGTCACCTGTGACATATCTCGACCACAATATAGGAGCAGCAATAATTTGGTGTATCCATTCTAAAAACAAACTTCCACATAACACACAGAAATAGCGTTTCTGAGGTTCAAAATCAAACTTTACTAACCTAAAGTTTTAAATGTTTATTATTATTATTATTATTAATATTATTTTTAAGGTTATTCAACTTTATACAAATATATTAAAGTTGAACGTCTTTTTGCTATTGTCAAAATTATTTTTACTTGTGTACATTTTATTTTAACATTAATGTGTTTAATTTTATATAGATTGTTTGGTGCTGTGAAGACTCCCCTTTGTCCGAGTACGCGCCAAAACAGTTGATCGTAGTACACCTGTACCTGGACAATAGCGTGGCGTAGCAGAGTCTGGGATCTTGACAATCGAACTGAATAGAAGAATACGCCCCTGATGGATCTCGTTAATGAACCCTCGGAAATTCCGTGAAGAGACAGCCAGCGAATGAAAATTCAGTTAAAAAGTATAACTGTAACTTTAGCTGGAGTTCTCATGTAACTGGGACCTTAACTGAGAAAAAAATAGTGGCGGGACCGTAACTGATTCCCCAGGTATAAAAAGCCTACAACTTTGCGACTCAGGACTTTTCGTCATTTTTTCGGAGGTGTGTTGACCTCGTGGTGGCTTTCGTCTTTTACCAGCGACAGCTTGCTAGTTCGGGAGATTCGTAAAGTCCGCTCATATAGGGAACGGCAGAATCTCGGGACCGAACGGGGGATAAATTGGGTTTGATTGCACCCTGAAAAGCCTCCCCATTTGTAAGAGATTATTAAATCTCTTGTTTTTCTTTCGACTGCGATTGTCGTGAGGAAGTTTTATCGGCCACCATCCTTTGCAGTTCTAGATGATTTAGGAATTAACGTTCCTTTGTAAATAGCCGTATTTAATCCAGAATTAAAGTGAATTTCCAATTTTATTCTTTGACTGTGATCCATTATTCACGTTACCTCTCATTTGAGAATATTGAAGGCGTTACAGCGCCCTAGACGATTTTGCGCCAGTAAACACTAATCAATCAATCGCCTCTGATAGCAATGCAGTTGGATCGGCTATAAGGTCACTCCTACAACAAAAAATAACAAGTTATAAGAAATTAATGCTTTTCACCTAAAACACGAAATCTGACACTCTGGAATTCCTCTCGCCTCCCTCCCTCAAAACATATTTACACGCATGTCTCCAATTCTCACTTCGCAAGCTCACATTATCGCTTTCGCGTACAACGAGGCACGTACGATAACTTCACATTATCTCGACATCTTTGATTTATTTGTTTGGCGTTTTGCTATCGGATCCGGCGACAATTTAATCGGCATCGTTTTACAAACGAAAAGCTGGCCCACTTTCGCAACGTAATAGACACGATAAATTGGAAACATTCCCGATGGAAAGAAAAGATAGGCCGCGGAAAAACCGTTCTTAATCTACCGCGCTAGAATTCGCGTGCAGTCTGTCACGTTTTCCCGTTTTGCGGTGGAGTATTAAAGTCGAGAATTATGCGTGTGTGTGCGGTGTTATTGAGTTGAATAGAATGGCAATGAATGGGTGGGAGAAACTAATTGGAAAGAAAGCGTTTGTTATACGGTGCTGCTTTTTGTCACCTGATAACGCTAGCTTTATTGTCTTAGACCTAATGTAGCTTAATGTAATGACAACATTTTACCCCATTTCATTCTATGTAAGGGAAATTTTTGACGAGGAAATATTAAACTTAAATATTCTTAAACAAACAAATGAACAAAATTTGTTGGTATGTATTATATGGTGGAACTTTTTGTTACCTTATAATGTTAGCTTATTATAGCTTAATATAATGACAATATTTTACCCCATTTCATTGTATGTAAGGGGAATTTCTGCTGAGGAACTGTTAAACTTAAATATACTTAAACAAACAAATGAACAAAATTTGTTGATATGTATTATATGGTGGTACATTTTGTCACCTGTTAACTTTAGCTTATTATAGCTTAATATAATGACAATATTTTACCCCAACTGTCAATCTTAAATATGCTTAAGCAAATAAAGGAGAAAATTTGTTGTTATATATTATATGGTGGCACTTTTTATCACATGATAACGTTAGCTTATTGTGGCTTAATGTAATGACGATATTTTACCCTATTTCCTTCTATGTAAGGGGAATTTCTGCTGAGGAACAATTAAACTGAAATATACTTAAACAAACAAATGAACAAAATTTGCTGGTATGTATTATATGGTGGTATATTTTGTCCCCTGATAACGTTAGTTTATTGTGGCTTAATGTAATGACGATATCTTATCCCATTTCATTCTATGTAAGGGAAATTTCTGCTGAAGAAGTGTTAAACTTAAATAAACAAATGAACAAAATTTGTTAGTATGTATTATATGGTGGGACTTTTTGCCTGATAACGTTAGCTTATTGTGGCTTAATGTAATGACGATATTTTACCTCATTCCATTATATGTAAGGGAAATTTCTGCTGAGGAACTGTTAAACTTAAATATACTTAAACAAACAAATGAACAAAATTTGTTGATATGTATTATATTATTTGTTGGTATGTATTATATTACGAAAGTCTGAGTCAACCTTTCCCAGCCCGAGGATTGACCTCGGCCTATGCATTGGGAGCACGAAGTGCTATCTCTGCGCCACTGACATTGCTGTATAGATAAATCCACAGCAGCTATTAGAAATTTTCTCTTCCTTAATTTCCAAGTTTTAGTTACCATTCCGTAGTTTAATTTTGTGTTTATGTTTTCTAATTTTGTTATGTTCCTTGACATGTTTTCATCAACTTCAGCTGAACTAATAAAGCTATTGTTGTTTCTAATGCTACTTGGATAAACCAAGCATGGCTTGAGTCATCCGATACTCGTAATAAGGCAAAAAGGTGCGCCTTTCGTTTTAATGAGCACTACCAGGATGAAAGAATTACTTCGCTTAAGTAGGTCCTCGTAATTTATAAAAAAAAATTAAAGGCTTGTCTTGCTACCCTCAGAGATATCGTTTGAGAACTTGGACGACATTGTACGAACCTATTGTATTTGCTCCAGTGATCTTTAATGAACACGGCGAATCTTAGGCCGGCTCCAGTTCTGAACCCGTAACCTTCCGAGATCATTCTCTTAGCCGACTGAGCTAGAACGGCTCCTAATGAGGCTATAATTGAATGTAGCTGTTGTTGATGTTGTCTTAAGCATCTTGGTCAAATCAAGCATGATTGAGCTGAAGGCTACTCGTATTAAGGCAAAGGGGTGCGTCTTTCGTTTTTTACGAGGACCACAAGGATGAAAGTACGACTTATACTCAAGTGGGTCCTTGTAAATTTGAAACCATGAACAAGCAGAAGACTCATAGACTTAGCTTGCCCCCCCCAAAGGTATTAATTGAGAACTTGGAGGACATTGTGACCACGAACCTATTTTACGTGCCCCAATGTAACTATAATTGAATGTAACTGTTGTTGTTGTTGCTTATGCTACTTGGTCAAACCAAGCAAGATTGAGTCGAAGGCTACTCGTATTAAGGCAAATGTGTGGGCCTTTCGTTTTTTACTAGGACTACAAGGGTGAAAATGCGATTTATACTTAAGTGGGTCCTTGTAAATTTGAAACCTTGACCAAGCAGAAGACTCATAGACTTAGCTTGCCCCTCCAGAAGTATTAATTGAGAACTTGGGGGACATTGTGACCACGAACCTATTTTACGTGCTCCAATGTAACTATAATTGAATGTAACTGTTGTTGTTGTTGTTGTTTATACCACTTGGTCAAACCAAGCAAGATTTAGTCGAAGGCTACTCGTATTAAGGCAAAGGGGTGTGCCTTTCGTTTTTTACGAGGACCACAAGGGTGAAAATGCGATTTATACTTAAGTGGGTCCTTGTAAATTTGAAACCGTGACCAAGCAGAAGACACATAGACTTAGCTTGCCCCCCCCCCAGAGGTATTAATTGAGAACTTGGAGGACATTGTGACCACGAACCTATTTTACGTGCTCCAATGTAACTATAATTGAATGTAACTGTTGTTGTTGTTGCTTATGCCACTTGGTCAAACCAAGCAAGATTGAGTCGAAGGCTACTCGTATTAAGGCAAAGGGGTGTGCCTTTCGTTTTTTATGAGAGACACAATGGGGAAAGTACGACTTAAACTCAAGTGGGTCCTTGTAAATTTGAAACCGTGACCAAGATGAAGACTCATAGACTTAGCTTGCCCCTCCAGAAGTATTAATTGAGAACTTGGGGGACATTGTGATCACGAACCTATTTTACGTGCCTCAGTGAACTTTAACGATTACGGCGGATTTTAGTCCGTCTCGGGCTCCGAACTGCAACCCTCCTGTTACGAGAGCTTTGTCTTTGCCGACTGGGCTACCGCGGCACTTTGAATATGACTAAAGTAGTATGCTATTAACCTTGGAGCAATGCAGTTTAAAATAAATGAAATAATCTCTGATATTGAGCAGGATTAATCAACCTAGAAAATTGTTTTTGATCTCGTTTAGTAATGAAAAGAAGTTACCAAAAATTGCTTGCGCATATTTCAGCTTTCAAAAGAGAATTAAAATAATGCATACACATTCTACCGAGCGTCTATGTATAGCTTACTGTCTCATTAATAATGAATGAATGAACTGGCCCGGAACGAATTTTTAAGGAGTTTCGTATTAATTAAGTAATTTTTTGCACTACGCGATTTGCATTTCAAACCGAGCATTTAATCGGAGTTAGCTAAAGATTTTTAAGTCATAGATAAACATATCACGTATCAGTGATACATTTCGCGGGAGTTAATGCGTGATTAATGACTCTTGGTATAGGAGATTATATTGCGATGACGGGTTCTTTATTAAACACAAGTCTATCGATTTCGTTGCAATGGAAGTATTTATCGATGTTTTACAAATACACTTGGATAATATGTATGGAAAGAAAGAATTGCAAATCCTACATTCTGAGGAAATAAGGAGATTAGGTAGACAAACTGTAAACAGGAGATTAAATGATAAAATTTTGCTTGATTAAATAAGTGTGATAGGGGGATACAAAAGTTAAAGCAGACGATAACAGTATTCAGTAAAGAACTTCCAAGAAACGAAAATAATTTTAGTAGAAGACTTGCATGCATAAACATAACAAGAAAAAAAATTGTTGTGGTTACAGCATTAATTTTGTGTACGAAAATTTTAACAAATTTAAAAAATATTCTAATGCAGATATGGAAAATATTTTGGGGGGAATCTAGAACTCTACCCCCTTTCAGGGCTTAACCAGGGCGTGGCAAAGGTGGCAATTACCATCTTTGCCAAGCCCAAAGTTTGGTTTTTGGTTTGGTTTTGGAGTGCTATGACCTACTTTTTGCAACACGAGGGCTAACGAGACAGGGACCTACTGCTTAAAGCAGATTCTGAACGGCTACGAACATCCATGCCATAGTGGGATTCGAACCCACGAACTCCGTTTCCGAAGGCCAGCACCCTAACCATTCAGCCATCGTTCGGCTTGCCAAGGGTGCATCAGTCATAGAGGCGCTGCACCGGGAGGAAAGCGGTGTCCAAAAGAAGATGATTCGCCCCAAGTAGAAATAAGGAAAAGTTAAAAAATAATTTTTTTTATTATAGAATCAGATTTTATTTTTAAAATAGAATTTGTTTAAAAATTACTGTTTTATGAATATTCTTATATTTTAATGCTCCTAGAGACTAAATTTGTTATAGATTACTACAAAATGTTTACCAAACACTTCTAATATGCCATAATATAAACCTGGGTATTCGTTTTAAATTTTGAATTTATTAAAGTTTATTAAAACTAAATTTAAATTTAGAGAATCATCATTTTTCTTATGAAAATTCAACGTACAAATACAAAAATATTCCTCTGAAATAAATTATCCAGTTTATCAGCAAAATAATACTTCTAGAGTGTTTGAAAATATTTTCAATAAAATAAACATGAATATTCTTATTTTTTTAATGCTCCGAGAGACTAAATTTGTTATAGATTACTACAAAATGTTTACCAAACACTTCTAATATGCCATAATATAAACCTGGGTATTCGTTTTAAATTTTGAATTTATTAAAGTTATTAAAACTAAATTTAAATTTAGAAAATCATCATTTTTCTTATGAAAATTCAACGTACAAATAAAAAAATATTCCTTTCAAATAAACTATCCAGTTTATCAGCAAAATAATACTTCTAGAGTGTTTGAAAATATTTTCAATAAAATAAACATGAATATTCTTATTTTTTAATGCTCCTAGAGATTAAATTTGTTATAGATTACTACAAAATGTTTACCAAACACTTCTAATATGCCATAAAATAAACTTGGATATTCGTTTTAAATTTTGAATTTATTAAAGTTATTTAAACTAAATTTAAATTTAGAAAATCATCATTTTTCTTATGAAAATTCAACGTACAAATAAAAAAAATATTCCTCTCAAATAAATTATCCAGTTTATCAGCAAAATAATACTTCTAGAGTGTTTGAAAATATTTTCAATAAAATAAGCATGAATATTCTTATTTTTTTATGCTCCTAGAGACTAAATTTATTATAGATTACTACAAAATGTTTACCAAACACTTCTAATATGCCATAATATAAACCTGGTATTCGTTTTAAATTTTGAATTTATTAGAGTTATTAAAACTAAATTTAAATTTAGAAAATCATCATATTTCTTATGAAAATTCAACGTACAAATAAAAAAAATATTCCTCTCAAATAAATTATCCAGTTTATCAGCAAAATAATACTTCTAGAGTGTTTGAAAATATTTTCAATAAAATAAACATGAATATTCTTATTTTTTTAATGCTCCTAGAGACTAAATTTGTTATAGATTACTACAAAATGTTTACCAAACACTTCTAGTATGCCATAATATAAACCTGGGTATTCGTTTTAAATTTTGAATTTATTAAAGTTATTAAAACTAAATTTAAATTTAGAAAATCATCATTTTTCTTATGAAAATTCAACGTACAAATACAAAAATATTTCTCTCAAATAAATTATCCAGTTTATCAGCAAAATAATACTTCTAGAGTGTTCGAAAATATTTTCAATAAAATAAACATAGAAGAAAAAATTAAAAATTAAAATATTAGGAATATTTTAAGAACTAGCAAAATATTTTGAATTTATTCTAAATATATGATACAGAAATAAACATTTATATATTTTCTCCCTATATTGGGGAGTAGGGGTGCAGATCAGTTTTTAGCCACGGGTGTTAAAGGACATAGTCACAACCCTGCAGTGTTGCCAACCTTCAAAGTCAAAATTATGGATTCTAGGTCCTAAAATTATGTAATTGGCTTATAAATTATCGTACATTTTTGTAATAGTTTAAAATAGTGTTAATAGATGGCGCTTGCACGATATATTTTCTCGTTATACGTTCCTCCCCTCCCCCCCACTTTTTTTTGGGGGAGGATATGTAAATATTTTAATATGATTCATTAAATATTTTTCTATCACCCCCGTATTTTACTTTAAATGAAACACCAGACATATGATTTTTCTTTACTGATCTAAGCATTTTCATACCATATATAAAAAGTTTCAATATAGATACTGATTCAGTTCTTAAACAATTTACAGCCAATTAATTGTTTAAAAAACCATATAATTTACTTTTAATTTGGAAAAGAAAGTTGAAGGGTTAATGATAATGAAATCAAGAGATTTTTAATTATTTTTATTTATATATTTTTATACATTTCACTGAAATCTTGGACTATTTATAAATATATTTAGGTTATAGGATTAATATATTTCTATACAATAAAAAGTTTAATTAGTTTTCTTTATTCTATTTGCCCTCAATAAAACTATTCAGGCATTTTATGTATTGACAGAAGAAAAAAAAACTTATATATACTTTTTAATAATGTTATAATTCATTATTTACTGTGGTTTTTTTAAAATATGAAATATTCAGTAATAAAACCGATTATTATTTATTAATCAGTTTAATGATAAAAAATAAAGACATTCTCAATTTTTTGTTGTTGCTCTTCATAGAGTTACAGTTAAATTCCTTGCTCTTTTAATTCCCCATTAAGCTACAGTTGTTTTATCGTACAAATCAGGAAATTATCGTAGAGTTTTTCATAATTATGTCACATAATTCTGACATTATTTTTCATCGCACAGAGTCCTAAATTATCGTACATATATGATAATTATCGTATGGTTGGCAACACTGCAACCCTGCCTCCTTTCCTGCAACCTTGACTATATCCATCTCCCAAAATTAATTTCTAGGCAAGTCACTAATTTTCAGTTCTGTAAAGACCTTATCACCAATCTCCCCATACCTCGTTGTTCCAGAACTGGATTATTCCGTGGTGTATGAGCAAAACTTCTAGTAAATATTGTCTGTTTGGTTGGACCAGATAAAACAGGCCACCTACGTACAAAGGAATACGAAAACAAACTAAGCGTTCTCGATAAGTGTTTTTGGTTTTATCGACCTCTTCCCCTCGTATGTTTGCAATCTTGCTGTTAATCTGCTTCCCACTTAACAATATTTCGGAAACCAGATGTTTGTCTAGTCTGTGTTACCCCGGAATCTAATCTTTTATTTGATAACTGTGCAAGACGTTTTAACAAATAGCGTCATGATGGTGTTATGTGTTAGATCAGCAATTTCCCTTTCTTTACCGTAAAGTTTATTACATTAACCCCTTTCCGGTTTTTCCCGAGCTCAACTCGGGCAAGAGAAATGTACCATCCTGGCTCACCCCGAGTGTAGCTCGGGCACTGTGAAATTTTACACTGCGCAATCAGTCTTTCCCGAATTATTTCACATGTGCTTTTTATAGTTTCGAGTGCTTTTGTTTACTTCTCTGGTTACTAGATTATTTGCTACTCAGAGACAGTAGAGGTATGAAGGTAAGGAGAGAAATAAGGTTTTACTGTCCAGATTGCGATGTTGGACTCTGTGCAGTATCGTGTTTTCGATTGTATCATACACGATCAAATTTTTATTAATAACTAGCTGTTCCTAACCCAGCCTTCTGTCTAGGTAATAAATATTTCCAAATAAAATTTTAGAACCAGTACTCTAAACACGTATACGTATAAGATAAACGTATTAAGAAATATAAGAAACGTATTAAGTAATAAGAAGAACGTTTTATGCTGCAGATAGTTGAAGAATATGATAGCTTATTATCAATATAAACTTTTAAACCAAAAATATGCATGTGTACAGCGTTTTCCATCAACTGCTGCATAATGATTCCAAATTCGCAGGATCTCAACATATTATGGAAACAGCAATACATGCATCACAGAATTGTTTTAAAAAATTGTATAACAACTGAAATTTTGGAGACAATTATAGAAACCCATTTAAAAGGTTACTTTATAATTATAATTACTTCTAATGCATTATTTAGGAACTGCTCAAGCTTTTAAATTCGTAATCTAATATTTAAGCCAAATATAAAAGAAAATTATTTCCTTAATATGTAAGTTCAGTGATAAAAAATATGAAAATAATGCAGACGATATTTAAATAATTTAAAATAAGAAATCCTTAAATGAGATAGTCAAAGGAATGATAAATTTAATCTCCCGCTCTTAACCTGGTAAAATAGGGTTTGATACAATGCTATTAAACACTCGAATAAAGAGCAAGGGTTGGAATTTATTTTTCAGTCACTTTTTTAGAGTAGTTATTCAGAAATATTTTATAAATAGTTAAAATTATATTTTTGAAGTGAAGTAAACAATCATGCAAACATAATTTAGAAGACCTATTTATATAATCTATTACATTTTTAAAATATGGTTAAATGACTGAGTTGATTATCATTTGCTATAAAATTACTGTTATATTTTAATAAAACATTTGTAAATATCTGAATACATAAATGTAACTTTAAGTGTAAATACAGTTTTTTAAGATCCTCTACCTAAAGCATCTATTAATTAAAATTTATTTGTATAATTATGATATCTTGCAAATTTTATTTAGATGGGATTTTTCTACTTTTGGCTGTTAGACATATCTATACAAAAACTTTAAGCTTGTTTATTTAATTATTTTTCTACAGGTTATATGAGAACTTACCTGTTATAAAATAGTACAGCATTGAATAAAGGTTATATTTTTATAATAAAAATGTGTAAAAACATTGCTTCTGCCGATTACTTTAGATTAATTTTTTTTCTTACATTTATAAATTTTCTTTTGGTAGTTTAAATTTTATTACATATATGTCTTCTTTACGCTTCGACATTCAAAATTTTAAATTGTAGAAAGTGAATATGAAAATCTGGAAAAAGAGCTCAGGACGTAAAAAATATGAAGTCGATAAATCAGAAACAATTTAAAGTGCAGATAACATTGATTCTACATAGAAATTTCCCAGTTGCTATTGTAGTATGGGAAAGAAGTTGTACATCAACTTTTATTAATAAAGCCCCTTAAAAACACATTATAAATGAATGAAGTAAGGATACATTAATCTTTTATTGTGGTAATAATAAATAGTTTTCCTTTAGGATAAAACAGAAATTGTAATTTGTGAGTTATCAACAATAGCCAAGTTGCAATACACAGCAAAAATGAAACTTTAACATAACTTAGAATGCATTTAACTTACGGATATTAAATGTTGTATTATATAATTATAAACTCCTTAATGAGATCTAACAATAAAATGAAACTTATTTTTAAAACGACAGTTATAATATACAATATGATACAAAGCACATACTAATAACAAAACATTTTAACCATTCTAAAGTGTCGAACTTAAGAATTACCATCATTCTTATCATATACATAATTAGAAAACAGCTCATAAAATAATAGGAGAAACCGTAGCAAAATTGCTACTTACCTTACATATAAAAGCAAACAATCAACAAGCATCCACAGAATAAATTGAATACCGCCTTCGAGAGATCACGTGACCGGTTTTTGGAAAATCAGCGCGCAGGCCTTGTGTTTAGATGGCTGTGTAGAAAAATATCATTTTCACCTATTTATTATGTGATAAATTGAAAATTTTAATCTGCTGCTTTTAACCGAGGAAAACTGCGTTTAAAACAATTACTTGGTATCTTACTACGTCACATTGCTGGAAATATTGCTTCTTTCACTTAGTTATGATGCGATATATTAAAAAATTAATTTGCGTTTAACCGGGGAAAATAATGCTTGGAATAATGACATAAAATGCTCGAAAAAGGGAGAAGGAATGGATTTCGAACGATAAAAATTTACAAAAACCTTCCCAGGGATGTACCTAATAATTTCCCAAATTTTCACGGCGATTGGATGCATGGTTTTTGAGTCTATCGAGTACATACAGACAGACACAAATTCATTTATATATATATATATATATATATATATATATATATATATATATATATATATATATATATATATATATATATATATATATATATATATATATATATATATTACTTAATCATTTATGTAAATGCAAAGGATATAAATAAAATTTAATTCAAGATAGAAGCTGGGTATTCTAAGCTTTATATTTATAGTTAGTGTGAATTGACTACAAAGTCTAATGATTACTGCCGTAAAGAAAGCCAACTATACAGGTAAATCACTCATTTATTTAAATGGATTTTTTTACATTAACTTTTAGGAAATTTTGTGTGCGAATGGTGCTATTATGTTTAAAAATTTATGTATGTATGAAAATAAGCATAAAAGATTGACGTTTTTTGACCCATAATCCCGAAATAAAATGAACCTGGAAAGGGTTAACACACACATACTTATACAGTTCCGGCTTTAGTCTACAGCCCACTAGGCCCAAACTAGGGCTGTCGTTAAAAAAGGGGCACTCTTTTTAATTTTGGGGAAAATATTCCTTTTTTTAAATTTTTTTTTTATTTCAGGGGCTTACTCAGGACGTTGCGTGTCGGTTCGAACCAGTGTTGCCAACCATACGATAATTACCTTATATGTTCGATAACTTAGGATTCTGTACGTTGAAAAATAAAAATAGCGAAATAAGAACAAACTAATAGACAAATTAAGCTCTTTAACACATCGTATGGCCGATTTGGTTTGGTTTGGTTTGGTTTGGAGCGCTACGGTCTACTGTTTTGCACACGAGGGCTAATGAGACCGGGACCTACAGTTTAAAGCCGATTCCGAACGGCTACAAACATCCATGCCAGCAGCGAGATTCGAACCCACGAACTCCGGTTCCGAAGGGCAGCGCTCTACCATTCGGCCATCATTCGGCCATCGTATGGTCGAACGACGGCCGATTGGTAAGGGTGCTGGCCTTCGATACCAGAGTTCGTGGGTTCGAATCCCACAGTGGCACGGATGTTTGCAGCTGTTAGGAATCGGCTTTAAGCTGTAGATCCCGGTCTAATTAGTACTCGTGTTGCAAAAAGTAGACCGTGGCACTCCAAACCAAAAAAATTAACACATTGTATACGGGAAACGTACTAGTACGTTTTCTGACGATTGATACTTGAGCGCCGGTCACGTACTAGTACGGGTTAATGTAACAGCATGGTTTGTTTGTGGGTACAAAAATAATGGTATATACAGAAAAACGAAGCCGAATGTTCTTGTCTACTACATAGATTCTGGAAAAATTTAGACAAATAAAAACTGGTTTTTACATCAGTCGATGCGGAACCACAGAACGGGAAGGTTGATTAAATAATCAATTTAGATTTAAAATTAACTTTTCATTTATCCGTGCGAAAATGATATTATATATATATATATATATATATATATATATATATATATATAATATGTTATATATATATATTTGTATTTATATACATATTTGTTTATTTGTCTATTTATATATTTGTTTATATATTTCAATAAAAAATACAAAAAGTTGGTTAAAAAATTAAATAATTTTCGATCTATCGAGATTTAACTGAATAACTAAATTTACGCGCAAAATGCCCGCTTCTGGTACAATTCCGCTGAGAAATGTATCCGCATACAATGTGTTAATAGCCTCATGTCAAAAATGTAATAATAAATATAAAAAAATCAAATACTGAACTTTCGTATTAAAAAAAGTAATTTATTTTATTTTATTTTATTAATTTTATTTTATTTATTCATTCAATTTATTTTATCTTATTTTATTAACTTTATTTTATTTATTCATTTTATTTTATTCATTTATTTATTTACTTTATATAATTTTTGAAAACCTCAAATTCACTAGCAGAAGTGAATTATTAAACTGCCATTATATCCTGAATTATCCTTGCGAAAATGATATTATATATATGTATATTTACATATTATATATATATTTGTATTTACATACATATCTGTTTATTTGTCTATTTATATATTTGTTTATATATTTCAATAAAAAATACAAAAAGTTGGTTAAAAATTAAATAATTTTCGATCTATTTGGATTTAACTGAATAACTAAATTTACTCGCAAAATGCCCGCTCCTGGTACAATTCCACTGCGAAATGTAGCGGAATTATTGAAATGTAGCCATTAACTTTCTTACTGCATTTTTGCATCATTAGATAAGTTTTAATAGAGAATAATCATAGAAAAAAGAAAATTAATTTTTACTGCATTTTAGTAGTTAATTTTGCAGCTGGTACTTTCTAGAACCAACATATATTTTTGACTCTATGATAGAAAATAAAGCATTAAATTATGAATAAAACAAATGAAGTGTTTACCTGCGAAGTATAGAAGTCTCTCAAAAATAATAGTACCAAATATCTGGTAATAAACCACTAAATTTTCTCAATTGAACAACAGGTGTACCATACAATGGAACGACTTTGACTTGAACGTTTAAAAATTGTTTTACTCGACGAATCGAAAGATTTCGTCTTCAAATCGTACTATACCATCTTAATGTAAGCCTCTAGAATCTCTTTAAACCCTTTATAACCTGAATTAATTTACCATCTACTTCCTTACTGCATTTTTGCTTCATTAGAGAAGTTGTAATGGAGGATAATCATAGAAAAAAGAAAATTAATTTTTACTGCATTTTAGTAGTTAATTTTGCAGCTGGTACTTTCTAGTACCAACATATATTTTTGACTCTATGATAGAAAATAAAGCATTAAATTATGAATAAAACAAATGAAGTGTTTACCTGCGAAGTATAGAAGTCTCTCAAAAATAATAGTACCAAATATCTGGTAATAAACCACTAAATTTTCTCAATTGAACAACAGGTGTACCATACAATGGAACGACTTTGACTTGAACGTTTAAAAATTGTTTTACTCGACGAATCGAAAGATTTCGTCTTCAAATCGTACTATACCATCTTAATGTAAGCCTCTAGAATCTCTTTAACCCTTTATAACCTGAATTAATTTACCATCTACTTCCTTACTGCATTTTTGCTTCATTAGAGAAGTTGTAATGGAGGATAATCATAGAAAAAAGAAAATTAATTTTTACTGCATTTTAGTAGTTAATTTTGCAGCTGGTACTTTCTAGTATCAACATATATTTTTAACTCTATGATAGAAAATAAATCATTAAAATATGAATAAAACTAATGAAATGCTTTCCTGCGAAGTATAGAAGTCTCTCAAAAATAATAGTACCAAATATCTGGTAATAAACCACTAAATTTTCTCAATTGAACAACAGGTGTACCATACAATGGAACGACTTTGACTTGAACGTTTAAAAATTGTTTTACTCGACGAATCGAAAGATTTCGTCTTCAAATCGTACTATACCATCTTAATGTAAGCCTCTAGAATCTCTTTAACCCTTTATAACCTGAATTAATTTACCATCTACTTCCTTACTGCATTTTTGCTTCATTAGAGAAGTTGTAATGGAGGATAATCATAGAAAAAAGAAAATTAATTTTTACTGCATTTTAGTAGTTAATTTTGCAGCTGGTACTTTCTAGTACCTACATATATTTTTAACTCTATGATAGAAAATAAGTCATTAAAATATGAATAAAACTAATGAAATGCTTTCCTGCGAAATATAGAAGTCTCTAAAAATAATAGTACCAAATATCTGGTAATAAACCACTAAATTTTCTCAATTGAACAACAGGTGTACCATACAATGGAACGACTTTGACTTGAACGTTTAAAAATTGTTTTACTCGACGAATCGAAAGATTTCGTCTTCAAATCGTACTATACCATCTTAATGTAAGCCTCTAGAATCTCTTTAACCCTTTATATCCTGAATTAATTTACCATCAACTTTCTTACTGCATTTTTGCTTCATTAGAGAAGTTGTAATGGAGGATAATCATAGAAAAAAGAAAATTAATTTTTACTGCATTTTAGTAGTTAATTTTGCAGCTGGTACTTTCTAGTATCAACATATATTTTTAACTCTATGATAGAAAATAAAGCATTAAATTATGAATAAAACAAATGAAGTGTTTACCTGCGAAGTATAGAAGTCTCTCAAAAATAATAGTACCAAATATCTGGTAATAAACCACTAAATTTACTCAATTGAACAACACGTGTACCATACAATGGAACGATTTTGACTTGAACGTTTAAAAATTGTTTTACTCCACGAATCGAAAGATTTCCTCTTCAAATCGTTCTATACCATCTTAACGTAAGCCTCTAGAATCTCTTTAACCCTTTATATCCTGAATTAATTTACCATCAACTTTCTTACTGCATTTTTGCTTCATTAGAGAAGTTGTAATGGAGGATAATCATAGAAAAAAGAAAATTAATTTTTACTGCATTTTAGTAGTTAATTTTGCAGCTGGTACTTTCTAGTATCAACATATATTTTTAACTCTATGATAGAAAATAAAGCATTAAATTATGAATAAAACAAATGAAGTGTTTACCTGCGAAGTATAGAAGTCTCTCAAAAATAATAGTACCAAATATCTGGTAATAAACCACTAAATTTACTCAATTGAACAACACGTATACCATACAATGGAACGATTTTGACTTGAACGTTTAAAAATTGTTTTACTCCACGAATCGAAAGATTTCCTCTTCAAATCGTTCTATACCATCTTAACGTAAGCCTCTAGAATCTCTTTAACCCTTTATATCCTGAATTAATTTATCATCAACTTTCTTACTGATTTTTTGCTTAATTAGAGAAGTTTTAATGGAGGATAATTATAGAAAAAAGAAAATTATTTTTTACTGCATTTTAGTAGTTAATTTTGCAGCTGGTACTTTCTAGAACCAACATATATTTTTGGCTCTATGTTGGAAAATATAACATTAAATTATGAATAAAACAAATGAAATGCGAAGCATAGAAGTCTGTAAAAAATAATACAGTAGAACCTCTTTTTAACGACCCCACGATACAACGACCTCTTCGTTAGAACGACCATCTTAAAAAGTCCCAATTATTTTACCATAGGAATAATGTTAATTTTGAATCATTACAACGGCTCCAAGCGTATTACTTTTCGTTAGAACGACCGCCAATTTTAGTCCGCAGAACTCAGGAGCAAGTGGGCTATTTCAAAATTGTACTGTGGTGAAACTTCAAGAAACCTGTACTCCCCTCTTTGTGTTTGCTTAAAGGAGGGTAGGGGGCCTGACAAAAAGGGGAGAACTAAATCTTCAATTATCTTTTGAGGAGTTTGTTGCTGTAGACGAAACGTTACAGTGCTGCGGAGAAAATTTGAATAAGGACGATTTTATTGCCCGTATTACCGGAAATGAAGAAATCTGCGATTCCGACGACGGAGAAGAAATCTTCCAAGCTTTTGAAAAAGTGAATGAAAAAGAAGCCTTCAATGCAATCAATGCCTTGCGTCAATATTTTGAAGGACAATTTAATTCTGAAGATTTCCTTCGAAATCTAACGGATATGGAATCAGTGATAATGAAAAATTCCCAAATGAACTTGAAACAGGCGTCAATCAAAATACTTTTTTTCAAAAATTCAGTAATGGAAATACAAATAAATAGAAGTGTTCTCTAGGTATGTACAGTTTCATCATTTCTTTGCTCAATTTTTTTATTGTGTTTTCAATTCATTACAACGACCATATGATGTTGGTCCCACAGGGGGTCGTTATACCGAGGTTCTACTGTAGTACCAAATACCTGGTAATAAACCACTAAATTTACTCAATTGAACAACACGTGTATCAACTGTACCACAAAATGACCTTCGAATGCAGCACGCCAATTATAAAATCCCTACGCCATGAATTATAAGATCTGAGATCTACGTTCACTAATTTACGGCCCCCCACCTCTCCATTAAGAATAAAATACTTTTATACAAGGCAGTCATATTACCGACTGCCACTTATGCTGCCCCAATGTGGTCTTTTGCCTTCCAATCGAATATCGATGTGTTAGAAAAAGTTTAAAATA
>CM063507.1:53493241-53495741 GCA_032207245.1 Pardosa pseudoannulata | reverse complement strand
AATTATTCGAAATTATACTCCATTTCATGGGTACTTTAACCGTGTGATTCGATGTTTTGTGATGTTCTTTAATTTGCAACATCCTGGTCAAAATAACGGTTTAAAATTGTGTACGCCACTTTTGAACACTGTCTATACCTCTGACTTTCCCTCAATTTAAAAAATTCGCTAAATATGCCCATCTGAATCGCCATTAAAAAGCACGTGACATTATGAAACTTTTTTTCCCTTCCGTTTGGCATTTCATAAACACTGCCCTAGAGGTTTCGCTTCCAAATTTTCGATGAAGTTGATAGGGAAAAAAATTGTGTATAATTTTCAACGCTTGAATGAAGTTATAATATTTTTTTTGTTTTTATTTTTTATCCGATACATTTAAAAAGTTTTGTTTCGTATCTGCGTAAAACAATATGCATTTAAAAAGTGTTGTATTTTAGATAATTTGAAGCAATTTTTTTACTCTCTCTTCTTTGCACGAGGATGTAAAATTGTGAAATAATATGCTACCAATATGAAATGTCGTGGGGAAATAGATCAATAATTCTGCTCTATTTCGCTTCCACTGAAGTATCTATTAGTTTCGATAAATGATGTAAATTGTTTGATACGTGATTTCATAGACGATAGTTGGGACCACAAAAAATCGACTTAATCTCTTGATAGTTCAATGAAAAATTAGAGTAGGTTTTCGATCTAGATAGCTGAATAAGACTTATGATTAATGATGTCTAATTACACTCAAATATGCTGTAGAACCTATTTTGAATCAAGTTTTCTATTCTAAGTTGCTTACAGCTTACGGTGTTTAGTCAAAGCAGAGGATAAGTGTTATATTATCTTTGTACTAGGAGAAGCCAGTACTCTGGATTACTTCGACAGTTTTACCTGTTCTTCAAGCAACCTTTCGTAATGTGAGACTCAATATTTTTGATGTGTTACCTCTGTAGAAGCCTATTAGTTCACTTTAGTGTTACACGAGCATGAAACCTGAAAACACCCAAGCATGTTACCCGATCTATTCTTCTGCGAATTCAATCTACAGGGTGTCCCAGAACAACCGCATAAACTCTGCACATCTAGATTACTTGTTGGGAGTACATGGAAATTGCCCAAAGAAGCGTTCCTGTACGATCTATAGTTTACTAGAAAAATACGAAAAACAAACTATGACGTCATTGCCCGTGCAAGAAAAAAAACACTTTATTGGACATATCAACAACAGTATTTGCCTATCTTTCTAGGCAATAATGTTTAAAACGTTCACCGCCCTTATCGCTTCATGCATGCACGCGCACCATGCAATGACGTTCAGCCGCCGTTGAACTGGTATTTAACCCCTTCCGGTATGATTTAATAATGAAAAACTGTGCATGAAATAACCATTTAATTTTTATTTAAAAAACTTGTTTCATTTTACAATTCTTACATATTCTTAATTAAAATCCACTTTTTACATAGTGTTAACCCTCAGAGTGGTACACACCGAGGAAAAAAGTCTCCAAAAATACAGTAAAGTTTCATTGTGTCAGTGACCAAAGTGTTCTATGATTTTTTACTTCACCCTTTGTCGAAATTCTTAATTGTTTACACCGCCAAGTAGTCTCACTTTTAATTTGATTCTTGTAACACACACACGGCATTTCTTAGTAGGTTTTCTTTTATTCTGACTCATTAATTTGGCAATGACTTGTACCAAGTAAACAATATGCAATAGTGACTTGTGATTTTCACAAGTGATAAAAGTGTTGCCAAATTCAGTACACTAGAAATTTTAAACTAAATTAATTATCATATTTAACAGTAACTTTAATCGCATGACGAGTGTAGCTCGTCATTGTGCGGTATGGAATGAAAAACTAATGACGAGCTAGACTCGTCATTTTACCGGAAGGGGTTAAAAGGCTGCATCTTGCACTTCGTATGGTGGCCACGTATTCCGTTCGTGACTACTACGACATGTACCCGATGTACGGCCGATGTAATGGAAATGCCTTACGAACTGTTAGGGAGTACTACCGTGCATATACTGCTGTTGATATGTTCAATAAAGTGTTTTTTCTTGCACCGGAAGTGACGTCATACTTTGTTTTTCGTATTTTTCTCTTAAACTATGGATCGTACAGGAACACTTCTTTGGGCAGTTTTTATGTACTCCCAAGAAGGAATCGAGCTATGCAGAGTTTATGTGGTCGTTTTGGGACACCCTGTATAATCGAACCAGGTGATCTCCTCTGTGTTTAGCCGAACGATGGGCGATTAGTTAGGGTGCGGGCCTTCTGTACCGGAGTTCGCGGGTTCGAATCCCACAAGGGCATGGATGTATGTAGTCGTTCGGAATCGGCTTTAAGCTGAAGGTCCCGGTCTCATTAGCCCTCGTGTTGCAAAAAGTAGACCATGGTACTCCAACCAAACCAAACCCCTGTGTCTAAAAACCGAACGAGGGCCGAATAGTTAGGCCGCTGATATTCAGTACCGAAGTTCGAGGGTTTGAATAATATTG
>CM063507.1:53478241-53490741 GCA_032207245.1 Pardosa pseudoannulata | reverse complement strand
AGTCAGTATAAGGTAAGATGTCAAACATCCTAGTGGTTTTAGCTGTTTGCCGTATCCTCACATCTTTCCATCAATTCTTAAAATTATATCGTGATGCAAATCCTATCAGTAGATTGCTATCTCACGCAACTGGTTTGAATTGTCTCAGTTTCAACATTCCAGTAGATTTGACTGATATTGCACGATGCATCGAAAAATAAATCTGTTACAAAATGCAAATTATTCTTTGACGTTTATCAGAGAGCTGCCTCATTATGGTCAGTATACGATAGTAAACCGTCAAACATCCTGCTGTTTTACATTTTACAAATTATTCATTCGATGGTTGTCGGAAAACTACAATACTATCATCTGTATACGACAGTAAAGTGTCAAATATCATAGTTGCTTTATCTTTTGCTATATCAATAGATATGACTGATATTGCACAATGCATCAAAAAATAAGTCTGTTACAAAATACAAATTATTCTTTGACGTTTATCAGAGAGCTGCCTCATTATGGTCAGTATACGATAGTAAACCGTCAAACATCCTGCTGTTTTACATTTTACAAATTATTCATTTGACGGTTGTCGGAAAACTACAATATTATCATCTGTATACGACAGTAAAGTGTCAAATATCATAGTTGCTTTATCTTTTGCTATATCAATAGATATGACTGATATTGCACAATGCATCAAAAAATAAGTCTGTTACAAAATACAAATTATTCTTTGACGTTTATCAGAGAGCTGCCTTATTATGGTCAGTATACGATAGTAAACCGTCAAACATCCTGCTGTTTTACATTTTACAAATTATTCATTTGACGGTTGTCGGAAAACTACAATACTATCATCTGTATACGACAGTAAAGTGTCAAATATCATAGTTGCTTTATCTGCCAAATTTACAGATCTTTTCATCAATGCCTAAAATATAGCATGATGGAAATCCTATCCGTGGTTTACTATCTCTAATACACTCGTATTTAGAACTGCTACAATTTCAACATTCCTACAGATTTCACTGATATTGCACTACTGATATTTGACAGATATACCTTGCATTTACTGTTTTTTTTCCAAGAAGCAAATCTGTAGGCTGTACATTTAAATAAAAGTTAAACATTGATAATTTACAAATTATTCATCAGACAGCTGGAATACTACGATGGATATACGATAGTAAGATGTCAGACATTCTGTTGCTTTACATTTTACAAATTATTTATTTCACTTTAATCAGAGAGCTGCTATACTAAGGTCTGTATACCACAGTAAAAAGTGAAACATTCTAGTTGTTTTACACGCCAAATCTACCCCTGTTTTGAGCTGTCTCATTTTCGACATTCCTACAGATTTGACTGATATTTGATAGATTTACCTTTAATTTGCATTTTTTTTTCTAAGAAGCAATTTGCAAGTTTCACATTTAAATTATATTTAAAGATTGTTCAGTTACAAATTATTCCTTGACGTTTATCTATAAGCTAGAATACTATGGTCGATGTATGACAGTAAAATGTCAAATATCCTGTTGTTTTATATTTTACAAACTATGCATTTGACGTTTATAACAAACTGAAGTACTAAGACAGTAAAATATAAAACATCCTAATTGTTTAAACTATGAAATCTACAGATATTTTCATCAATATCTAAAATATAGCATGATGCAAATCCTACATGCGGATTACGATCTCTAATGTACTCCTGTTTTGTACTATCTCAATTTCAACATTCCTACAGTTTTGACTGATATTACAGGTCTGTTATTTGACAGATATAGCTAACATTTTTTTCCAAGAAGGAAATCTGTAAGCTTCACATTTAAATTAAAGATTAATCAGTTATAAATTATTCTTTTGACGTTTATTTAAGAGCTGGAATACTACAGTCGATATACGACAGTAAAATGCCACACACTCTTTTGTTTTAAATTTTACAAATTATTTATTTGACATTTATAGGAAAACTGCAGTACTAAGATCTGTTTACGAGAGTACAATGTCAAATATCTTAGTAGTTTAAACTGCGGAATCTACAGATCTTTTCATCAATACTTAAAATATAGCATGATGTAATCCTATCCGTGGTTTACTAACTGTAATACACTTCTGTTTAGAACTGCCTCGATTTCAACATTCCTACAGATTTGACTGATATTGCACTACTGATATTTGACAGTATAGCTTACATTTGCTTTTTTTTCCAAGAAGCAAATCTGTAGGCTTTACATTTAAATAAAAGTTAAAGGTTGACAATTTACAAATTATTCATCAGACAACTGGAATGCTATGATGGATATACGATAGTAAGATGTCAAACATTCTGTTGCTTTACATTTTACAAATTATTCATTCGACACTTATCGGAGAGATGATCTACTAAGAAAAATCTGAAACATCCAAGTTTATCTGTCAAAACTATAGATCTTTCCCTCTACATCTAAAATATATCGTGATGTAAATTCTATCCATTGATTATTACTCTTATATGCTTTTGTTTTAAGCTGTCTCAATTTCAACTTTCCTATACAGTTGACTGACATTGCACTACAGATAACTGACAGATATAGCTTTCATTTGCATTTTTTACTAAAAAAGCAATCTGTAAGCTTCAAATTTAAATTAAAGATTGATCAGTTACAAATTATTCCTTTGACATTTATCTAAGAGCTGGAATACTACTGTTGATATACGATAGTAAAATATAAAACATTCTGTAGTTTTACATTTCTCAAATTATTCATTTAACGTTTATCGGAAAACTGGAATACTAAGGTCTATATACGACAGTAAAATGTCAAACATCCTAGTTTTTTAACCTGCGAAATCTACAGATATTTTCATCAATATCTAAAATATAACAGGATGTAAATCTTATCTATGGATTACTATCTCTAATGCAATCATGTTTTGTACAGCATCAATTTCAACATTCCTACAGTTTTGACTGCTATTATATGACTGTTATTTGACAGATATAGCTCACATATGCTTTTTTTTTTTTCAAAGAAGCAAATCTACAAGCTTCACATCTAAGTTGAAGATTGATCAATTACAAACTATTCTTTCTATTTGATTAATCTTTAATTTAAATGTCTCAATTGAAATTAAAGATTACTTTATTATTCCTTAGACGTTTATCTAAGAAGTGGAATACTACGGTCGATATACGATTCTAAAATTTCACACACTCTGTTGTTTTAAATTTTACAAATTATTCATTTGACGCTTGTCGTAAAACTAAAATACTAAGTTCAGTATATGACGGTAAAGTATCAAATATAGTTGTTATAGCTGCCAAATCTACCGATCTTTTCCTTAATACCCAAAATGTAGCTTGATGCAAATCCTATCCGTGGCCTACTATCTCTAACACAGTCCTGTTTAGAACGACGTCAATTTCTACAGATTTGACTAATATTTGACATATGTAGCTTACATTTACATTTTTTCCAAAGAAGCAAATCTATAAGCTTCACACTTGAATTATAGTTAAAGGTTGAGAATTTACGAATTATTCATCAGACATATGGAATACTATGATGGATATACGATAGTAAGATGTCAAATAATCTGTTGCTTTACATTTCACAAATTATTTATTTCACTTTAATCAGAGAGCTGCTATACTAAGGTCTGTATACCACAGTAAAAAGTGAAACATTCTAGTTGTTTTACACGCCAAATCTACCCCTGTTTTGAGCTGTCTCATTTTCGACATTCCTACAGATTTGACTGATATTTGATAGATTTACCTTTAATTTGCATTTTTTTTTCTAAGAAGCAATTTGCAAGTTTCACATTTAAATTATAATTAATGGTTGATGAGTTACAAGTTATTCATTTGACGTTTATTGGAGATCTGGTATACAACGGCCGGTGTACGACAGTAAAATGTCAAATATTCTGTTGTTTCATATTTTACAAACTATGCGTTTGACATTTATAACAAAATGCAGTATTAAGGCATACGACAGTAAAATATAAAACATCCTAGTTGTTTAAACTGTGAAATCTACAGATCTTTTCATCAATACCTAAAATGTAGCATGATGCAAATCCTATCCGGGGATTAC
Organism: Pardosa pseudoannulata; assembly: GCA_032207245.1. Lineage (NCBI taxonomy): Eukaryota > Metazoa > Arthropoda > Arachnida > Araneae > Lycosidae > Pardosa > Pardosa pseudoannulata. The sequence continues at coordinate 53,486,671 of CM063507.1, read as the reverse complement.
TATCTCTAAAACACTCCTGTTTAGAACTGCCTCAATTTCAACATTCCTTCAGATTTGACAGATATTGCACTACTGATATTTGACAGATATATCTTACATTTTCTTTCTTTTTCAAAGAAGCAAATCTGTAAGCTTCACATTTCTACGTAAAAATTGAGACAATGAATTAGGAAATAAGATTTTTGGAGTTAGGAAAAAAAAGAACGATATAAAAGCAAATCTGTAAGCTTCACATTTCTAAGTAAAAAATTGAGACAATGAATTAGGAAATAAAATGTTTGGAGTTAGGAAAAAAAGAACGACAGTAAAATGTCAAATATTCTGTTGTTTCATATTTTACAAACTATGCGTTTGACATTTATAACAAAATGCAGTATTAAGGCATACGACAGTAAAATATAAAACATCCTAGTTGTTTAAACTGTGAAATCTACAGATATTTTCATCAATACCTAAAATATAGCATGATGCAAATCCTACATGTGGATTACGATCTATAATGTACTCTTGTTTTGCACTATCTCAATTTCAACATTCCTACAGTTTTGACTGATATTACAGGTCTGTTATTTGACAGATATCGCTAACATTTTTTTTCCAAGAAGGAAATCTTAAGCTTCACATTTAAATTAAAGATTAATCAGTTACAAATTATTCTTTTGACGTGTATGTAAGAGCTGGAATACTACAGTCGATATACGACAGTAAAATGCCACACACTCTTTTGTTTTAAATTTTACAAATTATTTATTTGACATTTATAGGAAAACTGCAGTACTAAGATTTGTTTACGAGAGTACAATATCAAATATCTTAGTAGTTTAAACTGTGGAATCTACAGATCTTTTCATCAATACTTAAAATATAGCATGATGTAATCATATCCGTGGTTTACTAACTGTAATACACTTCTGTTTAGAACTGCCTCGATTTCAACATTCTTACAGATTTGACTGATATTGCCCTACTGATATTTGACAGTATAGCTTACATTTGCTTTTTTTTCAAGAAGAAAATCTGTAGGCTTTACATTTAAATAAAAGTTAAAGGTTGATAATTTACAAATTATTCATCAGACAGCTGGAATGCTATGATGGATATACGATAGTAAGATGTCAAACATTCTGTTGATTTACATTTTAAAAATTATTCATTCGACACTTATCGAAGAGATGATCTACTAAGAAAAATGTGAAACATCCTAGTTTATCTGTCAAAACTATAGATCTCTCCCTCTACATCTAAAATATATCGTGATGTAAATTCTATCCATTGATTATTACTCTAATACGCTTTTGTTTTAAACTGTCTCAATTTCAACGTTCCTATACAATTGACTGACATTGCACTACAGATAACTGACAAATATAGCTTACATTTGCATTTTTTACTAAGAAGCAATCTGTAAGCTTCAAATTTAAATTATAATTAAAGTTTGATCAGTTACAAATTGTTCCTTTGACATTTATCTAAGAGCTGGAATACTACGTTTGATATACGATAGTAAAATATAAAACATTCTGTAGTTTTACATTTCTCAAATTATTCATTTAACTTTTATCAGAAAACTGGAATACTAAGGTCTATATACGACAGTAAAATGTCAAACATCCTAGTTGTTTAACCTGTGAAATCTACAGATATTTTTATCAATATCTAAAATATAACAGGATGTAAATCTTATCCATGGATTACTATCTCTAATGCAATCATGTTTTTTACAGCCTCAATTTCAACATTCCTACAGTTTTGACTGATATTATATGACTGTTATTTGACAGATATAGCTCACATATGCTTTTTTTTTTCAAAGAAGCAAATCTACAAGCTTCACATCTAAGTTAAAGATTGATCAATTACAAATTATTCTTTCTAACTGATTAATCTTTAATTTAAATGTCTCAATTGAAATTAAAGATTACTTTATTATTCCTTTGACGTTTATCTAAGAAGTGGAATACTACGGTCGATATACGATTGTAAAATTTCACACACTCTGTTGTTTTAAATTTTACAAATTATTCATTTGACGCTTGTCGTAAAACTAAAATACTAAGTTCTGTATATGACGGTAAAGTATCAAATATAGTTGTTTTAGCTGCCAAATCTACCGATCTTTTTCTTAATACCCAAAATGTAGCATGATGCAAATCCTATCCGTGGCCTACTATCACTAATACAGTCCTGTTTAGAACGGCGTCAATTTCGACATTTCTACAGATTTGATTGATATTTGACATATGTAGATTACATTTACAATTTTTCAAAGAACCAAATCTATAAGCTTCACACTTGAATTATAGTTAAAGATTGATAATTTACAAATTATTCATCAGACAGCTGGAACACTACGATCGATATACGATAGTAAGATGCCAAAACATTCTGTTGCTTTACATTTTACAAATTATTCATTTGACGTTTATCGGAGAGCTTCTACACTACGGTTTGTATACGACAGTAAAAAGTGAAACATCCTAGTTGTTTTAGCTGTCAATTCTATAGATCTTTCCCTCACTACCTAAAATATATCCTGATGCAAATCCTATCCGGGGATTACTATCTCTAAAACACTCCTGTTTAGAACTGCCTCAATTTCAACATTCCTTCAGATTTGACAGATATTTGATAGATTTAGCTTACATTTACGTTTTTTCTAAGAAGCAAATCCGTAAGCTTCACATTTAAATTATAAATGAAAGTTGATCATTTACAAATTATTCATTTGACGTTTATCAGATGGCTCCCATACTACGATCAGTATACGATTGTAAAATGTCAAACATCCTGCTGTTTTACATTTTACAAATTTGACGCTTGTCGTAAAACTAAAATACTAAGTTCTGTATATGACGGTAAAGTGTCAAATATAGTTGTTTTAGCTGTCAAATCTATAGATCTTTTTATCAATACTTAAAATGTAGCATGATGCAAATCCTATCCGTGGATGACTATCTCTAATACACTCCTGTTTAGAACTACCTCAATTTCAACATTCCTTCAGATTTGACAGATATTGTACTACTGATATTTGACAGATATATCTTGCATTTGCTTTTTTTCCAAGAAGCAAATCTGTAGGCTTTACATTTAAATAAAGGTTAAACATTGATAATTTACAAATTATTCATCAGACAGCTGGAATACTACGATGGATATACGATAGTAAGATGTCAGACATTCTGTTGCTTTACATTTTACAAATTATTTATTTCACTTTAATCAGAGAGCTGCTATACTAAGGTCTGTATACCACAGTAAAAAGTGAAACATTCTAGTTGTTTTATATGCCAAATCTACCCCTGTTTTGAGCTGTCTCATTTTCGACATTCCTACAGATTTGACTGATATTTGATAGATTTACCTTTAATTTGCATTTTTTTTTCTAAGAAGCAATTTGCAAGTTTCACATTTAAATTATAATTAATGGTTGATGAGTTACAAGTTATTCATTTGACGTTTATTGGAGATCTGGTATACAACGGCCGGTGTACGACAGTAAAATGTCAAATATTCTGTTGTTTCATATTTTACAAACTATGCGTTTGACATTTATAACAAAATGCAGTATTAAGGCATACGACAGTAAAATATAAAACATCCTAGTTGTTTAAACTGTGAAATCTACAGATCTTTTCATCAATACCTAAAATGTAGCATGATGCAAATCCTATCCGGGGATTACTATCTCTAAAACACTCCTGTTTAGAACTGCCTCAATTTCAACATTCCTTCAGATTTGACAGATATTGCACTACTGATATTTGACAGATATATCTTACATTTTCTTTCTTTTTCAAAGAAGCAAATCTGTAAGCTTCACATTTCTACGTAAAAATTGAGACAATGAATTAGGAAATAAGATTTTTGGAGTTAGGAAAAAAAAGAACGATATTCGTTTAACATTTCTCGGAGATCTGTGCTGTCTTGTTGTACACAGGTAGATCATTTCAGGTGATAAGCGTGCCTTATTCAAGTATAATAGTGGTTTAAAAAAATATATCTTTTTAAATCCTATTGTTATGAAATCAGAACGCACGTGCTGCAAAGCAAAATCTGGAATGTGTCGATTTATTTATTTTTTTCTGTGGGCAAGATTTCGAACTTTCCATTAACATTTCTTTCGAAAACCTTTTGTTTCAGTGTTCTAAATTTCTAGCGCTTTGTGCAAGAGAAGGTCAAAGTGCACCTCTCTATGTAGATATACCTACATATTAAGTCAGTTTTTATTTGCTATTATTTATAAAAGTGAATTAAAAGTTTAGTGATACACGTAAGTGTTTGGGGGCAGTAAAGTAAATAAGCAAAATATACTCTTTTGCTTAATAAGGATTAACAAGAAAAGAAAACACTACATTCATTAAATATTATGAAGTTTAGAATCTGAATATCATTGTAAACCTTAAAAAATCGGAAAAAAAAATTCTGAATATATACATGTAATGACATTTTGACTAAATTTACGGACTTAATTATAATTGTATCCTAAAATAAACTTCTGGCGATTATACCCATAAAATTCAACCTTTGGAGACATTAAAAGCACAAAATTAATCTCTGCTTATTGTAACTAACCTTATATGACTCTTTTTACGTGTGAAAGTTTCATTTCTAGAGTTTCACATGTGAGAACTCTATACACGAGTAACTCTATATGTGGATAACTTTTTGGTAGCAGAGCGACAAAGATGATTTGTTTGAATAAATTCAGCATTTTTATTTCCAAATTTTGCTGTTTTCTTGTCATAGTCTAAACCTAAACCACCAACATTGATAACATTCTAAATTTGTAGAGGGTTTACAAAATGTTTTCTAAATCCCATCAGTTTAGGTTCAACAAAGAATTTTTTAATTATAATACGACAAAATAATCTAAAAAATTAAGAATTAGTATTCAAGAAACACTTTAAAATTAAGAAAATGTTGGAGAAAAATTTAAATTATAATACAAGTTGTCTGTTAAGTTAATAATTTCGAAAACATTTTCTAAGGTCTAACAAAGAATTTTTAAATTATAATAAGATAAAATAATTTAAAAAATTAAGAATTAGTACTCAAGGAAAATTTTAAAATTAAGAAAATATTGGAGAAAATTGAAATTGTAATAGAAGATGTCTGTTAAGTTAATAATTTCGAAAACATTTTCTAAGGTCTAACAAAGAATTTTTAAATTATAATAAGATAAAATAATTTAAAAAATTAAGAATTAGTACGCAAGGAAAATTTTAAAATTAAGAAAATATTGGAGAAAACTGAAATTGTAATAGAAGTTGTCTGTTAAGTTAATAATTTCGAAAACATTTTCTAATGTCCAACAAAGAATTTTTAAATTATAATAAGATAAAATAATTTAAAAAATTAAGAATTAGTACACAAGAAACACTTTAAAATTAAGAAAATGTTGGAGGAAAATTGAAATTGTAATAGAAGTTGTCTGTTAAGTTAATAATTTCAAAAACATTTTCTAAGGTCTAACAAAGAATTTTTAAAATATAATAAGACAGTATAATTTAAAAAATTAAGAATTAGTGTGCAAGAAACACTTTAAAATTAAGAAAATTTTGGATGAAAATTGAAATTGTAATAGAAGTTGTCTGTTAAGTTAATAATTTTGAAAACATTTTCTAAGGACCAACAAAATTTTTTTTAATTATAATAAGACAAAATAATTAAAAAAATTAAGAAATAGTGTGCAAGAAACACTTTAAAATTAAGAAAATGTTGGAGGAAAATTGAAATTGTAATAGAAGTTGTCTGTTAAATTAATAATTTTGAAAACATTTTCTAAGGTTCAACAAAGAATTTTTTAATTATACTAAGACAAAATAATTTTAAAAATTAAAAATTAGTACTCAAGGTAAACTTTAAAATTAAGAAAATGTTGGAGGAAAATTGAAATTGTAATAGAAATTGTCTGTTAAGTTAATAATTTCGTAAACATTTTCTGCGTTATAACAAAGATTTTTTAAATTATAACAAGACAAAATAAACTAAAAAATTAAGAAATAGTGTGCACAAAACACTTTAAAATTAAGCAAATGTTAGAGGAAAATTGAAATTATAATAGAAGTTGTCTGTTAAGATAATAATTTCAAAAACATTTTGTAAGGTCTAATAAATAATTTTTAAATTATAATAATACAAAATAATTTTAAAAATTAAGAAATAGTGTGCAAGAAACACTTTAAAATTAAGAAAATGTTGGAGGAAAATTGAAATTGTAATAGAAGTTGTCTGTTAAGTTAATAATTTCGAAAACATTTTCTAAGGCCCAACAAAGAATTTTTAAGTAATAATTGTTAAGTTAGTAATTTCAAAAACATTTTCTAAGGTTCAACAAAGAATTTTTAAATTATAATAAAAGAATATAATTTAAAAAATAAGAATAAGTAAGCAAGAAACACTTTAAAATTAAGAAAATGTTGGAGGAAATTGAAATTGTAATAGAAGTTCTCTATTAAGTTAATAATTTCGGAAACACTTTCTAAGGTCTAATAAAGAAATTTTAAATTAAAATAGGACAAAATAAGAGAAAAAATTAAGAATCAGCAGGTAAGGAACATTTTAATATTAAACAATATTGGAAGAAATTTAAAAGTGTAATAAAAGTTGGCTGCTACCATATGTGGTCGAGATATGACTTCTACGTTATAATGACGCCAAAAGTCACCAGAAATAGGAATTTGGTACCATAAATTCCCCTCTCTGATATCATTATGATGCAGAATTCGACATATCTCGATCGCAATATGGTAGCACCCAGAAATAACAGCATAAAAATGTGTAAAAAGATTAAATTTCATGAAATAAACCAGTAACACGTAAAAAGATTTCTATGGGCATCGTTCCCATCAAGGTCAATTAAATTAAGTGATTTTGATTTAAAATATTTGAGATACAAATGATAAAAACAAGAAAATAAAGTAAAAATATGTAAGACAATGATAGGCATAGGCAAATCGCAGAGCAGATTGGAGATGTGTCATAGTACAAGGTGGGCATGCGTCGCCCTTGTGTGACCCATGCAAGTAAAAATGACATCTCTGATTCAGTAGAAACCTAATGGCGCCAATGAGGCATTAAGGAAAATATTAAGAACAGATAAAATTTAAGTATGAGATACAGAGATAATGGTTGACCCTGAAAAGAGATTAAGGGTTGAAGCAAACATCCGTTCAGCAAGAACTAACAAAAGAAATCCTTCAACAAACAGTTACATCAGTAGTTAGGACTGAAACAAGTTATCTATTCAGTATACTGCTGTAATGAATTAAAGGAGAATATCATGTCGACTAATTATAAAGGAAAACAACCGTCTGAAAAGAGTGAAAAAGCATTAAATAAAAAAGTTAAATCCTACTAGATGAAAGGCTGTTGTTGTATTGTACTTTGATTAATTCACCAGTAGCTAAAAAAATGAATCTTATCTAGGTTTTAGTTAACGAAACCTACATAAATTTATGATTACGTCTGTTACATCTATGCCGTATATATACATACAATATAAACACATGTACACATATGTATATGTAAAAAATGAAACATTAGAAAGTAAGATACTAAAGACCTTCAAGAACTTTCAAGACGATGGTGCAACTGGATTCCACGGGCTGAGTCCCCTAATCCAGAGATTTTTAACAGCAAGCATAAAAATGCAAAATACTAAAGAAAAAGACAGTTTTAATGGCTGTAACCTTTCTCCACCCCATTTTTTAGGAAAAAAATAAAACAGAAAAAAGGTAAAATATAAAACAAGTCACAAGATATAAATAGCTAAAAGTCAAAAAGTAAATATATTTTCAATGGCTACAACCTTCCTCAGCCCATTTTGCTAGGTAAACAAAATAAAACAAAAAGAAAAAAAGGTAAAATATAAAACAAGGTATAAAAGCTAAAAGTCGAAAAGTAAACATATATCTGAATGGCTGCAGTATCCCTCCACCTATTTTTTAGGTAAAGAAAATAAAGCAGAAATAAGGTAAAATATAAAACAAGACACAAGGTATAAATAGCTAAAAGTCGAAAGGTAAACATATATTTTTAATAGCTGCAACCTTCCTCCTTCCCATTTTTTTAGGTAAAGAAAATAAAGCAGAAAAAATGGAAAATATAAAACAAGACAAAAGCTATAAATAACTAAAAGTCGAAAAGTAAACATATATTTTAATGGATGCAATATTCCTCCACCCATTTTTTTAGGTAAACAAAATAAAACAGAAAAAAGGTAAAATATAAAAGAAGACACAAGGTATAAATAGCTAAAAGTCGAAAAGTAAAGATATATTTTCAATGGCTACAACCTTCCTCAGCCCATTTTGTTAGGTAAACAAAATAAAAAAAAAGGTAACATATAAAACAAGGTATAAAAGCTAAAAGTCGAAAAGTAAACATATATCTTAATGGCTGCAGTATCCCTCCACCTATTTTTTA
>CM063507.1:53465741-53473241 GCA_032207245.1 Pardosa pseudoannulata | reverse complement strand
TGTAATCATATTTTTATTTACGTGAACATATGTATGTGTACAATGGAGTACACAGACTTCTATAATGGTAGAGTTTTACACGAAATTGCTGAAATTAGTAAACATTTTTACGCAAGTAAATTTTTATGTATGTGCACAAATGTATATATACAATGTACACAGACTTCTCTTATGGTGAAGTTTTAAACGAAAGTGCTGTAGACAATAAAAAGTTTTACGCAATCATATTTTTATCTATGTGTACATATGTATGTATACAATGGCGTACACTGGCTTCTCTTATGGGTGAAGTTTTAGACGAAAGATCTGCAGACAATAAAAAGTTTTACGCAATCATATTTTTATATATGTGTACTTATGTATATATACAATAATGTACACATACTGGTCTTATGGTGGAGTTTTAGACGAAAGTGCTGAAGACAGTAAACATTTTTACGTAATCATATTTTTATGTATGTGCATATATGTAGTTATACAATGGAGTACCTACACTTCTCTTATGGTGTTTTAGAAGAAAATGCTGAAGCTAGTAAAAATTTTTATGCAATCACATTTTTATCTATGTACACATATGTGTGTATACAATGGAGTACACAGACTTCTCTTATAGTGGAGTTTTAGAAAGTGCTGAAGACAGTAAAAATTTTTACGCAATCATAATGTTATGTATGTGAAAATATGTATATTCACAAGGGAGTGCACAGACTTCTATGGTGGATTTTTAGACGGGGAGTATTACGGGGGGTGGGCCAAGGTTCTAACGCAGTGACATTTGGGTGATGGTTCTAAGGGCTCAGGATTGCAACTGTTGTCTCTCAACATTTCCTGTCTTTTTCATTCGGTATTTGGGTTCCCCTTCTGTAAGTGCAGCGAGCTAATTTCTCTTTGTTTTGCCCCTCTTTCGGTTCGCGGTCTTCGATTCACCCCACTCTTACTAATTCCGGAGAGGTCCGCTAAAGTTCTTCTATCACTGCCTCTCTAATGCATTCGCTCGCATATTGCAACTGCGGTGCTCTGGGCGATCTCCGGGCACTTCAAAGGTGATCGGCGTAGTGGGGTGGCCCATTACTCGCGATCTGCCCACCATCCCCGGGATATGTCTGTAGGGCCTCATGGCCATATTGGCTCGGTTGGGTGCTCGATTGCGTATGGGTTACTCGACCCTGGTTGAACTAACAGCTGCCATCCCGTAAACCTTATATTTATCCGGTACCAAGTGCAACTTACGCGGCGCGTCACAGCTCGAAATTAGTAAAAACGGCTGTCTTCTCGTTCTAGTAACCATGGTTTCTCTAGAACTGCTGTCCGGTGTTGAATCTGCTTCCCTTGGTAAATTTTGCTGTAAGCTACTTGCTTAGTAATAAGTTCATTCGGTTCATCTCATCGATAGTCTATTGTAAATATGTAAAAACCTTTACCTTTATCGTATTGTCCAGGGAAATAATTGATTTTGTGTGGCAAAACTCTGATATTTTGAAAACTAATTATGGATCGAAAAACTTTAAAGAACATATGTGACGACCGAACTATTTAAAATGCATCCAGAGATGGTCAAAATGGACATTTAAAATATCAAAGTTAATATTTTCCTCGAAATACATACATAAGTAGTGCTTAAACAAGTCACAATGAAATCAGGAATCGAATAAATGAGTATTTCTATTGAAATATGCAGACTGAAAGTTTTTGCTATTACAATATATCTTTAACTTCGTAGAAGAGAGAAAATTGCAGATCTAAACAAAAAAAAAAAAAAAAAAAAAAAAAAAAAATCGTTTAATCCTTGTAATATTTTATTCAACACTTAAGATATCAGTAAGATATTTCTAATTATATTTACGAAACAATATACATATAAATTATTATATCCCATAAGAGTTTCTTTATTCCTCTGTATAAAAATTCTAAGATGTAATTTCTTCCAAAGTCCACAAGTTCCATTCAAGATATTGTAGAGCAAATTTTCAGTTTTTTAATTTCATTCGAATTCCATTTCTAGAATAAGATAAGTTTAGTAGTTAATACATAAAGAAAAAATATAAGTTTTCTCTCAAATGCCACTCAAAACATAAACATTTTTATAGCAGTTATTTATTAATAATACTCTTTAGAGTCTCTTATTCGCTTGCTGTTAAGGATTTTATCAAACTATATTTTTGGCGCCCTATTTGGCGACCTTGTGACATTTTTGGTGACATATTTGGAATACCCAGATATTTATAGAAGCTTCAAAGTCCAGAAGTATCTCGAAATGTTTCTGGGCCTATACATACGGTTCATTTCATCGCTTCTTATAATTCAGTTGGCAGACTTCAGTGTCAAATGACGTGTTGTTATTCCTCGTCAAGCAGTAGTGAATAAGCGCTCACGGTGTACTAGTGTTCCTGTGTGCGAAGTGCATTGAATTGTACAACAGCACAAAGAATTATCCTATGATATCTGTTCTGGAGTGTTCTTTGTAGTCTGCGTTGTACTTAGTTGGGAAGTTTTCTCCCGAACTCGCGAAAGAAATGCATAACAAAACTTGTGGACTTGATTATGTGGTTAAATAACTACTGACAAAATCAACAGTTTGATCATTTTTGTTCTAAAGTCAAATATTGTAAGCCATTACTAAAGCATAGCTAACTGAGCTGGCATTATTGAGTATTGTTTCTAACTGCTATATTCGTCTAACCGCGATTAACTGATCTTAAGGCCGGTGTCACCAATGTCGTTTAACGTCAAACCGCGATTAACCCATGACATCTAAAAATGGTGGAATGCAATTCTCCGTTTAAACAGAGATTAACCTTTTTGGGGCTGGAATTTTGTTGACATTCGTGCAGATAAAGACGGGAGAGTAAGCTCTAGTCCTTTCCCCTTTTTGAGCATGTGTTTCACACTTCCATTCTTCATAACAATAAGCAAATACTGACCTTTTTACCGCCCATAAAGTAGACGGTTTTTTCTCCCAAAACATTTTCCCCTACTACAATTCTCCCTCTATTCACAGGGAAAAACTCGTAGAGCAATCTTCAATACCCCCATCGTATGTCCATTTTTTTTGTATCATTTTACCACTGACTTTTGGAAGTAAATGTGTTTTTCATTCAAAATTTTAGATACTGCCTACTAATGCGTTTGCCTTAAAACCCGGTATGCTTTTTAAAATTGAAAGGTATTTGCTCGATTTACAGAGAATTTAATGCCGTGAAACAGCGAAAACATCTGCTAAAACATTGCATAATTTAGATTTCTAATTTTAGGGCCGGTCTAACCACGATTAACGAATGGTGCCAATGGTGGGACGCAGTTCTCCATTTAAACAGAGATTAATCACGGTTAGCCGTTAAACGACTTTGGTGAGACCTGCTCTTAGATAAGCAGTATTTTAATTAAGTTAAAACGGATACCCAGTTTTATTTTTTATATAACTGTTAAAATTAAATGAAAAAAATATAATCAACTGATTACTATGCTGAGCAGTAGGAACAGTTTTGTCATAAGCAACTTGAAGAAAGCTTTAAAAATATGCATAAATTTTTCTCCACATTGCTCAAAAGTTAAAAAGATATTGAAAATTTCAGATAGAACAGACTTCAGACAACGCAGTAGAGGTAAAATACACGTGAAGTTGATCTTCAGAGGTCTCTAAACAACCACAAAAGGACTTATCTTATTGTGAGAGAAATAACAAAGGACTGGACACACCAAAGTCGTCTAATGGGTAACCGGAATTAACCCATGGTGCCTATCAATGGTGAGATGCAATTCTCCGTTTAAACAGAGTTAATCACGGTTAACCATTAAACGACTTTGGTGAGATCGCCCTTAAAAATTTTGAAATGAGAGACTCAGATTTCGCTTCTTTTGATATTTACAGACAGACATACAAACAAATATCTATACAAATATAAATAATTTTCAAAATACTTCGTAACACAGTCCTTTTAGGGTCGGTGTCACCAATGTTGTATAACGTCTAACCGTGATTAACTCATAATGCCTACCAATGGGGTAATGCAATTCTCCTTTTAAACAGAGCTTAATCGTGGTTAACCGTCAAACGACTTTGGTGGGACCGCCCTTAAAAATTTTCAAATGAAAGACTCAGATTTAACTCATTTTGGTATTTACAGACAGACACACAAACACTTCTCTCCACGAATACATCTAATTGTGATTAACCCATAATGCCTACCAATAGTAGGATGCAATTCTCCGGTTAAACAGAGCTTAATCGCGGTTAACCGTCAAACGACTTTGGTGGGACCGCCCTTAAAAATTTTCAAATGAAAGACTCAGATTTAACTCATTTTGGTATTTACAGACAGACACACAAACACTTCTCTCCACGAATACATCTAATTGTGATTAACCAATAATGCCTACCAATGGTGGGATGCAATTCTCCGGTTAAAAAGGGCTTAATCGCGGTTAACCGTCAAACGACTTTGGTGGGACCGCCCTTAAAAATTTTCAAATGAAAGACTCAGATTTAACTCATTTTGGTATTTACAGACAGATACACAAACACGTCTCTCCACGAATGCATCTAATTGTGATTAACTCATAATGCCTACCAATAGTGGGATGCAATTCTCCGGTTAAAAAGAGCTTAATCGCGGTTAACCGTCAAACGACTTTGGTGGGACCGCCCACAAAATTTTGAAATAAAAAACTCCTTTTGGTATTTGCAGACGGACAGTATTTACAGACAAATTTAACTTCTTTTGGTATTTACAGAAAGACACACAAACACTTCTCTATACAAATATAAATAATTTTCAAAATACTTCGTAACACAGTCTTCTTAGGGCCGATGTCACCAATGTCGTTTAACATCTAACCGCGAATGTGTTTTTATACGGAGAATTCATCCCATCATTGGTTGACGCTAAGGGTTAATCTCGATAAGCCGTTAAACGGCTTTAGGGAGACCGGCCCTTAAACACCTAATTTATGATACTTCATGCATCTAAGAGTATCAAAATTTCTAAAAAAGAGGATGAATTAATGATGAAAATGAACTCTTTACCTATTTCAGCACTCTGTTTCAAATTGGCTGCATTCCGAAACATAGGGATACCAGCATAGCTGTAAAATAAAGGAGATATTATCATTTTGTTAGTAAAATAAATTAAATAAATTTACATTTCATCAGCGTTTTGGATAAACACATGACATGATTAGTACGTAATATGTTTACAGTCTTGTTCAATATACATATTATACAAGAGACTAAGGGCCTTACTCTGGGAGTTGCGGTTCGTACCGAACGTTCGTTGTGCGGTCACCTTGACGTCAGATTGCGGAAATTTTGACAGCAAACGATATTTCGGTACTCTGGGGGTTACATGCGGAAAGTTACCGATAGTTTAGGTTGCTGTAAATTTCCGCATGTAACCCCCAGAGTACCGAAGTATCGTTTGCTCTCAAAATTTCCGCAATCTGACGTCAAGGTGACGTCACAACGAACGTTCGGTACGAACCGCAACTCCCAGAGTAAGGGCTAGAGTATGGAGACAGATTGTACCAGATGTTTAAGCAACTGTTACGCAAATCCGAGATATTACGAATTGGTGAACTCTGAGCTGCCGTCCCATGACATCCCAAATGTGTTCTATTTGATTGATTCCGGTGAGTTACGTGACCAGGACATTAACTGGATGGAATTCAGCATCATGTTCCTGGAACCACTCCAACACAATTTTAGCCTTGACCTCTTGGAACATTCCATTTCCAGCTGGAAAAACAGAGGTCATGTAAGGGTGCAAGTGGTCCACAATGATGTTCAGATACAATGTAACATTCATGGTCTGCTCTAAAACAACCACAGGTCCCAGAGATGGCCAAAAGAACGTGTCCCGAAGAATAATATCGCCAACACCTCTCTGTGTATGACCTACTGTAGTTCGAGGGAGCACCTGTTCGCCTAGAAGACGGCTTTTCCTGACACGGCCATCGGAGTGATGAATGACAAACCGTGATTCATCTGACAAAGCAACTCTCTCCCACTGATCTATGGACCAGTCGCGATGTTCCCGGGCCCTGCGTAGGCGCAGTTAGCGATAACGCTTGGTCAGCAAAGGCACACAAGTGGGACGTTTGCTGCGTAGCCCCATATCTAACAGTGTGCTCCGATACTAATCTACTTGACCATGCACAGTATTGGGTTGTCAGTTGAGCCACTGTCTGGCTCCGGTTTTGCTTCACCATTCGAAACAGCCTCCGACGACCCCCTTTTTTTTGATAGCGTGTGGACGTCCAACACCATGTCGTCTACTGCTGGTTTCACCGTCTTTCATCCACTTTGCATAAGTGCTAACAACTGTAGATCGCGAACAACAAACGAGTCGTGCAATAGTTTCGGAAATACTTGTTCCGAGCCTTCAAGCCATTACAATCTACCCTCTATCAAAATCACTTAGATCCGCAGCCTTTCCCATCTCACACAGAAGTAAGTGAAAGAATGATTCTTCAGACTCTCCAGCAGCAGTTAAATACAACTTCCACCTGATCACGTCATCCAGGCGAGTTCATTGTAAAATGTAGGGGTGGTCATAATGTTTTCGCTCTTGAGTGTATATATATATATATATATATATATATATATATATATATATATATATATATATATATATATATATATATATATATATATATATATATATATATATATATGTGTGTGTGTATAACATATATATATATTTATTTATATATAATTATATATAATTATACAGATATATATATATATATATATATATATATATATATATATACATACACACACGCATATATATATACATACTCATATATAATTCATTTACTGATATCCCATTTAAATTTTAATCTCTTGATGAATTCGAAAAAAGTTTATATATATATATATGTATATATATATATATGAATATATATATATATATATATATATATATATATATATATATATATATATATATATATATGTATATATATATATATATATATATATATATATATATATATATATATATATATATGTATATATATATATATATATGAATATATATATATATATATATATATATATATATATATATATATATGTATATATATATATATATATGAATATATATATATATATATATATATATATATATATATATATATATATATATATATATATATATATATATATATGAATATATATATATATATATATATATATATATATATATAAATATATATATATATATATATATATATATATATATATATATATATATATATATATATATATATATATATATATATATATATGTGTGTGTGTGTGTGTGTGTGTGTGTGTGTGTGTTTATTTAAATTACACTTCCTTGTAAATAAATTAAATGCATGTAAAGTATTAGTTTTTGAGTTAATTACACAAAAACAATGTTTACGCATTGCAAAAATAAGTCAAGTAGTAACTTCAATTTACAAAGCATTAGAAAGTCAAATTAATTTAAGTATATTTGCATAATCTGCATAGGATTT
>CM063507.1:53455741-53458241 GCA_032207245.1 Pardosa pseudoannulata | reverse complement strand
TTTTTTAAAGATAAACGTTAATAAAAAAGGAGAAAACAAAAATGGACTAAAAAAATAAGACATTTATGGAGGACGGAACTCAAAGCTCCTCTTCTCGTTTCGGGATCCAGGTATCTCTCTCTCTCTCTTCCATCCTATCTGTTCGGATGAGAACCGCCAATCTGGAAAAGTCAAGTGCAAGTCAAAGTCTAAGTGAAGAGTATCTTGAGTCTGCAAGTCTGAAACGGCTGGCAACCGCTGATGGCTTTAAAACTCATCAAAATTCCTTGTTACTGGCGGCATGGTGGAACATCGCCAAGCTCAGGACAAAAACATGCCAATGTGTGGAGTGGGGATATGTCATATCATGAAAAGGGCGAATTTATAAAACTATTGCAATGCAGCGCTCGCCAAGGAGAACGCCAAGTGACGCTCCTGGTATGTGTGATGACAAGCATCTAAAAACTGAGAATCTGAAAGAGTTACGTTATACCCCTTTAGACTTTGAAAGAATCAAGTAGCGCCCTCTAGTGCGGAAAAAATGCTTAAGTTGTCTAATCTGAGAAAAAAGAAGTGCTTTACTGCATATAAAATTATAATTCAGAATGTTAAACAACATTTTGCTAATTTTCACATCAGCTAGTTTAATTTTTATTATTATTAAAAATTCTTTGATTTAAAAAAAGAGGGATGTTTAATATAGATAAATGCCATTTTTATAAAAATCCTAGTTAAATATCTTCTATAATGCTCATTAAATTTATAAAACATATAGGTAACAGGTTGATGTTATGATAAATAATCAACAAATAATAAAATAAAAAGTTTTTATTAATAAAAAGCATTGTTTAAGACAGTATTTATAAGAAAAAGAACGTATACAAGATGCTAACATTATTATCAATATGTGGTGTATGCAATAAAACTTGAAAAATGCAAAAGAAATGCTATATGTAAGCAACATAAGTGATTGTGGAACTACAAACTACAATAATTTACTTAACAATAAAATATTCACAGAAGTTGCACTAAGATTGGAAAGCAGTAAATGATTTTTAATAAGTGAAAATATTAATGGTTACAGTAAGATATAAATACAGAATACAGTTGTAGGTTACTAACGGTATGCTGATTGCGAACTATACACATGATTCTGGAACTTAGAATACTATATTTAAAAACACCATAAATATTCACAGGTTATACTATAATTAGAAAATAATAATGATTTTAATAAATGATCCTTGAGTAATAATATTAAAAAAAAGAAATAAAAATGTTTGTGATCTGACACTCCTTATTTGTAAAGCATATTAGTGTATAAGAAATGGGTAATCTTTGAATGAAATAAATGGCTTAATTACAAAAAAATAATAATAATAGTTTTGAATAAATCACAATTAAGATAATAATTTAAATATCATTTTCTTCTTTAGAATTTGAGTTCTTGTTTAAAATTAAGGATAAGGCTATATTTTGTCATGAAAGGGGTGTAACGTCAAACTTTCAGATTCTCAGTTTCTAGAAGCTTGTTGTGTGATGCCATCTGATTGAATATCCAGAGCGGCTTATGCGATTAAAAAAAAATAGGTTTTTCGTCTCACCAACGGGATGATTGGGAGTATGGCAGGAAAGTTACAAAAAAGGAATTTTAAGGGAAGCTTATAGAATTAATGGAAACTAAACCGAACAGAATTAAAATTAAGGAAATGGAATGTTATGACAGTATATAAAGTCAATTCCTACTTAGGCTATGGAATAAAAATTTTAATTTTCCGTTTGTGAAGCAACAATCGATACCGTTAATCCCGTTTGTTTGTTTAGTTTGCTGTTTTCATTCATTTTTAATCCCATTAAGTTACCCAGCACTCCTGTTAGCTGTTATATAAAATATGTGTCAAGCACTTTGTGTATTTGAGCACGATGTAAAAATCTAGTGTAAGCAAAATTTCTCGTGTAATCATTCAAAATCCCGATTCTAAATAAAAAAATGATTAACATCTGATAGTACTTAAGAGAGAAAAAAATTCTGAAAATACTATAAACTTACGATAATAATTTAAAAAGATACGATCAGGCAAAAAAAAATTATCTTCCGTTTAAAATCTTTTAAGTGTGATACAAAACTTTAAACGACAGAAAAGGATTTAAAGGCTCGGTAAGGAGTGGTTAATTATTGCCTTATAAGCACATATACGTAATATATCAAAATATTTAAATTTAATATTTAATTAAAAACCTCCTCTCTCCCATTCTAATTCCTTAAAATCTTTTTCCCAACCTCTAAATGTCTTAATCAAAGGAGTGTCCTCGACTTAAAATTCTCTCGATACAATTCTCAAAGCTTTCTATCCCACTTTTCCAGCTTCTACAATAATTAAATTGCAGAATATATATATATATATATATATATATATATATATATATATATATATATATATATATATATATATATATATATATATATATATACATATATATAAATATACATATATATATATATATATATATATATATATAT
>CM063507.1:53440741-53445741 GCA_032207245.1 Pardosa pseudoannulata | reverse complement strand
TATTTATTACCAAATTAAATGTCTAATACTGTATATACTTCATTCGACTGGTTAAACGGTAAAAAGGCCGAATGTGCTTCTTAATAAAGGAAGAAAACACATGCCCGTGGAAATCGCGGGATGAGCAGTCAGAGGGTTAACTAAGTCCCTCATATTTCAGGAAAACTCTTCTTTTTCTTCTTCTAAAGCACTACAGCCTGTTACAGGCCAAGTATGTCCCAGTTTTTTCCAGCCGTTCCTATCTGCTGCAAGATTCCTCCAGTTTCCCTTTCTGACAGTAGTCAAATCCCTCTCTACTTATACTCGGTGTAAACTCAATAGGCACTTCAAGGTCACTGATTTTTCCCCGATGACCAACTGTAACTATGGTAACGACAGTTGGGGAAGGACTTTACTCTTTTTTCCCACTGTGTTAAGGGGTGTCATGCATCGTGTGGGGAGGTAAATTTTCTATTCCAAAATTGCACTGTATTAATTATTTTATTATTTTACAAGAATTGAAAGAAGTCTTAATGCAATAACAATATTTTGTAAAATTTTATTATGTATTTAAAGATTTATGGTCTGTTGACACATTTTTAGAAAGCGAAAATTTCTTTAGAAGGTACAGATTCCTAATATTTTAGAAAAAATTCTAAATTAAAATAAATTTTTGCATTTTTACAAGAACATCTATGATTTATTATAAACTTTTTATAAATATTGTTACACTTTTCTTAATGTAAATAGTTTTTATGCACAACTGAAAATTTTAACTTTGCTTATAATTCGTAATTTGTTAAAAAACTGTATTAAAAAAGCTTTAAAAACTAAATAAAAAATATTTCCTGTTTTTTAGTTAAACGGCATTTTAAAGGCAGAAAAGGTGACACTTTTGTCGAAATCATCTAATTCTGTTACGCGCCTTTTATGTGAAATTTTTTTTTAATATTGTCGCAGTTCTGGATCGGCACAAATTCTTTTAGAAATACCACGGGCATCAGCAGTTGCTTGTTGAGTTTGCTAAAACAATTCCAAAACTGTAGCAACTGGATTGGATTCAACAAGACCTTTCAAGTACCTGTGTACGTTAAATATCAGTATTTTGGACTGTTTTCTAACATCAAAACTAGCCATTACAGGAAATATTTTATAAAGTAAAAAATTAATAATAAAAATTAAAAATAAATATGAAGCAAAATTTAAATAAAACAATGAATTAAAAGATGAAAAATGAGAGTGTAATATCAGATAAGCGCAAAATAAATATCTACGAGAAGAAAGAAAAGCAAGATCGTATTGGAATCAAATCCTCAACTGAAGTGCTGAAAATAAGTGTGAATGCACATGCTTCTTGGTCGCTACCATAGTAACCGATGACTGGAGAAAAAAGAAAGTGTGACCTTGAAGCGCCAATAGATTTTACATGAACTATAGTCAAGCCACCTAATTGGTGGTCTTCCTCGTTTCCTCTGCCCCATGGGATTAGTGAAAGTGAGTTGTTTTACTGGGTTTATGTCATCGAGTCGGAATAGGTGTCCAAGCCATCGCAGTCTATTGATTTCAATGACTTTAACAACATGAGGTTGCTTATATGTTTTATAAATTTCAAAATTGAATAATGATCTGCAACAATTATTCTCTTGAACCGCACCAGGAAAACTCTACGACTTAAAAATATTTCCTATAAATTATCCAGTCAGCAAGAATGTTCTCCGACTAATCGGCCAATCATCATTTTGATTGGGAAAAACTCGCCTTTATATTCAATTTGTTGAATTGTGTCGATGTGACGTTGCATTTCGATTATTTTCTTTCTCCTCGCATCAGAACTTTATCTGATGAGCAAGACGATCTCCAGTTCCTATAATTCCTAAAAAAAGTCTAGTTATGTAATCTATAAGTTATCGGAAAATAAGCCCTCGTAGCTAAATATTTCATGAACACGCTTCGATCCAAAGAGACTGTATGGAGCACAGTTTAAATATCAGTCCACTCAATTATTCTACGTAACGAAAAATGATAGTTATCAGGACGCCCTCTTATGTCATTTAAAATTATAGGTCATAAAATGTATGTTAAAGTGGACTCCGCTAAATTTGATTGCGGTTAATGTTATCAAACGCTAATTGTTATCAAAATCGCTTCATCCCGATTTTCTCTATTCATTCCTATGTTAAAATGAATGTTTTATGTGAAAATTCGACGTCTAAATAAAAAATAACTCCCTCAAATAAATTATTCAGTTTATCAGCAAAATAATATCCTCAAACTATTCAAAAATATTTTTAAGTATTAATAAGGAGAAGTAGAAAATAATTTAAATTAATATGCTAGGGATATTTTAAGAATTAACGAAATATTTTGTGAGCTCATTCTGAATATATGATGTATATATATACACTGGACTCCTCTTAATGTGATCGCGGTCAATGTTATCAATCGCTTATTGTTATCGAAATCGCTTGGTCCCGATTTTCTCTATTCATTCCTATGTTAAAATGAATGTTTTATGTGAAAATTCGACGTCTAAATAAAAAAATAACTCCCTCAAATAAACTATTCAGTTTATCAGCAAAATAATATCCTCAAACTATTCAAAAATATTTTTAAGTATTTATAAGGAGAAGTAGAAAAAAATTTAAATTAATATGCTAGGGACATTTTAAGAATTAACGAAATATTTTGTGAGCTCATTCTGAATATATGATGTATATATATATACACTGGACTCCTCTTAATGTGATCGCGGTCAATGTTATCAATCGCTTATTGTTATCGAAATCGCTTGATCCCGATTTTCTCTATTCATTCCTATGTTAAAATGAATGTTTTATGTGAAAATTCGACGTCTAAATAAAAAATAACTCCCTCAAATAAACTATTCAGTTTATCAGCAAAATAATATCCTCAAACTATTCAAAAATATTTTTAAGTATTAATAAGGAGAAGTAGAAAATAATTTAAATTAATATGCTAGGGATATTTTAAAAATTAACGAAATATTTTGTGAGCTCATTCTGAATATATGATGTATATATATATATATATATATACACAGGACTCCTCTTAATGTGATCGCGGTCAATGTTATCAATCGCTTATTGTTATCGAAATCGCTTGATCCCGATTTTCTCTATTCATTCCTATGTTAAAATGAATGTTTTATGTGAAAATTCGACGTCTAAATAAAAAATAACTCCCTCAAATAAACTATTCAGTTTATCAGCAAAATAATATCCTCAAACTATTCAAAAATATTTTTAAGTATTAATAAGGAGAAGTAGAAAATAATTTAAATTAATATGCTAGGGATATTTTAAGAATTAACGAAATATTTTGTGAGCTCATTCTGAATATATGATGTATATATATACACAGAAATCCTCTTAATGTGATCGCGCTCAATGTTATCAATCGCTTATTGTTATCGAAATCGCTTGATCCCGATTTTCTCTATTCATTCCTATGTTAAAATGAATGTTTTATGTGAAAATTCGACGTCTAAATAAAAAATAACTCCCTCAAATAAACTATTCAGTTTATCAGCAAAATAATATCCTCAAACTATTCAAAAATATTTTTAAGTATTAATAAGGAGAAGTAGAAAATAATTTAAATTAATATGCTAGGGATATTTTAAGAATTAACGAAATATTTTGTGAGCTCATTCTGAATATATGATGTATATATATACACAGGACTCCTCTTAATGTGATCGCGGTTAATGTTATCAATCGCTTATTGTTATCGAAATCGCTTGATCCCGATTTTCTCTATTTATTCCTGTGTTAAAATGAATGTTTTATGTAAAAATTCGATGTCTAAATAAAAAATAACTCCCTCACATAAACTATTCAGTTTATCAGCAAAATAATATCCTCAAACTATTCAAAAATATTTTTAAGTATTAATAAGGAGAAGTAGAAAATAATTTAAATTAATATGCTAGGGATATTTTAAGAATTAGCGAAATATTTTGTGTGCTCATTCTGAATATATGATGTATATATATACACAGAACTCCTCTTAATGTGATCGCGGTCAATGTTATCAATCGCTTATTGTTATCGAAATCGCTTGATCCCGATTTTCTCTATTCATTCCTATGTTAAAATGAATGTTTTATGTGAAAATTCGACGTCTAAATAAAAAATAACTCCCTCAAATAAACTATTCAGTTTATCAGCAAAATAATATCCTCAAACTATTCAAAAATATTTTTAAGTATTAATAAGGAGAAGTAGAAAATAATTTAAATTAATATGCTAGGGACATTTTAATAATTAACGAAATATTTTGTGAGCTCATTCTGAATATATGATGTATATATATACACAGAAATCCTCTTAATGTGATCGCGCTCAATGTTATCAATCGCTTATTGTTATCGAAATCGCTTGATCCCGATTTTCTCTATTCATTCCTATGTTAAAATGAATGTTTTATGTGAAAATTCGACGTCTAAATAAAAAATAACTCCCTCAAATAAACTATTCAGTTTATCAGCAAAATAATATCCTCAAACTATTCAAAAATATTTTTAAGTATTAATAAGGAGAAGTAGAAAATAATTTAAATTAATATGCTAGGGATATTTTAATAATTAGCGAAATATTTTGTGTGCTCATTCTGAATATATGATGTATATATATACACAGAACTCCTCTTAATGTGATCGCGGTCAATGTTATCAATCGCTTATTCTAATCGAAATCGCTTGATCCCGATTTTCTCTATTTATTCCTGTGTTAAAATGAATGTTTTATGAGAAAATTCGACGTCTAAATAAAAAATAACTCCCTCAAATAAACTATTCAGTTTATCAGCAAAATAATATCCTCAAACTATTCAAAAATATTTTTAAGTATTAATAAGGAGAAGTAGAAAATAATTTAAATTAATATGCTAGGGACATTTTATTAATTAACGAAATATTTTGTAAGCTCATTCTGAATATATGATGTATATATATACACAGGACTCCTCTTAATGTGATCGTGGTTAATGTTATCAATCAA
>CM063507.1:53430741-53435741 GCA_032207245.1 Pardosa pseudoannulata | reverse complement strand
CATCCACTGTTTCTTTGAATATTTAATTATGCACCCTATTTTAAATTAAATTATTGTTAAATTATTGTTGTACATAAACCATTATAGCTTACCACGGGCAATAGGATTTCCCAGCATTCATCCCATAAACTTGCTTTATCTGGAAAACAAAGGCGAAATTAAGTTACGATATTTGAAACAAAGAGCATGTACAGTGTGTTCCATAAGAGCGTGTCACTCATAACTTAGTCAATAGATAGATGCCGGTTTAATTGCACGTGTTCTTCAAACATTAGAAAAGAATGCTTTATGATTATATTCTTTATTCGATTTGTTTTGCTGTGTTTAAATCAACAATCGGAGTCTTGCTTGTACGGCGTGAAAATGGCATCACCACAATGAATTAGCCCTCTCAGTCGCATGAAGCCAATCCAGTTGAAAACGTGTGGTCTCCCATGAAGATGAAGCTCACGGGAAAATGTGTATACAATATAAGGCAACTAATATATTGAAGAAGAATCGAATGAACACACCTCTTAACTTAACAGAACAATTTATTGAAGCTATGTAGCAACTCGCACCTTTACAAGATCAGGCAGTTGCCTACAACTATAGTCCATGTAAAATCTATTGGCACTTCAAGGTCACACTTTCTCGTTTCCCCAGTCATCGGTTACTATGGTAGCGACCAAGAAGCCTGTGCATTTACCCTTATTTTCAGCACTTCAGTTGAGGATTTGATTCCAATACGTTCAGACGACTTGCTTTATTATTATAAGTCAAAATTTTCAGTTGTGAATAAATGCGTTAATTATTTACATAGAGAAGTTTAACAATATGTATAAAATGGTTATAATAAACCACAGATGTTTTTGTAAAAATACAAAAATTCCTTTTAATTTAGAATTCTTACTAAAACATTATGAATCTCTACCTTCTAAAGAAATTTTCACTTTCTAAAAATGTGTCAACAGAACCTTAAATCTTTAAATACATAATAAAATTATACAAAATATTGTTATTGCATTAGGACCTCTTTCAATTCTTGTAAAATCATAAAATAATTAATACAGTACAATTTTAGAATAGAAACTTTACTATGGTCCACATAACTTCATAATATACTTATTAACATACAACTTAAATTTAAGGAATTCCAGAACTAGATTCTCTTAAATAAATTATTAAGAAATACTTTTGATATTTAAATTAAAAGAATCATACAAATATAAAGAAAAATAGTGAGAAATTATAACTAATTACTCATTAAAATTAGCGAAATATTCAATCATCTTAATGATATTATTTCTGTGAATAATACAACTGTGTCTGCAAAAGAAAAAAAGATTTGCTTTTTCAGTAGAATTTTTTAAGTCTTACGGATTAGAATATAACATTTTTGAATTGTAATTTTATGAAATGGGATTATATCTTAAATTTATGAACTTAAAAACAGGTCTGAAATGACTCATAAAATTTTGTGTAAAGTATTAAGTATTCTTCAAAGTGTAGTCTAAATAAACATACTTTCATCATGCACGGAGAGCACACACGATGCATGACACCCCTTAACACAGTGGGAAAAAAGAGTAAAGTCATTCCCCAACTGTCGTTACCATAGTTACAGTTGGTCATCGGGGAAAAATCAGTGACCTTGAAGTGCCTATTGAGTTTACACAGAGTATAGTGGGTATCAGCTTTTATACCCTAACAGAATATTCGAGAAATAACTAATTTA
Organism: Pardosa pseudoannulata; assembly: GCA_032207245.1. NCBI lineage: Eukaryota > Metazoa > Arthropoda > Arachnida > Araneae > Lycosidae > Pardosa > Pardosa pseudoannulata. The sequence continues at coordinate 53,434,024 of CM063507.1, read as the reverse complement.
CATATTAAAGAAATGTCTAGAATGTTCAAGAACATAAGGAAACAATAAGTAACATTTTTAAATTAAAAATCCGTACTTCGGATAAACTGCCATGACAAGCATCGAACCCACAATCTTCGGACCCATATCGCGTGCTTTAACCATTCGGCCACTCAGATAGTTGAATAAGTTTCTTTATGCGGTAATATATATAAAGCTGTTAGTCACCTAGTACGAGAAATTTCGAGGTGTCTACCTTTGAAGTTAGCAGGAAAACTTGTCGAAAGCATGCCTAGAAGCTGCCAAGCAGTAATCGATAATAATGGGGAGGGGACAACTTAGGTGAAATGTGTAATACTAGACTCAAGACTCGAGTTGGTGTTACATGGACACCTGCATTTTTTTTGCGAAGGCGGAAACATCGAGAGAGGGTAGACAAGCCCTAATTCAGAGAGGTGAAAATTCACCAGGAAGGGGAAGGATGCCAACCCCGCCCGCGCTAGCTGCGGAGAAGGACATTTTCACATTTAGGCGAAAGCCTGACCGAGAGGGGGCGTGTTTCCTCCCCGGCCCTCAAGAACAAAAGTGGGAGAGATGCCCGCTCGGAACGACAGAGAAGGGACATTCTTCTTGAAGGAGAGCTTCGACCGAGAGAGGGCTTGACTAAAGAACTGGGTTCCCCCGACAACCTATCGATAATGGTTTAAGTAGGGTTGCCTAACATTTTCTCCTAATCTCGCCATGTCCAAACAATCTGTATCTATATTATAATTTATATGATATTTGCGTCCAACTCTCCTTGTGTCACTCTTTTCTTATATATTAAAAGTGCGCAATGCTTAAAAAAAATGAGATATAACAAACCATTAATGGTTCACTATGGCTGATTTTCAATAATTTGCAGCTGTGGCGCTTGTAAACTGTTAAGGGATTCATTGCCCATAAATATAAATATCCGGTTTTCAAGTCGTTTTTTTAATTGAGAAAGAGTAGATAATTCTATTACGATGGCGCTCTGTGCATTCATTAAAGTCGCCAGAAAAAGCAAGAAATACAATGTTTGGAGGGATTACCTTTCCGTTTTAGTGAATATCGCCAATATTTTTGCCAAATTCGCCAAGGGGAACCCAATTCTTAAGTAGTCCCCCGAGAGAGGTGCTTTCCGCTCGGCACTATTTGGTCATTCTCGGTCTTATTTCAGCCATGTTTGTAAATAATAATAAAACCTTGTAAATAATAAATATATAGTCTAGGATTTAATCGTTTTAGTACTTAATAGTCGGCCATATAGGCTTTCATCGAATCCATGATACCTGCTTCAGTAACAGTAGGCGAGCAAGTACAGAAACGAGGCGTGTGGTTATCGGGAAAGACAGCCGCGAGATACTTACAAAATGCATTACAGTTTAATATGTATACTACACTGTACAAATGTATTTTTCACTAATTCGATGATCGAGAATTTTACAACTATGTATCAGCTTTATACAGAATATTCGAGAAATAAATAATTACATATTAAAGCATCTAGAAAGTTCAAGAACATAAGGGATTACTTTTTATTATGTACTATGTAAACAAAAATTAATTTTTGTATCGCGTGCTTTTCATTGGCCATAGATTGGCAAGTTTCTTTATGGAATATGTATACCAGTAAAATGTATTTTTAAAACCTTTTTGTTCAGAAAATGTGTTATAAAATTGTTAAAATTAAGTAAATTTTGTTTTTATGTTAATATCTATATTGCTTGTTAAATTTAATTTTTTATCAGAAGAATTATTTGCATCAGAAGAGACACGAAATGGTTATGCTTTATTGATAGGTTTTTTTTAGCGTCGTTCAAAGGCAATATTTTTTGTTTTTATGTTTAAAAAATTGTTGCTATTTACATGAATACTTTTTATGACAGGAAAACTTGCAAGAAGAATTATTTATTGATTTTGAAAACACTTTTCGCGTCGTAAGAAAATTTTTTACTTTAAGGTATTTTATCTATAGATAATTTCTTATTTTAGTGTAAGAAAACAGAAGCAGGAAAAGATTTATACTTTGGAAGCTTTCCTTAGTGTAAGAGTGATCCTTTAACCAAAGCAAAAATTTTTATAGAAAATTTTTGCTGATGATATTGATGTCATTGGCAGAACAAAACAAGCAGTAATTTAAGCTTTTGTCTCCCTCGACTAGTTTGCAAGAGGAATGGGTCTTACTATTAACCAAGAGAAAACAAAATTTTTCATGATGATATTGATGTCATTGGCAGACCAAAACAAGCATAATTCAAGCTTTTGTCTCCCTTAAAGAGTCTGCAAGAGGAATGTGTCTCACTATTAACCAAAAGAAAACAAAATTTTACTGATGATATTGATGTCATTGGCAGAACAAAACAAACAGTAATTGAAGCTTTTGTCTCCCTCGACTAGTCTGCAAGAGGAATGGGTCCCAGTATAAATCAAGAGAAAACAAAATTTTTTCTGATGATATTGATGTTATTGGCAGAACAAAACAAGCATAATTCAAGCTTTTATCTCCCTCGACGAGTCTGCAAAAGGAATGGGTCTCACTATAAATCAAGAGAAAACAAAATTTTTGCTTATGATATTGATGTCATTAGCAGAACAAAACAAACAGTAAATGAAGCTTTTGTCTCTCTCGACTAGTCTGCAAGAGCAATGGGTCTCACTATTAACCAAGAGAAAACAAAATTTTTATCTGTAACAAAATTTTTGCTGATGATATTGATGTCATTGGCAGAACAATACAAGCAGTAATTGCAGATCTTGTCTCCCTCGACTAGTCTGCAAGAGGAATGGGTCTCACTATTAACCACGAGAAAACAAAATTTTACTGGTGATATTGATGCCATTGGCAGAACAAAACAAACAGTAATTGAAGCTTTTGTCTCCCTCGACTAGTCTGCAAGAGGAATGGGTCTCAGTATAAATCAAGAGAAAACAAAATTTTTTCTGATGATATTTATGTTATTGGCAGAACAAAACAAGCATAATTCAAGCTTTTATCTCCCTCGACGAGTCTGCAAAAGGAATGGGTCTCACTATAAATTAAGAGAAAATAAAATTTTACTGATGATATTAATGTCATTGGCAGAACAAAACAAGCAGTAATTGAAGCTTTTGTCGCCCTCGACTAGTCTGCAAGAGGAATGGGTCACACTATTAATCAAGAGAAAACAAAAATTTTTTTGATGATATTGATGTCATTGGCAGAACAAAACAAACAGTAATTGAAGCTTTTGTCGCCCTCGACTAGTCTGCAAGAGGAATGGGTCACACTATTAATCAAGAG
>CM063507.1:53418241-53423241 GCA_032207245.1 Pardosa pseudoannulata | reverse complement strand
TTTCTTTTTCCAAGTTGTGGTATCTAGAAGCCGTTTGCTTCCTTTTTTCACATCGCAACAATTAGATTTTACAGGGCAGCCCTAAAGCCAGGGTAGTTTATTGGTAAAGGCAGATATATCTTAAATAGTGGTTAACGGCATTTCCTTATCAAGAATTCTATACCAGGCTATCCTATCTTCTACCCTGGATTTCTTTTTCCAAGTTGTGTTATCTAGAAGCCGTTTGCTTCCTTTTTTCACATCGCAACAATTAGATTTTACAGGGCAGCCCTAAAGCCAGGGTAGTTCATTCGGTAAAGGCAGATATATCTTAAATAGTGGTTAATGGCATTTTCTTATCAAGAATTCTATACCAGGCTATCCTATCTTTTACCCTATATTTTTTTTCCAAGTTGTGTTATCTAGAAGCCGTTTGCTTCCTTTTTTCACATCGCAACAATTAGATTTTACACGGCAGCCCTAAAGCCAGGGTAGTTCATTCGGTAAAGGCAGATATATCTTAAATAGTGATTAACGGCTTTTCCTTATCAAGAATTCTATACCAGGCTATCCTAACTTTTACCTTGGATTTCTTTTTCTAAGTTGTGTTATCTAGAAGCCGTTTGGGTTCTTTTTTTCACATTGCAACAATTAGATTTTACAGGGCAGCCCTAAAGCCAGGGTAGCTCATTCGGTAAAGGCAGATATATCTTAAAAGTGGTTAACGGCATCAAGGCTTAATCCTGCCAAACATCTACTGCATTCATTAATGGCAGTTGATGCACGTAAAATATGTTTTTGGTCGGAAGATTTTCCAAGTTCTAAAACAATACCTCTGGAAGGGAAAAGCCAAACTCCCCTTTGTTCAGAGCACGCGCCAAAACCAGCTGATCGGAAAATCTCTTGTATTTCGAACCGTCGACAATAGCATGGCTACACCGTGTCTGGTATGTTGACAGTTCGTTTGAATAGGCATCGCGCCCCTTGATAGGTGGCAGTAATGATGCCAGAGGATTGAACCGAGTTTCCAGAATCGGAACAGCCAGGGAGTGAGGATTCAGCTAAAAAAACTAACTGTAACCTTAGCTGGAGTTCTCAAGTAACTGGAATCTTAGCTGACCCCCCCTCCCCCTCCAAAAAAAAACAGTTGGCATAACCGTAACTGACCCCAGGTATAAAACGCCCAGAATTTTGCGAATCGGGGATTTAATTCTTTAATATTTACTTTAATTTTAATGTAAACTCATCTTAATATATATGTAACGAAGCACACTGTAATGATGTATCATATGCTCACCACTGGGGATACGACTGTCAGTCAAGGAGTCCCAAAACAACTTGCTACTTGGAGACTTGGAGACTCGGGGTTTTTTCGACATTTTCTTACGTAGGTGCTTTGATCTCGTGGAGGCTTTCGCGTCTTTTGACCACAGCCAGCTTTCTAGTGATTAAGTTCGGGAGATTCGTAAAATCCGCTCATATAGGGAGCTGCAGAGTCCCTAATACCGAACGGGATATAAATTGGGTTTGCTTTACACCCTGGAAAAGCCTCCCTACTTGTATGAGATTATTTAATCTCTTTTCTTTATACTGTGATCGTCGTGAGTAAGGTATCCTGGCAACCATCCTTTGCAGTTCTACATGCTTTGACAGATTAGAATTCCCTTGTATATCGCCGTACTTACTCAAGAAATATTCTCCGATACAAAACGGGATATAAATTGGGTTTGCTTTACATCCTGGAAAAGCCTCCCTACTTGTATGAGATTATTTAACCTCTTTTCTTTAGACTGTGATCGTCGTGAGGAAGATATGCAGGCAATCATCCTTTGCAATTCGACATGTTTTGACAGATTAGAATTCCCTTGTATATAGCCGTATTTACTCAAGAAATAAAAGTGATTTCCAATTTTATCGTGACTGTGATCCTTTCTTCACTCCACCTCTTCACTCGAGAACATTGAGGTCACAATAGGAAAAGCACGTATTATTGTGGCCAGGCAACCGTTTTATGAGATTTTTTTTTAATTCATTATTTTTTAAATTTTTATAATTTTTAAAGACAAACACACAGAGAAATATTCTTTATAATTTTTCTGGACTTACTTTTCCAAGTCGTCTTTTATAGGGAAGCCAGATACTTCCTGACGGGCAACAGTTATGTTTTACAGGACAGATTTGTGAGCCTTAACATCAATATCAAGGTCCAGCGTCTATATTTATAAACCCTTAGAGACAGAAGTACACAGCTAAACCCCCGGACACTGGATTTCTATTTTAGTCACTTTCTACGACACTTACACTCCACGTTGGAAATATTCTACAAAAGTCACCATATCTACAAGTACTCTTCCTGTATTAAATTATGTGTATCGGAGATCGAATCCCCATTTGTTAAAAGGATAGAGGACCTCCAAATGACATATTTTGGCCAAAACTGTAAAATGGTTCTTTGTTCCGGATAAAAGTTAGGTGTGAGCTTAGTTATTAAAAGACACTTTTTGATAATATAATTATTTTACTAAATTATTGTACTAAAACCTTTTCGTCATGCATCTTTATTTGAAACTTTTAAAAATAATATTTTACAGTTTAAAGATTTTTGCATCCAATTAACACATTGTATGTACACGTACTAGTACGTTTTCTGATGATTGATACTTGAGCGCTGGTCACCTACTAGTAGTTTTCTGACGATTGATACTTCAGTGCGGGTCACGTACTAGTACGTTTTCTGACGATTGATACTTGAGAGCTGGTCACCTACTAGTAGTTTTCTAACGACTGATACTTCAGTGCGGGTCACGTACTAGTACGTTTTCTGACGATTGATACTTGAGAGCTGGTCACCTACTAGTAGTTTTCTAACGACTGATACTTCAGTGCGGGTCACGTACTAGTACGTTTTCTGACGATTGATACTTGAGAGCTGGTCACCTACTAGTAGTTTTCTAACGACTGATACTTCAGTGCGGGTCACGTACTAGTACGTTTTCTGACGATTGATACTTGAGAGCTGGTCACCTACTAGTAGTTTTCTAACGACTGATACTTCAGTGCGGGTCACGTACTAGTACGTTTTCTGACGATTGATACTTGAGAGCTGGTCACCTACTAGTAGTTTTCTGACGACTGATACTTCAGTGCGGGTCACGTACTAGTACGGGTTAGTGGTTTGTTTGTGGGTACAAAAATAACGGTATATACAGGAAAACGAAGCCGAATGTTCTTGTCTACTACATAGATTCTGGAAAAATTTAGACAAATATAAACTAGTTTTTATATCAGTCGATGCGGAACCACAGAACGACAAAAAAAAATTAAATTTTATACAACTATTTCTATTTGATTTTTTATATTTACGATACTATTATAAATGTATCCACTAAAAAATATATTTTTTGCTTACGAAAATCTTATAGTTATTATTTATATATTTTTATTTATTTATTTGTTTGTATATTTCAATATAAAATACGAAAATTTGTTTAAAAAATTAAATAATTTTCGATCTATTGAGATTTAACTGAATAACTAAATTGACACTCAAAACGCCCGCTTCCGGTACAATTCAGCTGCAAAATGTACACGCACACAATGTGTTAATAATTTTAAGACGCTGAAAATGTAAATGAGAATTTACAATTGTTTTAAGGTGCTATATAACTCTTGCCACTGGCTTGCAGGAAATAAACAATTGAACATGAATGCAAACTGTTGAACTGAATATGAAAATGAAAGTGTGCATACTATAATTTGGTTAACCCTTTCGTGGTCCAATTATTTCACACACAAATGTTTTCAAACTTTAAAAAGCAAAAGTGCTAATTAAAATTAATTTCTCAAACAGTAGATGACAGCTCAAAACTAAAGTGAGAATCAGTCTTCCCATAGTTATAATAGCAAGGCCAAGCGTATTATAAAGGGTTTTAAGCTTCCCACAGGTGTATTTTATAAGATCATGTAGGTGGGAAGTAATCGTCCCAAGGCCCTCAAAAGGGTTAAAGTGTCCTATAAAAACTTTTGAACATAAAGCGGTTGGACCTGGAATGGATAGAAGCAACCATATTGGAATCTTGATGAATTAGGGTTAACAAAATTCAAAGGGAGTAAAGTTTATCTTCTCCTAAACTATAGATCCGATTCTAAAATAAATTGGTACAAATACGTGTCATATCGTAGCAAAAAAACTTGTCGTTTTTAAAACGTTCGAATTCCAACCCTTCGCCCCTTTTCGAGCATTTAATGCCCTTATTTCCAATTCTATTTTCCCCGGTTAAGAGCAGGCGATTAAATTTATCGATTCATCACATGATAGATATGTAAAAATAACATTTTTTTCCAGGATTAAGACATCTTTCCTTTAACCATCTCATTGAATCATTTCTTATTTTCAATTATTTAAATATCGTCTGCATTATTTTCATCAGTTTTATCACTGAACTTAGATATTACGTAAATAATTTTCTTTTATATTTGGCTTAAATAATAGATTAGGTACATATGTGATAATGCTAAATTGAATCATCGATTATTTTTCGCTGCAATGAAACTTTTATCACTGATTTTACAAATTCCATCTACATCCAGTGTGTAGTGGAAATGATATTTTTATTCCTTTACACCATTAATTACTGTGACGAAAAAAATGGGAAGAACTAAACGATAGTTTTGACGTAGCTAAGAAAACTTTGAGTTATCTTTCTATATGAATTCAAAGTGATTCTAAACTGCATTGACGATATCGGGAGACTTTAGAGGAGTATGAAGATAAACAAATTATTGAGCGTGTATCAGATAATTCTCAGCCAAAGAACAAACCACATTTTTATGTGACTCTTAGGGTACTAAACAATTCTGGAAAATTAAAAATTTTAGTGATCCTGTCATATGACCGGTCATATGCTAGTGCTAGGGAATAGACAAAAGTTGTAACACTACTTTATAATGATAAAAAGTCACGATATGGTTTTGTGAAGTAGAGTATAAAGAAATTTTACCTTGATTATTCATCTTTGAAT
>CM063507.1:53410741-53413241 GCA_032207245.1 Pardosa pseudoannulata | reverse complement strand
TTCTAGGTCCTAAAATTATGGCATTGCCTTATAAATTATCGTACATTTTTGTAATAGTTAAAAATAGTGTTAATAGATTTCGCTTGCACGATATATTTTACTTGTTATACATTTCTCTCCCCTCTACACACATTTTTTTTGGGGGGGGGCAAAAAATATGTAAATATTTTAAAATGAATCATTAATTATTTTTCTATCATCCCGTATTTTACTTTAAATGAAACACCAGACATGTGATTTTTCTTTACTGATCTACGAATAAAATTGTGTGTGTGTATATATATATATATATATATATATATATAGATATATATATATATATATATATATATATATATATATATATATATATATATACATACATATATACATATATATATATACATATACATACATACATACATACATACATACATACATATACATACATATATATATAGATATATGTGTGTGTGTGTATAAACTTTTTAATAATGTTATAATTTATTATTTACTGTGGTTTTTATTTTAAATATGAAATATTTAGTAATAAAACCGATTATTATTTAATATTCGGTTTAATTACTAAAAATACGATATTTTAGTGAAAACTGCAATAGAACAAGTAAAATGCAAAATTACTTCTAATTATCCATAATTATGTAATCATTAAAGAAATATCTCCAGTATATTTGTGAATATTCAGTAATTTTGCATTTAACAATTTTATGTTTTAGACTGATTTAAATAATTTTAAATGACTAACAGATAAAAACACTGGACATAACAATTTTTAAATTTCTTTATTTTATATTCGTTTCAAAAAATATGAAACATTAGTAACTAGGTCATATTCAATTTCACAAATATACTTTTTTTATAATTGACACTTTCCTTTCTTTTATTACACAGTAGATATGGGATTTCTCAACCTCTGTGTCATTATTATTTACTTTCATTTAATGAAGAAGCACCTCGAAACATGCTCCTTAAGCTGCTCTAAAATCTACAACAATAATTATTTGATGGGAAAAAGTGATAAAAAAATTAATTAGACATTCTCTATTTTTTGTTGTTGATATTTATAGGGCACGGGCACTCAGCTGATCGCTGAGATCGCCGAGCCCTAACAACCATTCTGGTAGGCACGCTAACTCGTTGCTATGGACGTTTACATGTAAACAGTCTTATTTTAATGTCGTGGTATTTTTTTCAGTTACAAATTTTGAGAATTATTTTTTTGTAATTATAATCATCACATATTGAAAAAAAACTGAATAGGAGGAATTCATTGAAAGATTATTTATAACTGTAAACCGAAGGTTTTTTTCCGACCGGCACGTTAACATGTTTCTTTGCTTATTGATAGTAAGTAACATAAAAAGATTGTGCTTTTTTATGTCGCCATAGCAAATTGCTGGTAATTTGTCAATATCCGTTTCCCAGTCTTTTATAATATATGGATCTATATTACTTATTACAGATACTTTATCCAAATACCGCTTCTTTGACAGTTGATCTAAATTCTTCAAGTAATCATTCATTTTCAGATATAAACACTAAGCTATACTAAACACTAAGTTACTCAGTTATAACTCTTCAGCACACAAGTGAACAACGTGCGAACCACAACGTACCACCAACGTGCGAAGTTCAAGCTGTGATCCACGTGTTTTCAATCAGCGCAGTTTTTCAATTAGCTTGACCCCCAGCATTGTTGCTATGATGGTTGCCAAGTGACGTAGGTACCCGTGACGTCAGGAGCCCGTGCCCTATAGAGTTACAGTTAAATTACCCGTTCATTCAATTTTCCATTAGTCTAATGTTGTTTTATCGTACAAATCAGGAAATTATCGTACATTTTTTCAGAATTATGTCACATAATTTTGAGATTATTTTTCATCGTACAGCGTCCTAAGTTATCGTACATATACGATAATTATCGTATGGTTGGCAACACTGCTTGTGCCAGTAAAGTACCCGGGTAAAAGAAATTTTATTTGGAAGGTAGAACAAACCCGTTTGCATTCTCAGTGATTTCACCCTTCTTTTTTAACGGAATTGTCGCCAGAATACGATCACTTGGAAGTGCAGTCCCGTTATTCGTACGTTGTGTCTAGATTACTCTTTGACACAGACTAGCATATAGCCCGTCATATGATGAATAGGTAAAATTTTTAATTTTCCAGAATTGTAAAGAACCCTATGAGGCACGTAAAAAAAATGGTTTGTTTTTTGGCTGAGAATTACCTTTCAACAAAAATAATCGATAAAAACTATCACATATGTACTTAATCTATTATTTAAGTCAAATAAAAAAGAAAATTATTTATGTAATATCTAAGTTTAGTGATAAAAGGTATGAAAATAATGCAGAAAATACTTAAATAATTTAAAATAAGAAATGCTTAAATGAGATGGTTAAAGGAATGAAATCATAATCTTAGAAAAAAATTGTTATTTTTACCTATTTATTATGTGATAAATTGATAAATTTAATCGCTTGCTCTTAAAATGGGGC
>CM063507.1:53353241-53405741 GCA_032207245.1 Pardosa pseudoannulata | reverse complement strand
AATTATCTTGGGCTTCCACGTTATAAAGAATTATATTTTGGCAAATATTTTTACGACATTAGATAGGATGAAAGTGCAGAAAATGTATCACTGTTTATCTTCGCACTGACGGTATATCGGGTATCGCTCTAATGGTGTTTTCCACTGTACACGTTTTCTTGGCTTTCACGTTATGAAGAAATATATTGTGTTAAATATCTTTTACATTAGATAAGAGGAAAGTGCAGAAAATGTATCACTGCTTATCTTCGCATTGACGGTATATGAGTCTATTCGTATCATATTAAACTCCTTAGTTTTATAAGTTTGTACCTATCAATAATATAGTTCTTTTCAATCTAATTTTTATCGGGGTGAAAACTCTTCTTCTTTTCACCGATTATTTTAAATTTTCTTTTGCTGTTATAAAATACTAATTTGCTCAAATATTAAGGTGATTCTATCCGTATCATATTAGACTCCTCAGTTTTATAAGTTTGTACCTATTAATAATTTAGTTCTTTTCAAACTAATTTTTATCGTGGTGAAAACTTTTCGTCTTTTCACCGATTATTTCAAATTATAGTTTGCTATTAAAAAAAAAAAAATACCAATTTGCTCAAACATTAAGGTGAGTCTATCCGTATCATCTTAGACTCCTTAGTTTTATAAGTTTGTACCTATCAATAATATAGTTCTTTCCAAATTTTTTTCGCGGTGAAAACTTTTCACCTATTATTTTAAATTTTTGTTTGCTAATAAAAAATACCAATTTGCTCAAATATTAAGGTGAGTCTATCGTATCATATTAGACTCCTTAGTTTTATAAGTTTGTACCTATCAATAATATAGTTCTTTTCAAACTAATTTTTATCGTGGCTAAAACATTTCTTCTTTTCATCGATTATTTTAAATTTTCGTTTGCTGTAAAAAAACAAACAAACAAAAAAAAAACAATTTGCTCAAATATTAAGGTGAGTCTATTCCTATTTTAGACTCCTCAATGTTAAGTTATGGGAAAAATAAACTCCCTATGAGCCCTTCGCATTTCAAAAAATTTTTTAAACAAATTATACCACGTGGCGGAACAGCAAATTCTCGTGGATGCTATCTTTTAATTAAAAGATATTGGGAGTAATTAAATAACTGTAAATTATCGGTGAGAAATTTTAGTATTCTGTCTTCAAATGCATATAAGGACATGTAACGAATATAAATTAAAAAAAGATAAAGATAGCGTAATGGAGAATTTGTTGTTCAGTCACGTGGTATAATTTAACATTGAGCGAAAGGAATACAACATGGCAGGTACAGTTTGACCTTAAGGAAATAAAATTTTGTATAGCGATGAAAGTATTAATATGGATATTGGTTATGATCATTATTATCATTATTATTATTACCACAAATTTAAAATTCTTACAAACTAGAAAATAAAATTGAATTGCAGATACCATTTTGAAACCTAATAATAATAATTTATTTTTTTAAAAACAGTATTATCATTAGAAAACTTTTTTTGTTAATCGAAAATTACAATAAATATTATTCAAAGACTACCAACCAAATATTAATAAATTATTTTTTGAAAACAGTATTATCATAAGAAAACATTTTTTTTGCTAATCTAAAATGATAATAAATATTATTCAAAGACTACTAACTTAATATTAATAAATTAATTTTTAAAAGCAGTATTATCATTAGAAAACTTTTTTTGTTTATCGAAAATGATAATAAATATTATTCAAAGGCTACCTACCTAATATTAATTAATTATTTTTTGAAAACAGTATTATCATTAGAAAACATTTTTTTGTTAATCTAAGCTGATAATAAATATTATTCAAAGACTACTAACCTAATGTTAATAAATTATTTTTTAAAAACAGTATTATCATTAGAAAACGTTTTTTGTTTATCGAAAATGGTAATAAATATTATTCAAAGGCTACCTACCTAATATTAATTAATTATTTTTTAAAACAGTATTATCATTAGAAAACTTTTTTTGCTAATCTAAAATGATAATAAATACTACTCAAAAACTACTAAATGGTTGACTACTAACTTAATATTAATAAATTATTTTTTAAAAACAGTATTATCATGAGAAAGCTTTTTTTGTTAATCTAAAATGATAATAAATATTATTCAAATACTACTAACCTAATATTAATAAATTATTTTTTAAAAACAGTATTATCATTAGAAAACTTTTTTTATCAGCTGCAGAATTTTATTTTAACCAAAAATTTAAAATTTTTATAAACTAAAAAATAAACTTTAATTGCGGATACATGCTTTTAAATCTAATATTAATAAATTATTTTTTAAAAACAGTATTATCATTAGAAAACGTTTTGTTTGTTAATCTGAAATGATAATAAATATTATTCAAAGACTACAAATCTAATATTAATAAATTATTTTTTAAAAACAGTATTGTCATGAGAAAACATTTTTTTGTTAATCTAAAATCGTGAAAAATATTATTCAAATACTACTAATCTAATATTAATAAATTATTTTTTTAAAAACAGTATTATCATTAGAAAACTCTTTTTGTTAATCTAAAATGATAATAAATATTATTCAAGGACTACTAAATGTTTCATTATGATTAACATTTTTTCTCCGAAGAAAATGCTACCAACTTTCGAAAGAAAAAAATATTAATATAAATCTCCTTAATATTAATTCGACAATAGCGAAGCAAACTTAAAAATTACTCATTATTTCGATGCATTTTTTATGTCGGATTTCAATACTTTATGTATAGTTCATATATGAGATAAGTAAAAATTAATTAAAAAAATTAGTGCATTGCGAAAATGAGGAACAAAATTTTGATAAATGCAGGAAGAATCAAAAATCTTTGAGAACTTATTATAAGTCAGTAGGAACAGCGTTTACTCGGGACAGATGCCAAATTTGCTGAAACCACTTACAAAATATATTATTATATAGATAAGCAAGGTTTATACATGTTTTTTTTCTAAATAAAAATTAAGAGAATTTTGAGGATTATTTAAGAAGTCTTTCTACTTGGTTAAAGACCTCGCTGAAAAAGAAAATTATGATTTACAGAATCTTATTTAGATTAGAAACATAAATACAAAATCGGGAAAGAAAAAAAGAGAAAAAATATGAGAAAATACAAGAAAATCTAAAAAAGAGAGAAATTTATAAAATTATTAAAAAAACATATTTTCTGTTGGCCCTCTATTTTGAATTTGATTGCTACTAAAAAAATGCTAATTTGATGAAATATTAAGGACCAACGTGAAAACTTTAAGGGTGTTTTTTTTTAAGTAGCACCTGAAGTTAAAGAGTTTTTAAGGCTATACGAATCACTATAGAAATAAAACTTTGTATTGCGAGGAAAATATTAGCTGCAAAAATTTCTTTTGAACCGAAAATTCAAAAAAATTATAAACTAGCAAACAAACTTTAATTGCGGATACATGCTTTTAAACCTAATATTAATAAATTATTTTTTAAAAACAGTATTATCATTAGAAAACTTTTTTTATTGGTCTAAAATGATAATAAATATTATTCAAAGATTACTAGCCTAATATTAATAAATTATTTTTTAAAAACAGTATTATGATTAGAAAACTTTTTTTTTTGTTAATCTAAAATGATAATAAATATTATTCAAAGACTACTAAATGTTATGATCAACATTTTTTCCCCGAAGAAAATATCATTACTACCATATACTACCAATTTTCCAAAGAAATAAAATGTTAATATAGATCTCCTTAAATATTAATCCGGCAATAGCGTAGCAACCTTAAATATTGCTCATTATTTAGTAGCGAAGCAACCTTAAATATTACTCATTATTTAGATGCATTTTTTATGCGGGATTTCAATACTTTATGCATATTTCATATACGAGAAAAGTAAAAATTAATTAAAAAAATTAGCACATTAGGAAAATTGGGAACAAAATTTTGATAAATGGAGGAAGAACAAAAAGATAGAGAACTTTAAGTCAGTGGGTATAGCTTTCAACCAGAATAGATTCTAAATTTGGCGAAACCACTTACAAAATATATTATTATATAGATGAGCAAGGTTTATGCATATTTTTTCTAAGTAAAAATTAAGAGAATTTTAAGGATTCTTTAAGAAGTCGTTCTATTTGATTAAAGACCTCGCTGAAAAAGAAAATTATGATTTACAGAATCTTATTTAGATTAGAAACATAAATACGAAATCGGGAAAGAAAAACAATATGAGAAAATACAGAAAATCTAAAAAAGAGAGAAATTTATAAAATTATAAAAAAACATATTTTTTGTTTGCCCTCTCTTTTGCATTTGGTTGCTACTAAAAAACTGCTAATTTGATGAAACATTAAGGACCAACGTGAAAACTTTAAGGGTGCTTTTTTTAAGTAGTACCTGCAATTAAAGAGTTTTTAAGGCTATACGAATCACTATAGAAGCAAAACTTTGTATAGCGAGAAAAATATTAGATGCAGAAATTTCTTTTTAACCGAAAATTAAAAAAAATTATAAACTAGCAAACAAACTTTAATTGCGGATACATGCTTTTAAATCTAATATTAATATTTAAAACATAAAAAACATTAAAAACACATTTTCTGTTAGGCCTCTATTTTACATTTGGTTGGTATTAAAAAATTGCTAATTTGCTGAAACATTCAGGACCATCGTGAAAACTTTAAGGGTGCTTTTTTTAAGTAGCACCTGAAATTAAAGAGTTTTTAAGGCTATACGAATCACTAGAGAAGCAAAACTTTGTATAGCGAGGAAAATATTAGCTGCAAAAATTTCTTTTTAACCGAAAATTTAAAAAAATTATAAACTAGCAAACAAACTTTAATTGCGGATACATGCTTTTAAATCTAATATTAATATTTAAAACATAAAAAACATTAAAAAACACATTTTCTGTTAGGCCTCTATTTTGCATTTGGTTGCTAAACATTTGGTTGGTATTAAAACATTGCTAATTTGCTGAAACATTAAGGACCAATGTGGAAACTTTAAGAGCTTTAAGGCTGCTTTTTTTAAGTAGCACCTGAAATCAAAGAGTTTTTAAGGCTATGCTAATCATTATAAAAGTAAAACTTTGTATAGTGAGGAAAATGTTAACTGAAAAAAAATTTTTTTAACCGAAAATTAAAAATTTTTATAAACTAGCAAACAAACTTTAATGTCGGATACATGCTTTTAAATCTAATATTAATATTTAAAACATAAAAAACATTAAAAACACATTTTCTGTTAGGCCTCTATTTTACATTTGGTTGGTATTAAAAAATTGCTAATTTGCTGAAACATTAAGGACCAATGTGGAAACTTTAAGAGCTTTAAGGCTGCTTTTTTTAAGTAGCACCTGAAATCAAAGAGTTTTTAAGGCTATGCTAATCATTATAAAAGTAAAACTTTGTATAGTGAGGAAAATATTAGCTGCACAGATTTTTCTTTAAACATAAAATTAAAAACTTTTATAAATTTAATTGCGGATACATGCTTTTAAATATAATATTAACCCTTTAATGCCTGGCGTATCATTTTAGATACGGCTAAAAAATAGCTTGTAGATTTTTTTATGTTTTCTTAGAACAAATTTTCCTTTTGAGAGTAAGTAATGGGCAATCTTATAAACAATCTACGAAATTTTCAAGTAATTTCTATTATTTATATTTTTTTTCCTTTAGATCTTGACTTTATGATTTTTCGATCAGCGCTCATAAATTTACTTTTTCGGCAGGTACAGACTGAGATCATGACAAATTTGCTTTTTCCATTACACTACAGCATTTTTCAGAGATTATTTTACCTGCAATATCAAATAAATCTTTTTCCAGGAAGTTTTACCCTTTTTTATAAATGTCACTCTATGTTTAAAACAATAACTGATCACTACCGTGACATGCTCTAGTATTCAAAATTGTTTGATCTTCAAATTTATTTCGTTCTGTACAGTCCATATTAACTTAGATTTAAGATAGGCTCCGAAATGTAATCGGCAAAATTGACTTAGGCATTAAAGGGTTAATAAGTTATTTTCTAAAAGTAGTATTATCACGTGAAGAAAATTATTTTAATCAAAAATTATAATCAATATTAACCAAAGACTGCTGATTGTTCCTTTATCAGAAACATTTTTTTAATAAGGAAAGCATTTATTTAAAAAAAATTAATATATATCGCCTTATTAATTCAATAATTATTATATATATCATCGTATCGTATTTATATATTATTATATATATATAATTATTATATATTAATATATATCGCCTTATTAATTCAATAATTCATTAATTCAATAATAGGAATTTGGCCACCCAGAACGGTTGCCCATTTGTACCCTCTGTGAAACGCTATAATTCGAAAAAGAATGACAGTTTAATTAATAACATTCTCCAATTTTATTGCGTAGTCAAAACATGGCCGCAACCCCCGAATTTTGAGGGTCATTCCCTCCCCTTTCCCCCGCACATTCTTTATCTTTATCTTCTAGTGTTAGCATCTGTTGCTCCTAGCCAATGGCCATTGGTTTTTGATGACGTCAACGACCCGATTTCATCCCCAGAGGAAAGAATTTGGGGGTCTATAAATACCTGAAATTTTCCATGTGGCGAAAGTTTTTCGCCCTCCGCAGTTCAGAGTTTACAACCTTTGGATTCTATGCCTTGTGAATATCCAGCCAACAGAAAACCAACCATGTTGAATCTTAGATCCATCGTATTTGTAAGTAAATGATTTCATTCTTGTAAAATTAAGTGATTTATGGTAATTTGTGAAAGTATCATGATTGTTATATTTTATTATCCGTACAATGTTTTATTGAGATCTTGAGAAAAATCTAGTATGTAATTTTTTTTTTAAATCAACGACGGGTTGTAAGTTTTTACTCGGATATTTCTTTAGTTATTTTTAATTAAAAAATATATTTTAAAAGAATATTTATAGTCTGTAAAATAATATTAAGATCTCGAGATATTTTTTAACTAATGGGAATTTGAAATCTTAAATATTCGTTGATTCTTCAGAGATTTTATTTTTTTTTCCAGTGAGGAAGAACTATAGATTTCTTTATTTCTTTTCCATTTTTATAAAAACTATATATATTCTAATATTCTTAAGTAAATTTTTTCCCTGGTGCCCTTATAAATGAGTAATTTTACGTTATTTAGCTGAGCAATATTAGCAATCAAAGCTAATAAATGAGTAATTTTACGTTATTTAGCTGAGCAATATTAGCAATCAAAGCTGCGATGGTACTTTAGTAAAGTCATCATGTAGTAAAATAATATTAAGATCTCGAGATATTTTTTAGTTAATGGGAATCTGAAATCTTAAAATATTCGTTGATTCTTCTTAGATTTTATTTTTTCCGTGAAAGAACTATAGATTTGTCTCTTTCTTTCCTTTTTTATAAAAACGGTATATATTATAATATTATACATTATAATATTTTTTCCCTGATTTCCTTATAAATGAGTAATTTTACGTTATTTAGCTGAGCAATATTAGCAATCAAAGCTGTTTTACGATGTGCTTTAGTAGCTCTGTAATAGTAGTCTATAATAATATTAAGATCTCGAGATATTTTTTAACTAATGGGAATTTGAAATCTTAAATATTCGTTGATTCTTCAGAGATTTTATTTTTTTTTCCAGTGAGGAAGAACTATAGATTTCTTTATTTCTTTTCCATTTTTATAAAAACTATATATATTCTAATATTCTTAAGTAAATTTTTTCCCTGATGCCCTTATAAATGAGTAATTTTACGTTATTTAGCTGAGCAATATTAGCAATCAAAGCTAATAAATGAGTAATTTTACGTTAAAAATTCTCAATGAAAGCTGCGATGGTACTTAGTTTTTGAAAAATATTAAAATAGAAATTTTTCATAAATTTCGAATTTAAAAATTTTTATTCCGATTACGCTATAGTATTTCTTTTCCATTTTTATAAAAACTATATATATTCTAATATTCTTAAGTAAATTTTTTCCCTGATGCCCTTATAAATGAGCAATTTTATGTTATTTAGTTGAGCAATATTAGCAATCAAGCAATAAATTTATCATTCCTTTTATGTAAGTGATTTATAAATAGCTTTTTCGTAAATTATCAAAATAAATTCATAAGAAAAATTAATTTATTTTTTTCCCAAGGAAATAAGTTCTGAATAATCATGTTATTTTTTTGCCTTCGCTAATTTACTGAAAAAATAGCAATAGAAAAATTTATTTTTCCATTAATATTATGGCAATTATATTGTAGGTAAGCTCTTGGTAAATAGATCATTTTTTTCCATTACAGCAGTGCATTGAGATATTTCTTAACATATTATTAGCTTATTATGAGAGGGATATCTGGTGGCGAATATAATTTCGAAATTGAAATAATGCACGTTTCAGATTCGAATTAACATGAGCTGTATCCAGTTTCTATGGCAGTAATATATTATTACGGGTTTGACCTAATAGCCAAGATTGAGGTAATGCATTGTGATACGAAGAGTCAAATGCGGTAAATGTAATTTGCTTTAGTAATTTTACTTATTCAAAATATAATCAAAGGTAATTAGTCAAGGTTTAATCGCCATTTCTTTTGCTAGAATATGTTGCTAAATGGTAATATAGAATCTGTCCATTGTTTCTAAACCGAAATTTCCAACTGCAATCTTTCAATTCCAAAGTCAAAATATAATTTATTTAATGCTAGTTGTATGTAAAAAAGATAGGATGTAAATGGTACAACCTAGAGACATGAGGTAGTTTGTGGAGCTGCAAAACTTTACGAAGCCCTATTTTCAATAGGTTCGAATTTCAAAAGAATTAAACGAAGGTGCATAAGAATGCTTCCGATATATTTAAAATTACATATTTAACTGATAGTAGAAATATTGAGTTAAATCTATAATTTATTACATATTTTTTTGACAATGAGAGTAGAATTTTTTTTTTTTAATTTGAGGAAGTCTAAAACTGCTAGAAAAAAAGCAAAAACTGAAAAAAATTTCAGAGAAAAATAGTTACTTGTATAACAAATACAATGAAAAGATTATAGAAACAATTAAAAACCAAAACAACCAGTATTTCTGCCAAGATGATGAAAACTGACGTCTTTCAGCCAATATTAAAAAGAAATAATATGGCTAAAAAAGAATTACCCAGAGGGCTTGAGTATATTTACAAGAACATAAACAAATTAGAACTTTCTATATTGTATACAACTTATTCTAAATGTTATCCAGTCAGTGATATAAGTTTCTTTATCAGCTGTTATGATATAAGGGAAAAACTTGTTCATACAAACAATTGATCGATTAACTGTTATCTTGAAAAAAGGGTATTTTAATATGATTTAGTGATATAAAATTAAATTAGTATGTAAAATTCTAAATAAAAACATTAAACTTTTATGAAATTGTTTTTAATTTTTCCCTCTTATATAGATACAAGTGTAATAAATGTGATTATTAAATAAATACTGATCTCTGACAAATTAATTTATGCATAGGAGTATCCCATGCTTAGTAAAATGACAAGAAAATTCTTTATTGATTGTTGATAAAAGATTGACTATCCATTATATATGTTTCTTTACTCACATTTAAAAATCAAGATGTAAAAAACATAATAGTAACTGAAAATGTCATTTAAATTTTAAGATATTTTATTTGTTAGAAAAATTTTAGAATATGTAAAAAATAATTTATTTTAAAATTTCAAAATTTCTTTTAATTAAAGCAAAAATTTCTTCTGCATAACTTAAAATTGATTTTTTAAATTTTTAACTTTAAAAAGTGACTAACATTTTAAATTTATTTGATCAAGCAATTATATATCCTGTCCTCTTACATATAAATTATAGAGACAAAACAAAACTGATAAAACCCAAAAACGATAAAACCCAATTTTTTTTTTTCTGAAAAAAAGTTTTTGCCAACCTTTTATGTACAAAAAAAGTAATATTGTAAATGGTACAATAAAATGAAGTTTGTATAAAATTTAAAGTTATAATTGGTTAAATTTCAAAGAATTAAACAAATAAAATAATGTTTATATTGAAGTTTTTATTTTCGGTGATTCCGATATTAATTTTTATACAATTTTTTAATCGAAAAAATTAAGATTTTTAAAAAACCTTAATTTTTCTGATAATTATTTTTTTCCTGAAGTTTAAATTGTTGCTAGTAATACACCTTATATTATAGGAAGTACAATAACGATAGCAATTTAATTTAACGATAACAATTTTTTTTATAAAAATTTACACTAAGTATATTTTTCAGGAATGTATACTCAGTTCTTGATAACAAAATTTGTTTAATTATTTTCTAAACTTTCATAAGTAATTTAATAAGGGAACTTATAATTATCTAACATTTTTCTAATAAAGAGAGCCTATACTAATCACAAAAATTGAATTATTTACATATCTGGAAACTCATTAAGGTTGAGGAAAATTCTTATCTATGTGTACATAAAACTAAAATACTAACATAATTTATAAAATTAATTTTTTTAAAAAGCGTGTCCTGAAGTTTAAATTGTTGCTAGTATTTCACCTGATAGGAAGTACAATAACGATAGCAATTTAATTTAACGATAACATTTTTTTTTTATAAAAATTTACACTTAAGTATATTTTTCAGGAATGTATACTCAGTTCTTGATAACTAAATTTCTTTAATTATTTACTAAACTTTCATAAGTAATTTAATAAGGGACCTGATAATTATCTAACATTTTTCTATTTTGATTTACATAAAAAGATCCTATACTAATCACAAAATAATTGAATTATGTACATATCTCCATCTGGAAACTGATTAAATTAAGATTGAGGAAAATTCTTATCTATGTGAACATAAAACTAAAATAATTTATAAAATTAATTTTTTTAAAAAGCGTTTCCTGAAGTTTAAATTGTTGTTAGTACTACACCCTATAGAAAGTACAAAAAAGATAGCAAATTAATTTAACGATAACATTTTTTTTATAAAAATTTACACTAAGTATATTTTTTAGGAATGTATACTCAGTTCTTGATAACTAAATTTCTTTAATTATTTTCTAAACTTTCATAAGTAATTTGATAAGGGAATTGATAATTATCTAACATTTTTTATTTTGATTTGTATAAAAAGAGCCTATACTAATCACAAAATAACTGAATTATTTACATATATGGAAACTCATTAAATTAAGATCTATTCTTATGTATGTATACATAAAACTAAAATACTAAAATAATTTATAGAATTAAATTTTTAAAAAGCGTGTCCTGAAGTTTAAATTGTTGCTAGTACTACACCTTATAGTAAGTACAAAAACGATAGCATTTCATAAGTAATTTAGTAAGAGAACTGATAATTATCTAACATTTTTCTATTTTGACTTAATAATTAAGAGCCTAACTAATCCCAAAAATTTGAATTATTGATATGTCTAGAAACTCATCAAATTAAGATTTTTTTAAACTCTCACAAGTAATTTAATAAGGGAATTGATAATTATCTAACATTTTTCTATTTTGTTTTACATAAAAAGAGCCTATACTAATCACAAAATAACTGATTTATTTACATATATGGAAACTCATTAAATTAAGATCTATTCTTATGTATGTATACATAAAACTAAAATACTAAAATAATTTATAGAATTAAATTTTTAAAAAGCGTGTCCTGAAGTTTAAATTGTTGCTAGTACTACACCTTATAGTAAGTACAAAAACGATAGCATTTCATAAGTAATTTAGTAAGAGAACTGATAATTATCTAACATTTTTCTATTTTGACTTAATAATTAAGAGCCTAACTAATCCCCAAAAATTTGAATTATTGTCATGTCTAGAAACTCATCAAATTAAGATTGAGGTTTTGCAAAAATAAATCGTCTTAAATTTTGTGGTAAATTTGCAAATTTTCCGCTTAAATGATCGCAAAAATGTCTCCACTTTAATCCTCATTCAGAAATTCGTTTAGGCAACGACTTTATATATTAATCCCCTTTTTCGCCAGAAAAATTTCTTAGCCTGTAAAACTGACGTTTATTTCGAAGTTTTTCGGTTCTTGAAATGAATAACAATTGAGGGTATTTACTAAGCCGACTGCACAGTAGCCTATTGTTACCAGTTCTTCCGAATTAGCAGATTTAAACTTTGTCTGGTTCTCGGATACTGAAATCATTAGATGTGATTTTGTTTTTTTGCCCGCGAATGAAGGTCAGGTAACAGTTCTGAAGGTCGGCAGCCAACTAACCGTGACATCGAAATTGTAGGTGGAACTTCGTCTGGTAAACATTGCTGTGTACAATCAAAGAAGTTTGGAAACAAGACACTTCCGTTGCCAGGAAATGAAAAATAAACACAATCATTAAAAGGCTTTTTTTTCTTTCTTGAAGGTGACAAGATTTTCCATGTATAATTTAAAATCAAATATATTCTTCTTTAAAATTAAAAAATTTAATGCTAAAATTTCTTGTATTAAAAATAACACATTTTTTAAATGTTAACTTTCATCGGTAAAATACTATATAGGTTAAAGCGGTTAAACTTTTTTACAATGCTTTTGTTTAAATTTTTTTTATTTTTACATTTAATATACTCATTGTAAATTTATTAAGAATAAAAAAATAAAATATTTTTTTATACAATATACTGATATATAACATCAAAATTATTTATAATTAATAACTCAGTGGATTGGTTTGGTGTTCTACAGTCTACTTTTTTGAAACACGAGGGCTAATGCACCGGGACCTACAGTTTAAAGACGATTCCGAACGGCTACATAGCCGAACGATGGCCGATTGGTTAGGGTGCTGACCTTCGGAACCGGAGTTCGTTTAAAAACTATGGCAGGATTTCGTAGCCGTTTGGGAATCGGCTTAATGTAGGTATTGTTTATTAGCCCTCGTGTTGCAAAAAGTAGACAGTAGCACTCCAAACCAAACCGAACCGAACGGCTACGAACATCCATGCCATTGGGATTCGAACCCACGAACTCCGGTACCGGAGGCCAGCACCCTAACCAATCGGCCATCATTCGGCAGCTTTCAGTGGAAGAGAAACAAATCTTACAATAAAAGTCCAAAAATTATAATTCATGACGTAACTTGTAACACTTAATTTCATAAATATTCACTTGATATTGTAATTTATTTAATGGTGGAAAATAATGCTATATATATATTAAAAATCATGATTTAAAAAAAAATCAGATTTATTTGATTTTTTTCTGAATTCTAATTTTAATTATTGTTGTGTTTTTATATTTTTTGCAATATACATAGAATAGTTTGTTATAAGAAGTAACATCTTATCTATCTAGTATATTCTACACACTGATTACCTAAAATTAAATACATAAATTTTAATCTAAATACATTTCATTATTTTGTAATTGGATGGTGCAAACTAAATAAGATGTAAATTTAAAGAACAAATTAAATATTCATTTAATGCAAACTATTTATTAAAAAACAAAAAAATTCACAATTATTTCAATACTTTTTTAAGCAACGAATTATGGATTTAACTGTTTCAATAAAAACACTAGTTTCGATGTCGTATCCACTCCTAATTGGTTACGAAGGTTAGAATGAAAAATACCAAAAGAAGAAAACTGTCTTTCCATTCTAGCAGATGAAGCCACGGCTGTTGTTATTTGGTAGACAAACTGGATTTCAAGTTCTGTAATACTCTCTTTACCTCCAATTACATAAAATGAATTTCACCAGTCAAAATCAGTCATTGTACCTACAACTACTCCATACTTTCTGATAACAACCCCTAAATTTTTGGAAAGCACATGATACCTATTTACACATATTTACTTATTGGTATTACTCTGCTGACTGATTCTCAGTTCTCCTGTCTTTGGGAATATATTTTAAAATAATGCAAAAAAAAAATTATTTAAATCAATGATTTTTTTAAAAAAAAATCAACTGATTTAAATCAAAATTTAAATCAACTGATTTACATCATGCCAATCTGCTAGTACGGGTTAGTGTAATAACATGGTTTGTTTGTGGGTACAGGAAAACGAAGCCGAATGTTCTTGTCTACTACATAGATTCTGGAAAAATTTAGACAAATAAAAACTAGTTTTTACATTATTAGTTTTATGATTGCTCTTTTCATTTTTTATAATGTAAAAATGGTTATATATAACATAATTAAAAAAAATATACTATTGCTACTATTAGTAATAGCATATTTTTTCTATACTATACTATTCTATACTATAATAGTATTTAAAATATATACTACTATTTCTATTTGATTTTTCATATTTAAGATATTATTATAAATATATCCACTAAAAAATATATTTTTTGTTTAGAAAAATCCTATGGTTGTTATTTATATATTTCTATTTATATATTTGTTTATATAATCCAATATAAAATACAAAAACTTGGTTAAAAATTAATAATTTTCGATCTATTGAGATTTAACTGAACAACTAAATTTACGCGCAAAACGCCCGCTCCCGGTACAATTCCGCTGCGAAATGTACCCGCACTCAATGTGTTAATTTACCGGAGAAAACAATTACAGCAATGATGATCTACATAAAATGATAATAATGATTAATTTTCCCTCTAAGAAGATCTGAGTATGCTAAAGTTAATATAGAAAATTTGAACTTACGAAAAGTTATATAAATACATACAGTAATGCCTATAGTAATAATACAGAAATTTTGTTTTTTAAAGAATTTAATTGCACTCTTAAGACCGGATTTTATCGTACCATAATTAAATTATGACAAAGTTGGGAGTTAAAGGATTAGTTATTGTAGGTTTCAACGTCACGTGCAATTATTTATTCTTACACACAATTTTCAAATCTTGTTCGGAAAAAACAGAAATTTAATTGCACTTTTAAGAACCAAATTTTGCCCTATTAATAAAATCTGATTAAAAGGTTAAAAGTTACGTGTAATTATTCAAGCTTACAAAAAATTTTCAAATCTTGTTTCGGTTAATTGTAACTTTCTACTTTAAATTTACAGGAAAAAATTCAAGCAATGATGATCTACATAAAATGACAATAATGATTAATTGTCCCTCAGCGATCTGAGTTAGTTGAAGTTAATATAAAAAATTTGAACTTATAAAATGTTCTATAAAAATATATGCTATATCATGCCAATGCTAATTATACTAGAGTTTCCCATGCATTTAAACATTAGTTTATTCCTATGCATAGGAATTTAATTGTTCTATAAGAACCCAGTTTAGTCCCATTTTTATATATTAATTAACGGATTATCTGATACAGGTTTTAAAGTCATGTGTAAAATTTAAATATAATTTTTCAAGCTTACGAAAATTTCTCAAATCGTGTTTATTGCTAAATTTCTACTTAAATTTATAGGAAAAATTTCTATCAGTGATGATCTACATAAAATGATAAGAATGATTAATTGTGAGACTGCGATCTGAGTTTTTTGAAGTTAATATAGAAAATTTGAACTTGCTCTATAAAAACATATACTACATCATGCCTATATTAATTATACTAAAGTCCTGCATGGGTTTCAATATTAATTTACTCTCATGGATAGGAATTTAACTTCTATATGAGAACCCAGTTTTGTTCCATTCTTATATATTAAAGGATTATCTAATACAGATTTCTAAGTAATGTATAAAAGTTTAATAACAGTTTTTCAAGCTTACGAAATTTTTGGAAAAAAATTTCTAGCAATGATGATCTACATAAAATGATAAGAATGATTAATTTTTCCTCCAAGAAGATCTGAGAAATTTGAAGTTAGTATAAAAAATTTGAACGTATTTTAATACTACTGAAGTATAGTTACTTTTTTGAGGAGAGTTTAATTGTACTTTTAAAAACCGAATTTCGACATATTTTTATAATTCGACTAATGAATTAAAAGTCACGTGTAATTATTCAAGCTTACAAAAATTTTTCGAATCTTGTTTTTGTTAATGTTAACTTCTACGTTAAATTTATAGAAAGAAATTCAAGCAATGATGATCTACATAAAATGATAATAATGATTAATTATTCCCTCGCGTTCTGAGCTTGTTGAAGTTAATATAGAAAATTTGTACTTATAAAATGTTCTAAAAAATATATGCTATATCATACAAATAATAATTATAACTAAAGCTCGTCATATATAAAAGTTTGATAATTTTTCAAGCTTACGAAAATTTCTCAAATCGTGTTCAGGTTAAGTGCTAAATTTCTACTAAAATTTATTGAAAAATTCCTAGCAATGATGATGTACATGGAATGACAATAATGATTTAATTGTTCCTGTGCTTTCTGAGTTGGAGGAAGTGAATATAGAAAATTTGAACTTATAAAATGTTCTATAAAAATATATGCTATATCATGCCTATAGTAATTATACTTAAGTTCCCCATGCGTTTAAACATTAGTTTACTCCTATGGATAAGAATTTAATTCATCTATAAGAACCCAGTTTAATCCAATTCTTATATATTGATTATAGGATTATCTGATACAGGTTTCTAAGTCATGTGTAAAAGTTAAATATAATTTTTCAAGCTTACGAAAATTTCTCAAATCGTGTTCAGGTTAATTGCTAAATTTCAACTTAAATTTATATGAAAAGTTTCTATCAATGATGATCTACATAAAATGATAAGAATGATTAATTGTGAGTCGGCGATCTGAGTTTTTTGAAGTTAATATAGACAATTTGAACTTGCTCTATAAAAACATATACTACATCATGCCTATATTAATTATACTAAAACCCTGCATGGGTTTCAATATTAATTTAACTCTTATGAATAGGAATTTATCTTCTGTATAAGAACCCAGTTTTGTTCCATTCTTATATATTAAAGAATTATCTAATACAGGTCTCTAAGTTATGTATAAAAGCTTAATCATAATTTTTCAAGCTTACGAAAATTTCTCAAATCGTGTTCAGATTAATTGCTAAATTTCTACTTAAATTTCTAGGAAAAATTTCTATCAATGATGATCTACATAAAATGATAAGAATGATTAATTTACCCTCTAAGAAGATCTGAGAATTTTGAAGTTAATATAAAAATTTGAACGTATAAAAGTTTTATAAAAAATTAATGCTACATGCGTAATGTAATAATACTGAAGTACAGTTACTTTTTTGACGAGAAATTTAATTGCTTTTTTAAAATCCAATTTTCGCATATTTTTATAATTCGACTAATGAATTAAAGGTCACGTGTAATTATTCAAGCTTACAAAAATTTTTCGAATCTTGTTTCGTTTAATATTAACTTCTACTTTAAATTTATAGAAAAAAATTCAAGCAATGATGATCTACATAAAATGATAATAATGATTAATTATTCCCTCGCGTTCTGAGCTTGTTGAAGTTAATATAGAAAATTTGAACTTATAAAATGTTCAACAAAAAATATGCTATATCATGCCACTTATAATTATACTAAAGTTCCCCATGCGTTTAAACATAAGTTTACTCCTATGGATAAGAATTTAATTCATCTATAAGAACCCAGTTTAGTCCAATTCTTATATATTGATGATTAAAGGATTATCTGATACAGGTTTCTAAGTCATGTATAAAAGTACAATACAAATTTTTCAAGCTTACGAAAATTTCTGAAATCGTATTCAGGTTAATTGCTAAATTTCTACTTAAATTTATTAAAAAATTTCTAGCAATGATGATCTACATGGAATGATAATAATGATTAATTTCTCCTGTCCTATCTGAGTTGGTGGAAATTAATATAGAAAATTTGAACTTATAAAATGTTCTATAAAAGTATATACTATATCATGGCAATAGTAATTATACTACAGTTCCCCATGTGTTTAGATACTAGTTTACTCTGATACAGGTGATTATCTGATACAGGTTTCTAAGTCATGCAAAAGTTTAATATAATTTTTCAGGTTTACGAAAATTTCTCAAATCGTGTTCAGGTTAAGTGCTAAATTTCTACTTAAATTTATTGAAAAATTTCTAGAAATGATGATGTACAAGGAATGACAATAATGAGTAATTGTTCCTGTGCTTTCTGAGTCGGTGGAAGTTAATATAGAAAATTTGAACTTATAAAATGTTCTATAAAAATATATGCTATATCATGCCTATAGTAATTATACTAAAGTTCCCCATGCGTTTAAACATTAGTTTACTCCTATGGATAAGAATGTAATTCATCTATAAGAACCCAGTTTAATCCAATTCTTATATATTGATTATAGTATTATCTGATACAGGTTTCTAAGTCATGTGTAAAAGTTAAATATAATTTTTCAAGCTTACGAAAATTTCTCAAATCGTGTTTAGATTAATTGCTAGATTTCTACTTAGATTTATAGGAAAAATATCTATCAATGATGATCTACATAAAATGATAAGAATGATTAATTGTGAGTCTGCGATCTGAGTTTTTTGAAGTTAATATAGAAAATTTGAACTTATAAAATGTTCTATAAAAATATATGCTATATCATGCCAATACTAATTATACCACAGTTCCAAATGCGTTTAAACATTAGTTTACTCCTATGGATAGGAATTTAATTGTTCTATAAGGACCCAGTTTAGTCCCATTTTTATAAATTGATTAATGGATTATGTGATACAGGTTTCTAAGTCATGTGTAAAAGTTAAGTATAATTTTTCAAGCTTACGAAAATTTCTCAAATCGTATTTAGAGTAATTGCTAAATTTCTACTTAAATTTATATGAAAAATTTATATCAATGATGATCTACATAAAATGATAAGAATGATTAATTGTGTGTCAGCGATCTGAGTTGGTTGAAGTTAATATAGAAAATTTGAACTTATAAAATGTGCTATAAAAGTATATACTACATCATTCCTATATTAATTATACTAAATATCCTGCATAAGTTTAAATATTAGTTTACGCATGGGTTTAAATAGGAATTCAACTGCTGTATAAGAACCCAGTTTTGTCCCATTCTTATATATTAAAGGATTATCTGATACAGGCTTTCAAATCATGTATAAAAGTTTAATAATTCTTAAAGCTTACGAAAATTTTGGAAAAAAAAATCTAGCAATGATGATCTACATAAAATGATAAGAATGATTAATTCTCCCTCTAAGAAGATCTGAGAATTTTGAAGTTAATATTAAAATTTGAACGTATAAAAGTTTTATATAAAAATATATGCTACATGCGTATTGTAATAATACTGAAGTACAGTTACTTTTTTGACGATAAATTTGATTGCTTTTTTAAAAATCCAATTTTCACATATTTTTATAATTCGATTAATGAATTAAAAGTCACGTGTAATTATTCAAGCTTACAAAAATTTTTCGAATCTTGTTTTTGTTAATGTTAACTTCTACGTTAAATTTATAGAAAGAAATTCAAGCAATGATGATCTACATAAAATGATAATAATGATTAATTATTCCCTCGCGTTCTGAGCTTGTTGAAGTTAATATAGAAAATTTGTACTTATAAAATGTTCTAAAAAATATATGCTATATCATACAAATAATAATTATACTAAAGCTCGTCTAAGTCATATATAAAAGTTTGATAATTTTTCAAGCTTACGAAAATTTCTCAAATCGTGTTCAGGTTAAGTGCTAAATTTCTACTCAAATTTATTGAAAAATTTCTAGCAATGATGATGTACATGGAAATGATAATAATGATTTAATTTCTCCTGTGCTATCTGAGTTGGTGGAAGTGAATATAGAAAATTTGAACTTATAAAATGTTCTATTAAAATATATGCTATATCATGTCTATAGTAATTATACTAAAATTCCCCATGCGTTTAAACATTAGTTTAGTCCTATGGATAAGAATTTAATTCATCTATAAGAACACAGTTTAATTCAATTCTTATATAATGATTATAGGATTATCTGATACAGGTTTCTAAGTCATGTGTAAAAGTTAAATATAATTTTTCAAGCTTACGAAAATTTCTCAAATCGTGTTCAGGTTAAATGCTAAATTTCAACTTAAATTTATAGGAAAAATTTCTAACAATGATGATCTACATGGAATGATAATAATGATTATATTGTGAGGCGGCGATCTGAGTTTTTTGAAGTTAATATAGAAAATTTGAACTTGCTCTATAAAAACATATACTACATCATGCCTATATTAATTATACTAAAACCCTGCATGGGTTTCAATATTAATTTATTCTTATGAATAGGAATTTATCTCCTGTATAAGAACCCAGTTTTGTTCCATTCTTATATATTAAAGGATTTTCTGATACAGGTCTGTAATTCATGTAAGAATTTAATTCATCTATATGAACCCAGTTTAACCCAATTCTTATATATTGATTATAGGATTATATGATACAAGTTTCTAAGTCATATATAAAAGTTTAATAGTTTTTCAAGTTTACGAAAATTTCTCAAATCGTGTTCAGGTTAATTCCTAAATTTCTACTTAAATTTATAGGAAAAATTTCTAACAATGATGATCTACATGGAATGATAATAATGATTATATTCTCCTGTGCTATCTGAGTTGGTTGAAGTTAATATAGAATATTTGAACTTATAAAATATTCTATAAAAATATATGCTATATCATGCCTATAGTAATTGTACTAAAGTTCCCCATGCGTTTAAACATTAGTTTACTCCTATGTATAAGAATTTAATTCATGTATAAGAACCCAGTTTAATCCAATTCTGGTATATCGATTATAGGATTATCTGATACCAGTTTCTAAGTCATATATAAAAGTTTAATAATAATTCTTCAAGCTTAAGAAAATTTCTCAAATCGTGTTCAGGTTAACTGCTATATTTCTACTTAAATTTATTGAAAAATTTCTTGCAATGATGATCTACATGAAATGATAATAATGATTGTTCCTTTGCGATCTGAGTTGGTTGAAGTTAATATAGAAAATTTGAACTTATAAAATGGTCTATAAAAATATATCCTATGTTATGACAATAGTAATTGTACTAAAGTTCCCCATGCTTTTAAACATTAGTTTACTCCTATGTATAAGAATTTAATTCATGTATAAGAACCCAGTTTAATCCAATTCTTATATATTCATTATATGATTATCTGATACAGGTGTCTAAGTCATGTAAAAGTTTAATATAATTTTCCAGACTTACGAAAATTTCTCAAATCATGTTCAGGTTAATTGCTAAATTTCTACTTAAATTTACTGAAAAATTTCTTGCAATGATGATCTAGATGAAATGATAATAATGATTAATTTCTCCTGTGCTATCTGAGTTGGTGGAAGTTAATATAGAAAATTTGAACTTATAAAATGTGCTATAAAAGTATATACTACATCATGATTATATTAATTATACTAACGTCCTGCATAAGTTTAAATATTAATTTACCCATGAGTTTAAATAGAAATTCAACTGATGTATAAGAACCCAGTTTTGTCCCATTCTTATATATTAAAGGATTATCTGATACAGGCTTTCAAATCATGTATAAAAGTTTAATAATTCTTAAAGCTTACGAAAATTTTGGAAAAAAAAATCTAGCAATGATGATCTACATAAAATGATAAGAATGATTAATTCTCCCTCTAAGAAGATCTGAGAATTTTGAAGTTAATATTAAAATTTGAACGTATAAAAGTTTTATATAAAAATATATGCTACATGCGTATTGTAATAATACTGAAGTACAGTTACTTTTTTGACGATAAATTTGATTGCTTTTTTAAAAATCCAATTTTCACATATTTTTATAATTCGATTAATGAATTAAAAGTCACGTGTATTATTCAAGCTTACAAAAATTTTTCGAATCTTGTTTGGTTTAATATTAACTTCTACGTTAAATTTATAGAAAAAAGTTCAAGCAATGATGATCTACATAAAATGATAATAATGATTAATTATTCCCTCACGTTCTGAGCTTGTTGAAGTTAATATAGAAAATTTGTACTTATAAAATGTTCAACAAAAAATATGCTATATCATGCCACTTATAATTATACTAAAGTTCCCCATGCGTTTAAACATTAGTTTACTCCTATGGATAAGAATTTAATTCATCTATAAGAACCCAGTTTAGTCCAATTTTTATGTATTTAATAAAGGATTATCTGATAGATGTGTCTAAGTCATGTAAAAGTTTAATATAATTTTTCAAGCTTACGTAAATTTTTCAAATCTTGTTCAGTCTAACTGCTAAATTTCTACTTAAATTTATTGAAAAATTACTTGCAATGATGATCTACGTGGAGTGATAATGATGATTAATTTTTCCTGTGCTTTCTGAGTTGGTTGCAGTTAATATAGAAAATTTGAACTTATAAAATGGTCTATAAAAATATATGCTATATCATGCCTATAGTAATTATACTAAAGTTCCCCATGCGTTTAAACATTAGTTTACTCCTATGGATAAGAATGTAATTCATCTATAAGAACCCAGTTTAATCCAATTCTTATATATTGATTATAGTATTATCTGATACAGGTTTCTAAGTCATGTGTAAAAGTTAAATATAATTTTTCAAGCTTACGAAAATTTCTCAAATCGTGTTTAGATTAATTGCTAGATTTCTACTTAGATTTATAGGAAAAATATCTATCAATGATGATCTACATAAAATGATAAGAATGATTAATTGTGAGTCTGCGATCTGAGTTTTTTGAAGTTAATATAGAAAATTTGAACTTATAAAATGTTCTATAAAAATATATGCTATATCATGCCAATACTAATTATACCACAGTTCCAAATGCGTTTAAACATTAGTTTACTCCTATGGATAGGAATTTAATTGTTCTATAAGGACCCAGTTTAGTCCCATTTTTATAAATTGATTAATGGATTATGTGATACAGGTTTCTAAGTCATGTGTAAAAGTTAAGTATAATTTTTCAAGCTTACGAAAATTTCTCAAATCGTGTTTAGAGTAATTGCTAAATTTCTACTTAAATTTATAGGAAAAATTTCTATCAATGATGATCTACATAAAATGATAAGAATGATTAATTGTGTGTCAGCGATCTGAGTTGGTTGAAGTTAATATAGAAAATTTGAACTTATAAAATGTGCTATAAAATTATATACTACATCATGCCTATATTAATTATACTAAAGTCCTGCATAAGTTTAAATATTAGTTTACGCATGGGTTTAAATAGAAATTCAACTGCTGTATAAGAACCCAGTTTTTTCCCATTCTTATATATTAAAGGATTATCTGATGCAGGCTTCCAAATCATGTAAAAAAGATTAATAATTCTTCAAGCTTACGAAAATTTTGGAAAAAAAAAATCTAGCAATGATGATCTACATAAAATGATAAGAATGATTAATTCTCCCTCTAAGAAGATCTGAGAATTTTGAAGTTAATATTAAAATTTGAACGTATAAAAGTTTTATATAAAAATATATGCTACATGCGTATTGTAATAATACTGAAGTACAGTTACTTTTTTGACGAAAAATTTGATTGCTTTTTTAAAAATCCAATTTTCACATATTTTTATAATTCGATTAATGAATTAAAAGTCACGTGTAATTATTCAAGCTTACAAAAATTTTTCGAATCTTGTTTTGGTTAATATTAACTTCTACTTTAATTTTATAGAAAAAAATTCAAGCAATGATGATCCACATAAAATGATAATAATGATTAATTATTCCCTCGCGTTCTGTGCTTGTTGAAGTTAATATAGAAAATTTGAACTTATAAAATGTTCTAAAAAAATATGCTATATCATGCCACTAATAATTATACTAAAGTTCCCCATGCGTTTAAACATAAGTTTACTCCTATGGATAAGAATTTAATTCATGTATAAGAACCCAGTTTTGTCCAATTCTTATATATTGATTAAAGGATTATCTGATACGGGTTTCTAAGTCATATATAAAATTTTAATAATTTTTCAAGCTTACGAAATTTTTCAATTTGTGTTCAGGTTAAGTGCTAAATTTATACTTAAATTTATTGAAAAATTTCTAGCAATGATGATCTACATGGAATGATGATAATGATTAATTTTTCCTGTACTATCTGAGTTGGTTGAAGTTAATATAGAAAATTTGAACTTATAAAATATTCTATAAAAATATATGCTATATCATGCCTATAGTAATTGTAAAGTTTCCCATGCGTTTAAACATTAGTTTAGTCCTATGGATAAGAATTTAATTCATCTATAAGAATCCAGTTTAATCAAATTCTTATATATTGATTATAGGATTATCTGATACAGGTTTCTAAGTCATGTGTAAAAGTTAAACATAATTTTTCAAGCTTACGAAAATTTCTGAAATCGTGTTCAGGTTAATTGCTAAATTTCAACTTAAATTTATAGGAAAAGTTTCTATCAATGATGATCTACATAAAATGATAAGAATGATTAATTGTGAGTCGGCGATCTGAGTTTTTTGAAGTTAATATAGAAAATTTGAACTTGCTCTATAAAAACATATACTACATCACGCCTATATTAATTATACTAAAACCCTGCATGGGTTTCAATATTAATTTATTCTTATGAATAGGAATTTATCTCCTGTATAAGAACCCAGTTTTGTTCCATTCTTATATATTAAAGGATTTTCTGATACAGGTCTGTAATTCATGTAAGAATTTAATTCATCTATATGAACCCAGTTTAACCCAATTCTTATATATTGATTATAGGATTATATGATACAAGTTTCTAAGTCATATATAAAAGTTTAATAGTTTTTCAAGTTTACGAAAATTTCTCAAATCGTGTTCAGGTTAATTCCTAAATTTCTACTTAAATTTATAGGAAAAATTTCTAACAATGATGATCTACATGGAATGATATTAATGATTAATTTCTCCTGTGCTATCTGAGTTGGTTGAAGTTAATATAGAAAATTTGAACTTATAAAATGTTCTATAAAAATTTATGCTATATCATGCCTATAGTAATTATACTAAAGGTCCCCATGCGTTTAAACATTTGTTTACTCCTATGGATAAGAATTTAATTCATCTATAAGAACCCAGTTTAATCCAATTCTGATATATTGATTATAGGATTATCTGATACAGGTTTCTGAGTCATGTAAAAGTTTAATATAATTTTCCAGGCCTACGAAAATTTCTCAAATCGTGTTCAGATTAATTGCTAAATTTCTACTTAAATTTATTGAAATATTTCTAGCAATGATGATCTACATGGA
The DNA here is from genome assembly GCA_032207245.1 of Pardosa pseudoannulata. NCBI lineage: Eukaryota > Metazoa > Arthropoda > Arachnida > Araneae > Lycosidae > Pardosa > Pardosa pseudoannulata. Next base: position 53,380,570 of record CM063507.1, on the reverse strand, counting down.
ATGATATTAATGATTAATTTCTCCTGTGCTATCTGAGTTGGTGGAAGTTAATATAGAAAATTTGAACTTATAAAATGTTCTATTAAAATATATGCTATATCATGTCTATAGTAATTATACTAAAATTCCCCATGCGTTTAAACATTAGTTTAGTCCTATGGATAAGAATTTAATTCATCTATAAGAACCCAGTTTAATCCAATTCTTATATATTCATTATAGGATTATCTGATACAGGTCTCTAAGTCATGTAACAGTTTAATATAATTTTCCAGGCTTACGAAAATTTCTCAAATCGTGTTCAGGTTAACTGCTATATTTCTACTTAAATTTATTGAAAAATTTCTTGCAATGATGATCTACATGAAATGATAATAATGATTGTTCCTTTGCGATCTGAGTTGGTTGAAGTTAATATAGAAAATTTGAACTTATAAAATGTTCTATAAAAATATATGCTATATCTTGCCTACAGTAATTATACTAAAGGTCTCCATGCTTTTAAACAGTTGTTTACTCCTATGGATAAGAATTTAATTCATCTATAAGAACCCAGTTTAGTCCAATTCGTATATATTGATTATAAGACTATCTGATACAAGTTTCTAAGTCATGTAAAAGTTTAATAATAATTCTTCAAGCTTAAGAAAATTTCTCAAATCATGTTCAGGTTAATAGCTAAATTTCTACTTAAATTTATTGAAAAATTTCTTGCAATGATTATCTACATGATATGATAATAATGATTGTTCTTTTGCGATCTGAGTTGGTTGAAGTTAATATAGAAAATTTGAAAAATATATGCTATGTTATGACAATAGTAATTATACTAAAGTTCCCATTGCTTTTATATACTAGTTTACTCCTATGGATAGGAATTTAATTGCTCTATAAGAGCCCAGTTTATTCCAATTCTTATATATTGATTATAGGATTATCTGATACAAGTTTCTAAGTCATGAAAAAGTTTAATGATAATTCTTGAAGCTTAAAAAAATTTCTCAAATCGTGTTCAGCTTAATTGCTAAATTTCTACTTAAATTTATTGAAGTATTTCTAGCAATGATGATCTACATAAAATGATAAGAATGATTAATTTTCCCTCTAAGAAGATCTGAGTTTGTTGAACTTAATATAGGAAATTTGAACTTTTGAAAGTTATATAAAAATATATTCTGCATGTCGATATTATATTTGGCTATATTTTATTCTTTACTGAAGGAAGTGTTCAGTGATTATAAAAATCCTTTTTGATACTAATGATAATATATGAATAAGGCAGATTATGAGAACACTTGATAATTACATCTTAGTTTCATAATATTACGAAACTAATACAGGGTTCCAACGGTCCTTAAAAGTCCTTAAGAACTCCTTAATTTTATGTTTCACTTTTAAGGGCCTTTAAAAAACTACTTAATTTTTGTCAATGGTCCTTAAAAAGTCCTGAGTTTTTAAATTGGAACGTGATCCATTTCTTTGGGTTGGAATTCCGTCACTTTTCTCACCTTTAGTCACTTTTTTTACAATTGATCACTTTTTTAAGTAAACAGTCACTTTTTTCATGGTGTATCACAGCAAAAGTCTTGTTGAAAAAGGAAAATCTGAATTAATAACAAAATATTTTAATAAAAGACCAAAAATGTGATGCTCTAATCTTATTTTTCTTATTAAAATGTAATTAGTCATGTGGTTTCTAGAATTTGAGTGATTTTAAAAAGTCCTGAAGTCTTTTAAGAAGTTCCTGAAATCTAAATTTGTACTGAAATTTACATGTCAAAGCACACATTTCTCTTTTTCTTTTTTTTTTCACAATTTTTGTTCAGATACACTAATCTAGCTATGTACATATTTCAAAACATCATTAATATATGCAGAAAATTAATGCTGGATTATAAAATTAATGTATTGTGTGCATTCAAATCTAATTTATAAATTTTCTTGACTAAAAAGCAATGTTGAGTTGTGTTAAACAAAATTTTTAACCTTTTTTGTATTTGACGCTAAAATCATGTCTTGCATGAATCATTTGATTTTGAGTTAAAATAAATAGAAAAATCTTAATAATAGCATCTGCAATCAAGAGAACAAAAAAAAAATACTTTTTTTTCAATGTTTAATCAAAGTTTCAATGTTTGTTCAAAGTTTTTTTAGTCACTTATTCTGTATTATTTGTCACTTTTCTCACCTTTTTGAAAGTACCTCAGCAGTTGCCAGCCTGCATACTGAAAAGGTTTATAAAGTCAGCTGCCCTTTCCTAATAGCTCACATTCATGCAGATTTTAATTAAACGAAGCATGGAGGGGGGTGTAGATATTTCAGTTACTTATGGAAGTTTAATTTTCCTTTGCATTGAGTGCAATAAAAAAGGTTGTAACTTCCCAAGCAACTTCTAGCAACCCAGGTCTTCTTTCCTAGGCAACGTAGGATATAATCAGCTAGTATATACATACACACATATATCAGGGTCAATTTTAAACCCTCAGAAAGTACTGTTTATAATATTGTATTTTATTCACAATTTATTTTTATTTTGATCACCCAAAAAAAACTTTACATGTACATTTTTCAAAATTACTTTTTGTTAATCTTATATTAATTTTTATCATTTTTAAAATCTTAATTGTGAAATATTGAAGGGCATTTGTTAAACATGCCTTATCTGATTCATAATTATTAAAATATGTTCCTTAGGAAATAGAGTTTATGCTGTTATACCGTGTATTTCAAGTAGGTCCTTATAAAAAGTTACTTCGGTCCTTAGTCCTTAATTTTTGTTCTGGAAAAAGTGTGGGAACCCTGTAATAATATTTAATAATATTATAGTTAGTTTAGTTATACTTAGTTTTTAAGTTTTTTGTAGTTAGTTAATTATACTTAGTTTAATAGTATTAATCATAACAAATGTATTATATTTATACACATATGTCATAAACTTTAAAGTTCTCCATGTGTAGACAAATAGACATTTTGTAGGTTTGTGTACATCTATTGCAACTAGAGTATTCTACTCTAAATTTTCTATATTTCAATGATTCACCTTTTCTCTAAAATGATTTAGTCAGTTTGAATGAATAAATAACTTCTTAAGGATTAACTTCTTTAGTTAAAATTTAGTATGACTTCTTAAAATATCCTCTATCATGGGATATAGGATTTAGATAAAACATTAGAAGTATGTAACTAAGTTTTCTCTCCTTGTCATATTGAATACAGGAAAATCACTATTGATATGTCCTTATATCAAACTAAATTAAATTAGTTTAATTGATTGTTGTACTTAATTCTATTAAAATGTAGAAACTTTGGTTTATGTATTTTGATCGGGTCATATCTCTAAGCGAATAAAGGAAAATCATTTATGATATGTCCTAATATCAATCTAAATTAAACTAGCTTAACTGATTGTTCTTCTTAATTTTACTAAAATGTTTTTTAACGTAGAAACTAATTTATACTTTGCAATTATAATCTGCGTCTGGATAAGTTATTGTGTGCTTGCTATGAATATAAGTATATAATATAAAGCTTCGATGATTATGATTTTTATTGTAGCGACGAGTGGTCTGACAATCTGATGATATACCTTGTATGAGAGGCTTAAATAGATTATAACTTGTATGAGACACCACTATTTTCTCCATTTTGAATAAAGTAGTAAGCTTTCTTGAAATATCCTGTATAATGGGATGTAAGATTTAGATAAATTAACCGAAGTATGTAACACAAGTTGTCTCTCCTTGAATAGTTATTTTTGACAACTGTTCCTTAATGATTATATTCAGATAGTAGCGACGAGTGGTCTGATAATTATGACGACTGCACTGAATGAGAGGGAGAACTTTATTGTATTTTAGAGAAAAATAACTTATGGTATGACGAGTATAGATTTCATTTGGTTTGACATTATAATAGGGTACCCCGGCCAACTTGGCGATAAAAACCTGAGCATGTCAACCTAACTTTTTCTTCTGACCTCTAAGCAGGGTTGGAAAAAAATTATGATTTTTTTTAAATAAAAAAAATCAGATTTATTTGATTTTTTTTCTGAATTTTAATTTTAATTATTGTAGTGTTTCTATATTTTTTGCAATATACATAGAATAATTAGTATCATCTTATCTATCTTTTATCTATCTATCATCTTATCTATCTTTATAAGTAACATCTTATCTATCTAGTATATTCTACACACTGATTACTTAAAATTAAATATATAAATTTTAATCTAAATCCATTTTATTATTTTGTAATTGGATAGTGCAAACTGAATAAGATGTAAATTTAAAGAAAAAATTAAATATTCATTTAATACAAACTAATTATTTAAAAACACAAAAAATGCACAATTATTTCAATATTTTTTAAGCTACGAATTATTTATTTAACTGTTTCAATAAAAAAACTAGTTTCTATGCTTTATCCACTCCTAATTGGTTACGAAGGCTAGAATGAACAATACCAAAAGAAGAAAACTGTCTTTCTATTCTAGCAGATGAAGCCCGGGCTATTGTTATTTGGTAGATAAACTGGAATTCAAGTTCTGTAATACTCTCTTTTCCTCCCATTACATAAAATGAATTCCACTAGTCATAACTAGTCATTGTACCTATCCTTACTACATACTTTTTGATAAGAACAACTAAATTCTTGGAAAACACATGCTATCTATTTACACTTATTTACTTATTGGTATTTCTGTGGTGATTCTCAGTTCTCCTGTCTTTGGAATATAGATTTTAAAAGAAGTGAAAAAAATGATTTAAATCAACTGATTTAAATCATGCCAACCCTGCCTCTAAGTGTCTATATATTGATTTATATTATTTTGGTATATTAAAAATAATATTGGTAATACTTATTTTATTAGTCAAATTAAAATGAAATTAGCGCGTGTAATGTTTTATAATATAAAACCTCAATGATTATGTTTTTATTGTAGCGACGAGTGGTCTGATAATATGATATGATGATAGACTTTGTATGAGAGGCTGAAATAGATTATACCTTGTACGAGACTAAAACACTGCTATTGTCTCAATTTTATAATAATTTAGTGAGCTTTCTTGAAATATACTCTATCATGGGATATAAGATTTAGATAAATTAACAGAAGTATGTGACTAACTTTTCTCTCGTTGAAATAGTAATTTTTAACAATTGTCCCTCAATGATTATATTCAAATAGTAGCGACGAGTGGTCTGATAATTATGACGACTGCACTAAATGAGAGGAGATACAGGGAGCACTTTATTGTATTTTACGAGAAAAATCACTTATCTTGGTATGACTAGTGCGAATTGTATTTGGTTTGACATAATAGGGTACCCCGGTCAACTTGTCTATAAAAATCTGAGAATGTCAAACTAACGTTTTTTTTTCTAACCTGTAGCAGGGTTCCCACGGTCCTTAAAAGTCTTTAAGAACTTAAGGGCCCTTAAAACTACTTAGTTTTTGTCAAAGGTCTTTAAAAACTCCTTAATTTTTAAATTGGAACTTGAACAATTTATTTGTCGTCACTTGATTTCCTATGAATTTTCTCCGTACTCTCCAAACTTTCTGGTTTTATAAGTTCGGAGTTGTCCCAAACCGGTTCTAATTAAGAACGCTAGTACAGGTGATAAGTACTGGTCACAGATGATATAAAATATTTGTTAATGTTCATAACATTCTTTTACATTTTCTACTTAAAAGTGCAGTATTATTAATAAAGTGCAGTATTAATAACATATGTTTTCAGTGTATTTCTGCAGTAATTCAAAATTCCTTTCCTTGATATCTTTAAAATACTATGAAAATGCTTTTAGTTTATTAATACTTTTTATGGTCACAAGCTATAAAACTGATTTGAGAAATAAATAATTTTTCGCATTCTGAAAAGGTTTATAAAGTCAACTGCCCTTTCCTAATAGTTAACAGTCATAAAGATTTTAATTAAACGAAGCATGAAGGTTGGGGGCAGGTTGTAGATATTTCAGTTACTTATGGGAGTTTAATTTTCTTTGCATTAAATGTAATATAAAAGTCTAAAACTTTATTCTTTCCCATGCAACGTCGGGAAGTATATACATACACGCACACTAGTATATACATACATAGCATACATACATTGCTAGTATATACATACATAGCATACATACATTGCTAGTATATACATACACGCACACTAGTATATACATACATAGCATACATACATTGCTAGTATATACATACATAGCTAGTATATACATACATATCTAGTATATACATACATAGCTAGTATATACATACATAGCTAGTATATACATACATAGCATACATACATTGCTAGTATATACATACATAGCTAGTATATACATACACACACACACATATATATGTATATATACATATATATATATATATATATATATATATATATATATATATATATATATATATATATATATATATATATATATATCGGGAAGTATATACATACACGCACACTAGTATATACATACATAGCATACATACATTGCTAGTATATACATACACGCACACTAGTATATACATACATAGCATACATACATTGCTAGTATATACATACATAGCTAGTATATACATACATATCTAGTATATACATACATAGCTAGTATATACATACATAGCTAGTATATACATACACACACAAAGACACACACATACACACACACATATATATATATATACATAGATATACATATATATATATATTTATATATATATATATATATATACATATATATACATATATATACATATATATACATATATATATATATATATACATATATATACATATATATACATATATATATATATATATATATATATATATATATATATATATATATATATATATATATGTATATGTATATTATAAATCAGTGTCATTTTTAAACCCCCAGAAAGTACTGTTTATAATATTATATTTTATTTAGAATTTATTTTTACATTGATCACTCAAAAAACTTTATATGTACATTTTTCAAAATGTTTTTGTCAAATAGGTTTATCTTATATTAATTTTTAGGTATTTTTAAGTATTTTTATCTTATAATTAATTTTTAGGTATTTCTAGTTCTGAAATATTGTAAGGCATTCATTGAACATGCCTTGTCTGGTTCATAATCATTAAAATATACTACTCGGGAAATAGGGTTTATGTCGTTATGCCGTGTATTTTAAGTAGGTCCTTATAAAAAGTTACTTTGGTCCTTAGGAACTCCTTAAAAAGTCCTTAATTTTTGTTCTGGAAAAAGAGTGGGAACCCTGCCTATGCTAATGGTATATTCTATATGTTTATTCAGGGTGCGCGAAAAAGATATATCCTAGACTCGAGTTCGCCAAGCCAATGATGAGAGCACCTATATCTAAATATACACATATAATTTGTTAGTGATTTTAACATGCTTAATTTATATTTGCGTCCCTTTAGTTCATAATCCTTTATTTTTCTTTCCAGATTGTGTTCATGGTCGTCTGTACCTGCATCTTCTTGACCATTGCCGCACCTGCTCCACACAGATGGGGTGGTGGAGGAAGCGAAGGTGGTATGGGAGGAGGACAGTGGTATGGAGGACATGGAGGTCACGTGAAATGGGGACACGGACAATGGGGCCACAAATCCTGGAGTCATGGAAGCTATGGCGGTGGTAGTTATCATGGAGGTTATCATGGACACAGAGGTGGATGGGGTCATCACCACTAGATGGCCATTCTGAAGATACCCTGTAGAGGCCTCGGTGTACTGGCAGGCTGGTCCACCGTTATTGTATTTATTCGTTTTGTTCCTTTATAAATAAAACGCATTTCAAGATAATTTGTGCCTTTCTGATTTGTTTTCAAGCATTTTAATATATCCTTAGATCCAGACTTTTTTTATCTTTAGTTCTTTAGCTCCAGAAAAACTAGCATCTTTCTATTATTGTCTATTTCAAGAGTAGTCTTGAAGAAATAAGGTTTGTTAAGGGTGATTGTGATCCGAAATTTTCCGAAAACTTATGTGGGTTTGTTTTGAAAATCCCTATACAGTCGAACTCGTTTATAACGAGCACAAAGGCAGGGTTCCCACGGTCATGAAAAGTCATTGAAAAGTGCTTAAATTTTCTTTTTGTTTTTTAAGGCCTTAAAAGTTTTTGAATTTTCTTTGAGGTCATTGAATTTGAGGTCCAATACTTGATTTTTCTTTTTCAAGTCCCTGCAAAATGTTATGTAGCCACCACACTAGGGCCAATTGTTCACCACTTCCTAATGGGGACCTTGAACGATGGTTCACGGGTTGCATCCACACGCTGGGCCATTCAATGAGCCGAGCTCGTGGATTCGTCCATTGGGTCTACTGCGCACTTTAGTGGCTTATCTGGTTGCCTTTGATCTTTAGAGAAAAACCGCCTCCGAAGCCATCGTTCATCAAGGCTTTATCGACCACGATAAGCCATACCCCCTCCAGACAATGTGGATGGCTTGCAGTGGACCATAGTGTGGAAGGGCCCTTAATTCATGTCTGCACTGGAAAATTGAGAAGGATCGCTGTCTTCAATTGTGGGCGTGTCACGTGACTCATCTTTCATGCACTGCAAACTGCACTAGCTACTGTGACCGGCTTGATAAAATATGATTTTAAAAAAGGGATATAAAAAAAAAAGTATCGAATGCTTAAAAAAAAAAAACTATGTTTAAACCAGTATTCGTGTGCTTATAGCCCTTTCTTTTTTTACACCATTTCAAAAGCCTGGGTTTTTTTTGTGGTGAGAAAAGAGTGAACATTATATATATATATATATATATATATATATATATATATATATATATATATATATATATAGTTCCACTGTTTTGGGGAGTTATTTTGATTTTTTTTCAATTACGAACAGCGTATCAAAGAGGTACTTGAAAAAAATATCAGGTTTCGGAAAAGTCATTGAAAAGTGCTTGAAATTTTCAGACGCAAAAGAGTGGGAACCATGTAATATATCCTTAGATCCAGACTTTTTTATCTTTAGTTCTTTAGCTCCAGAAAAACTAGCATCTTTCTATTATTGTCTATTTCAAGAGTAGTCTTGAAGAAATAAGGTTTGTTAAGGGTGATTGTGATCCGAAATTTTCCGAAAACTTATGTGGGTTTGTTTTGAAAATCCCTATACAGTCGAACTCGTTTATAACGAGCACAAAGGCAGGGTTCCCACGGTCATGAAAAGTCATTGAAAAGTGCTTAAATTTTCTTTTTGTTTTTTAAGGCCTTAAAAGTTTTTGAATTTTCTTTGAGGTCATTGAATTTGAGGTCCAATACTTGATTTTTCTTTTTCAAGTCCCTGCAAAATGTTATGTAGCCACCACACTAGGGCCAATTGTTCACCACTTCCTAATGGGGACCTTGAACGATGGTTCACGGGTTGCATCCACACGCTGGGCCATTCAATGAGCCGAGCTCGTGGATTCGTCCATTGGGTCTACTGCGCACTTTAGTGGCTTATCTGGTTGCCTTTGATCTTTAGAGAAAAACCGCCTCCGAAGCCATCGTTCATCAAGGCTTTATCGACCACGATAAGCCATACCCCCTCCAGACAATGTGGATGGCTTGCAGTGGACCATAGTGTGGAAGGGCCCTTAATTCATGTCTGCACTGGAAAATTGAGAAGGATCGTTATTGGCTATTGTGGGCGTGTCACGTGACTCATCTTTCATGCACTGCAAACTGCACTAGCTACTGTCACCGGCTTGATAAAATATGATTTAAAAAGGGATATAAAAAAATAAAAAGTTTGGAATGCTTTAAAAAGAAACTGTATTTTTAAACCAGTATTTGTGTGTTTATAGCCCTTTTTTATACCATTTCAAAAGCCTGTTTTTTTTTCTGGGAAAAGAGTGAACATTATATATATAGTTATACTGTTTTGGGGAGTTATTTTAATTTTTTTCAATTATGAACAGCGTATCAAAGAGGTGCTTGAAAAAAATATCAGGTTTTGGAAAAGTCATTGAAAAGTGCTTGAAATTTTCAGAAGCAAAAGAGTGGGAACCATGAAAGGGACCGTAACATTTACTCATTAAATCCAAGTGCTCATATTAAATGGGTCGTTAAGGCAGGCATGAAACCAGAAGAGGGGGCCTTGGGAAGTCAGATGATTGAGTTTACTTAAAATTTAATTAATACTTTTTTTAATTACATTAATTAATTTAAATACTTTTCTTAATTTAAAGACAATTAAACCCCCTCCCCATCAGAGAAAAAATTCTAGTTGCTCTACAGTCTTAAAGTAAAGAAACAATAAACGGAAAGAAAACTCTTCGGTGCTTGGTACATCTGAAGTCATCAGTCCGTCGTCGATGGATACATAGTTTTGGAAATTCTTCTTTTGTCATTTCCATATTTTCAGTTTGTGTGAAATTGTCAACCTCTTCTTCCCCAGTGGATTCACCGTCTTGACAACTCTCCAATCCAGCCTTATGGAAACACTTGATGATGCTTGTTGACGCGACATTTTCCCATGCATTGTTATCAAATGTATAACTTCCATTATGTTGACATTGGTATTCGATGCTGTTCCACTTCTATCTCATCGGTCCAGAATCATCAAAATGAGTTGCTTACGGAAGTGGCACTTGAAACTTCTTATGACTCCTTGGTCCATAGGCTGGATAACAGATGTAGAATTTGGAGGCAAAAATTCAATTGCACCGGATTTGTAAACCCTAAATATTGACATTGGAATGCTGTAGAAATTTTTCCTACAAAAGTATTAAACCGCAGAGAAGAAAATAAAAGATAAGAGAGAAAGACTAGACAGATGAGAAAAAAGAAAGTAAGACAGAAAATTATTACTCGCTTAAACCAGGTCTTGCTCGTTAAAAACGACTTCGGTTCTATAGACATTGATCCAACCAAATATTCTCGCTTCCCTCGGTAAATCGAGTTCTCGTTAAATCCGAGCTCGTTATAGCCAAATCTTCCGATATACTCGATTTTTCGGTGGGTTATTGATATTACGATCGGAAAACTGATTCTTCCGATTTTCAGCGGTATAATCTAATATCCCTAAAAATTCCCGTTCTCGCTTTGTTTTTTCCCTCTGTCGATAATTTTGTATTCCAGCAAGAAGTAAAATGAGAATATCCAACCAAATAAAAAAAAAAAACACCCCATTAGAACTCATTTTAGACAATGTCTGTCTAATAAAGCATTAGAACATTAACAAATTTTGAAATGCAGTAAAAATTTAAAACGCTTTGAAAATGAGTTAGACAAACAATTTTTGAAATTAGCAAAATCTTGTGGAACAATATATCGAAATGCTAAAGTCTAATATGTTTTATATATTGGATAAGTAACAAGAAAATTAAATAGAAAATGCTGTAAGATAATTTAATGTTTTTAAATGAATGTGAAAATACATTGCACTCATGCTTTCATAAAATAAAAAATTAAATTAAAGCAGAGCTAATATATTCTCAAATAATACGATTTTAAAGCTATAATGACACACACACACAAAATAAAAAACAAGAATTGTGTTTTGACCACTTTACTTTTGACAAAAAATTACAAATATTTTAATTTAAAACGGATGAATTAATTTACAAAAACAGTTTACCTTATGAAATAACTTACCTGAAAGCAAAAGAGAAGCTAATCCGCGAAAAAAAAATTAGGAAAACACTGCGGATTATTGAAGATTACAACACACACTAAAGCAATTCATCAATATTTCTTAATTGCCCACAATTAAATCTGTAAAGAATATCATATCATATCATAATCCGACAGCGTGTGATAGGACATGAAGTCAAGCCTACCCGTCACCACCAGTTACTGACAAATGATTCAGGAAAATTAACCGATATAATGTTAGTAATTACAAAAGTGGGGCACATCTGACAGAAACAAAGAGTTTGGTTTTTCTCTTTATGCATTTCTGCAACAAATTTTTAACATTCTACTTTTACTTTTACAGTAGAAACGTCAGAATATAATTACAAGAACTCAATTTTAATTTGTTATTGTTGAGAAATATGATAATTTATCTGACATCGAATTTCTGTTCCACCAAGATTTTCACTTAAAGCTGCCAAAATATTTTTTTACAGTATTTTTTGAATTCCACTAGATCATATACGTTAAAACTTTAGCCATTTTCCTCAATTACTCACGATTCTTCGACGCATGTCGGGAAATTACCACCCTATAATGTATTTTTATAACCCTGATAGCAAGTACCATGTCCGCACCATCGTATAGTCTGCGGGTATAATTTTTTGTTTAAAAAATTTCATTAATCATCAGATAATCCGTACCACTAGATAATCCGTGGACTGTACTTCAAAAAAAAAAAAAGTATATTAATATGATAATTTAAAATCATTGTAAAAACAAGTACAGTAGAGTACCAAAAAGCTCAATATTCGGTAATTTATTTTTAAAAAGTGAAAACTATGTCTGTATTGCTCGACTATCCCGTATTTCAGTATAGAAAGAGCAGTCTACGTTTCTCTGTTCCAAAACTCAGTTATGTAAATCGTCTTCTAGTGCAGGCCATTGTGTTTTTCCATGACGATTAGATCGCTTTCCTCCCATATTTATTTAATGCTTCCTTTTGCTTGCGTCAATTTCTTATTGCTTTCTTTTAAACCTCAAAATAACTATCCTCTTCTCTATTTCCACCAGATTCTTTTCTGCTTTCTGAATTACTTTTACCTTGAAAATAGCAGCAAAACTGCGACGATGTTTTAAAGACATAATGAATGACCAATATTACCGCAAATCAAAACTTTGAAAACAAAACACTTTGTTAAGAGTAATCCTCGACGCGAAATGGTCTTCGACCCTCAACCTTCGATATTGAACTCATCCACGCTGTTGTCAATCGTCTGTTAAAAGTGACTATCGACATTTACTCGTACACCATGATACAATTTAAGATTGAGCTACCTGCTAGTACTGTTTCGTTCTGCTCTATGGCTTTTTTTCATGGTTTACTGCCAATACGACGATGTTTTCTTGGCGTCTAATGAGTCGTGCTTTTGTTTATTTGATTGTCAGATTAATGTGATCAGTTTAGAACACCGTGATTTCGATAACAATAACCGATTGATAACAGTAAACGATATGCAAAATTAGATAAATTCATCCCCTTCTTTAATACTCCCGTACTAAATTTCAAAATAAAATGAAAAACACACACCTTATATTTATGTACTGTATATTATCCTTTAAAACATAAGAATTGTATAAGCATAAGAATTAAAAAAAAAGATCAATTGTTGACTATCTACAATTTTTTCAGAGAAGCTCATTGATAAATTGTTCTTAATCATAATCAACCTGTCATAACGAATTAAAATTTTTATCTTTTGTTTTAATGTTAAATCATTTCGCTTTCTGGCTTCCATACCGACAAACTGCATGTAAGCGATCAAGGCATAAAATGTGAACACGTTCTTCTCAGTTCCGATAATAATGTGTTGCCTTCTCCTAATCTGACAACCGTTGACCATCAGCAGGGTATGCGTATTTCTGAAAAGCTCCATTAACGTGTAATTTCCCACTAATTTGTTTTTCTCCTATTCCCTAGGTGTAAGAGGATAATTCTCGGTAATTCAAACCACAACGAAGGGAAATAAAAGAATGGGTTCCTTCTGAATATTTTGTGAATAATCCTTATCCAGTTAAAATGACGTTCGAAAACTGATCCCATTAACCGATGTAACGATCACATAAAGCGATAATTTTGAAATGAATAGAGAAAATCGGGACCAAGTGATTTCGATAACAATAAGTAATTGATAACATTAACTACAATCACATTAAGCAGGTCCACAGTGGGCTCCGCTAAATGTGATCAGTTTGGGTAACCGTAATTTTGATAACAATAACTGATTGATAACAGTAAACGATATGCAAAATTAGATAAATTTAATTCACACGTACTACATTTCAAAATAAAATGAAAATACCGACCTTGTATTTATGTACTGTATATTATCCTTTAAGACATAAGAATTGCTTAAATAATTGATGAATTGTTGACTGTCTACAAGTCTAAGAAGTTCATTGATAAATCGATCATAATCATGTTTATTAAAGTCATCGGAGCGGTGTTGTACTCCCCGTTTCAACACTTTCAATGCAATTCAGAAGCTGAGAAATGTTTAACTGCGCTGCAGCATTGCGCTGACTCATATTTGGTAACCTGTCATAACGATTTAAAATTTCAATATTTTGTTTTAATGTTAAATCATTTCGCTTTCTGGCTTCCGTATCGGCAAACTGCATGTAAGCGAGGACAGCATATAATGTGAATACGCTCCTTCTCAGCTCCGATAAGAATGTGTTGCCTTCTGCTTATCTGACAACCATTGACTATCAGCAGGGTGTACGTATTTCTGAAAAATTCCAGCAACGTGTAATAATCCACTTTTTTGTTCATTCCTATTTTCAATAGGGGGAAGAGGAGAATTCTCGGTAATTCAAACAACAGCGAAGGGAAAAGAATGGGTTCCTTCTGAATATATTGTGAATATTCCTTTGCCAGTTAAAACGAGGTTCGAAAACGGATCCCATTAACCGATGTAACGATAACATAAAGAGATAATTTTGAAATGAATAGAGAAAATCGGGACCAAGTGATTTCGATAACAATAAGCGATTGATAACATTAACCATGATCATATTAAGCGGAGTCCTAGTGGGTTACGCTTAATGTGGCTAGTTTGCGTCACTGTGATTTTGATAACATTAACCGATTGATAACAATAAACGATATACAAAATTAGATAAATTCTAAATTCCCCTACCCCCTTTAATTCACATGTACTACATTTCAAAATAAAATGAAAAACACACACCTTATATTTATGTACTGTATATTATCCTTTAAGAAATAAGAATTGCTTAAATAATAAAAATAATTGATCAATTGTTGATTGTCTACAATTCTTTCTAAGAAGTTCATCGAAAAATTGTTCGTAATCCTAATGTTTTTTAAAGTCATCGGAGCGGTGTTGTACTCCCCGTTTCAACACTTTCAATGCAATTCAGAAGCTGAGAAATGTTTAACTGCTCTGCAGCATTGCGCTGACTCATATTTGGTAACCTGTCATAACGATTTAAAATTTTGATATTTAGTTTTAATGTTAAATCATTTCACGTTCTGGCTTCCATATCGACAAGTTGCATGTAAGCGAAAAAGGCATAAAATGTGAATACGCTCTTTCTCAGTTCCGATAAGAATGTGTCAGCTTTTGCTTATCTGAAAACCATTCACGATCAGCAGGGTGTGCGTATTTCTGAAAGATTCCAGGAACGTGTAATAACCCACTTCTTTGTTCATTCCTATTTTCTCTAGGTGGGAGAAGAAAATTCTCGGTAATTCAAACAACAGCGAAGGGAAATAAAAGAATGGATTCCTCCTGAATATATTGTGAATATTCCTTTGCCAGTTAAAACGTGGTTCGAAAACTGATCCTATTAACCGATGTAACGATAATTTTGAAATAATTTTGAATGAATATAATTTTGAATGAATTGAGCGATAATTTTGAAATCAATAGAGAAAATCGGGACCAAGTGATTTCAATAACGTTAAGCGATTGATAACATTAACCGGAATTGCATTAAGCGTAGTCCACTAGTGGGTTACGCTTAATGTGACCAGTTTGTGTCACTGTGATTTTGATAGCAATAACCGATTGATAACGATAAACGATATACAAAATTAGATAAATTCCCCTCCCTCCTATAATTCACAAGTACTACATTTCAAAATAAAATGAAAATACCCACCTTATATTTATCTACTGTATATTATTCTTTAAGATATAAGAATTGTTTAAATAATAAAATAAATTGATCAATTGTTGACTGTATACAATTCTTTCTAAGAAGCTCATTGAAAAATTGTTCGTAATCATAGTGTTTTCTAAAGTCATCGGAGCGGTGTTGTACTAACCGTTTCAACACTTTCAATGCAATTCAGAAGCTGAGAAATGTTTAACTGCGCTGCAGCATTGCGCTGACTCATATTTGATAACCTGTCACAACGACATTAAAATTTCGATATTTAGTTTTAATGTTAAAATATTTCACTTTCTGGCTTCCATATCGACAAGCTGCATGTAAGCGAGCAAGGCATAAAATGTGTATACGGTCTTTCTCAATTCCGATAATAATGTGTTGCATTCTACTTATCTGACAACCATTGACCATCAGCAGGGTGTGCGTATTTCTGAAAAATTCCAGAAACGTGTAATAATCCATTTCTTTGTTCAATCCCATTTTCATTAGGTTGAAGAGGAGAATTCTCGGAAATTCAAACAACAGCAAAGGGAAACAAAAGATTGAGTTCCTTCTGAATATATTGTGAATATTCCTTTGCCAGTTAAAATGGGGTTCAAAAACTGATCCCATTAACCGATGTAACGATCACAAAAAGCGATAATTTTGAAATGAATAGAGAAAATCGGGACCAAGTGATTTCGATAACAATAAGCGATTGATAACATTAACCGCGATCACATTAAGCGGAGTCCTAGTGGGTTACGCTTAATGTGACTAGTTTGCGTCACTGTGATTTTCATAACATTAATCGATTGATAACAATAAACGATATACAAAATTAGATAAATCCCCCCCCCTTTAATTCACACGTACTACATTTCAAAATAAAATGAAAAAACTCACCTTATATTTATGTAGTGTATATTATCCTTTAAAACATAAGAATTGTTTGCATAATATAAATAATTGATCAATTGCTGACGGTCTACAATTCTTTCTAAGAAGCTCATTGATAAATCTTTGGTAATCAAAATGCTTTTTAAAGTCTTCGGAGCGGTGTTGTACTCCCCGTTTCAACACTTTCAATGCAATTCAGAAACTGAGAAAGGTTTAACTGCGCTGCAGCTTTGCGCTGACTCGTATTTGGTATCTTGTCATAACGATTTAAAATTTCAATACTTAGTTTAATGTTAAATCATTTCGCTTTCTGGCTCCCATATCGACAAGCTGCATGTAAGCGAACAAGGCATAAAATGTGAATACGCTCCTTCTCATTTCCGATAATAATGAGTTGCCTTTTGCTTATCTGACAACCATTGAACATCATCAGGGTGTGCTTATTTCCGAAAAATTCCAGGAACATGTCATGTCCCCACTCCTTTGTTCATTCCCATTTTCCTTAGGTTGAAGAGGAGAATTCTCGGAAATTCAAACAACAGCGAAGGGAAATAAAAGAATGGGTTCCTTCTGAATATATTGCGAATATTCCTTTGCCAGTTAAAATGTGGTTCGACAACTGATTCCATTAACGGGTGTAACCATCACATAAAGCGATGATTTTGAAATGAATAGAGAAAATCGGGACCCAGTGATTTGATAACAATAAGCGATTGATAATATTAACTGTGATCACATTAAGCGGGGACCACAGTAGGCTCTCTTAATGTGATCAGTTTGGGTAACCGTAAGTTTGATAACAATAACTGATTGATAACAATAAACGTTATGCAAAATTAGATAAATCCTCCCAACCTTTAATTCCCACTTACTAAATTTCGAAATAAAATGAAAATCTCACCTTATATTTATGTACTGTATATTATCCTTTAAAACATAAGAATTGTATACATAGTTAAAATTTGATCAATTGTTGACTGTCTACAATTTTTTCTGAGAAGATCATTGATAAATTGTTGGTAATCATAATCAACCTGTCATAACGATTTAAAATTTCGGTCTTTTGTTTTATTGTTAAATCATTTCGCTTTCTGACTTTCATATTGACAAGCTGCGGGGAAGAGAAACAAGTCATAAAATGTGAATACGCTCCTTCTCAGTTCCGATAATAATGTGTTGCCTTCTGCTTATCTGACAACCATTGACCACCAGCAGGGTGTGCGTATTTCTGAAAAATTCCAGGAATGTGTAATAAACCACTCCTTTGTTAATTCCACTTTCCCCTAGGTTGAAGAGGAGAATTCTCGGGAATTCAAACAACAGCGAGTGGAAATAAAGGAATGGGTTCCTTCTGAATACATTGTGAATATTCTTTTGCCAGTTAAAATGAGGTTCAAAAACTGATCCCATTAACCTATGTAACGATCACAAAATGCGATAATTTTAACATAAAAATGAATAGAGAAAATCGGGACCAAGTGATTTCGATAACAATAAGTGATTGATAACATTAACTGAGATCACATTAAGCGGTGTCCTAGTGGGTTACGCTTAACGTGACCAGTTTGCGTCACTGTGATTTTGATAGCAATAACCGATTGATAACGATAAACGATATACAAAATTAGATAAATTCCCCAATCCCTTTTAATTTACACATACTACATTTCAAAATAAAATGAAAATACCCACCTTATATTTATCTACTGTATATTATCCTTTAAGACATAAGAATTGCTTAAATAATAAAAATAATTGATCAATTGTTGACTGTCTACAATTCTTTCTAAGAAGCTCATTGAAAAATTGTTCGTAATCATAAGTTTTTTTAAAGTAATCGGAGCGGTGTTGTACTCCACGTTTAAACACTTTAGATGCATTTCTCATTTCAGCACTTACAGGAGGTGTCTTGATATGAAGAACTGACTCATCAGTTCCATCATTCGTCTATTTTCTTATGAAAATCTGATAGACTTTAGATTTTATTAATGTGGATGCTACTGGAATGTGTCTCCATATTTTCATTTTGTGGATTTCTTGTAGTGAGATCGTCACGATTTCTAAAAATTTTGCTCAATAGAGGCTGAGAAATGTTGCGCTGACTCATTTTTGGTAACCTGTCATAACGATTTAAAATTTCGATCTTTAGTTTTAATGTTAAATCATTTCGCTTTCTGCCCTCCATATCGAAAGGCTGCCTGTAAGCGAGCAAGGCATAAAATCTTAAAGATGATCCTTCTCACTTCCGATAAGAATGTGTTGCCTTCTTTTTATCTGGCAATCATTGACTATCAGCAGGGTGTGTGTGCGTATTTCTGAAAAATTCCAGGAACGTGTAATAACCCACTCCTCTGTTTATTTCCCATTTTCCTAATTTGAAGAGGAGAATTCTTGGAAATTCAAACAACTCCAAAGGGAAAGAAAAAAATAAGTTCCTACTGAATACATTGTGAATATTTCTTTGCCAGTTAAAATGAGGTTTGAAAACTGATAACATTAACCTATGTAACAATTACAAAAAGCGATAATTTTAACATACAAATGAATAGAGAAAATCGGGACCAAGTGATTTCGATAACAATAAGCTATTGATAACATTAACTGCGATCGCATTAATAAGCAGGTCCACAGTGGGCTCCGCTTAATGTGATCAGTTTGGGACACCATGATTATTATAATAATAACCGATTGATAACAATAAACGATATAAAACATTTCCCCCCCCCCTTTAATTCACACGTACTACATTTCAAAATAAAATGAAAATACTCAACTTATATTTATGTACTGTATATTATCCTTTAAGACATAAGAATTGTTTACATAATAAAAATAATTGATCAAAACAATTGTTGACTGTCTACAATTCTTTTAAAGAACTCATTTATAAATCGTTCGTAATCATAAAGTTTTTTAAAGTCATTTGAGCGGTGTTGTGCGCCACGTTTTAAAACTTTCAATGCAATTCTAAAGCTGAGAAATGTTTAACTGCGCTGCAGCATTGAGCTGACTCATATTTGGTAACCTGTAATAACGATTTAAAATTTCGATATTTAGTTTTAATGTTAAATCATTTCGCTTTCTGGCTTCCATATCGACAAACTGCATGTAAGCGAGCAAGGCATAAAATGTGAATACGCTCCTTCTCAGTTCCGATAAGAATGTGTTGCCTTCTACTTACCTGATAACCACTGATAATCAGCAGGGCTTGCGTATCTCTGAAAGATTATAGGAACGTGTAATAACCCACTTCTTTGTTCATTCCTATTTTCTCTAGGTGGGAGAAGAGAATTCTCGGTAATTCAAACAACAGCGAAGGGAAATAAAAGAATGGATTCCTTCTGAATATATTGTGAATATTCCTTTGCCAGTTAAAACGTGGTTCGAAAACTGATCCCATTAACCGATGTAATGATAATTTTGATATAATTTTGAATGAATATAATTTTGAATGAATTGAGCGATAATTTTGAAATCAATAGAGAAAATCGGGACCAAGTGATTTCAATAACGTTAAGCGATTGATAACATTAACCGGAATTACATTAAGCGGTGTCCTAGTTGGTTACGCTTAACGTGACCAGTTCGCCTCACTGTGATTTTCATAACAATAACCGATTGATAACAATAAACGATATACAAAATTAGATAAATTCCTCTCCCCCCCTTTAATTCACACGTACTACATTTCAAAATAAAATGAAAATACCGACCTTGTATTTATGTACTGTATATTATCCTTTAAGACATAAGAATTGTTTACATAATAAAAATAATTGATCAATTGTTGACTGTCTACTATTCTTTCTAAGAAGCTCATTGAAAAATTGTTCGTAATCATAAGTTTTTTAAAGTCATCGGAGCGGTGTTGTACTCCACGTTTCAACGCTTTCGATGCATTTCTCATTTCAGCACTTATAGGAGGTGTCTTGATATCAAGAACTGACTCATCAGTTCCATCATTCGTCTATTTTCCTATGAAAATCTGATAGACTTTAGATTCTATTAATGTGGATGCTACTGAAATGTGTCTCCGTATTTTCATTTTGTGGATTTCTTCTAATAAGATCATCACGAGTTCTAAAAATTTTGCTCAATAGAGGCTGATAAATGTTGCGCTGACTCATTTTTGGTAACCTGTCATAACGATTTAAATTCGTTTTAATGTTAAATCATTTCGCTTTCTGGCTTCCATATCGACAAGCTGCATGTAAGCGAGCAAGGCATAAAATGTGTATACGGTCTTTCTCAATTCCGATAAGAATGTGTTGCCTTCTACTTATCTGACAACTATTGACCATCAGCAGGGTGTGCGTATTTCTGAAAAATTCCAGGAACATGTAATAACCCATTTCTTTATTCACTCCCATTTTTCCTAGTTTGAAGAGGAGAATTCTCGGAAATTCAAACAACAGTGAAGGGAAGGAAAAGAATGGGTTCCTTCTGAGTACATTGTGAATACTCCTTTGCCAGTTAAAATCAGGTTCTAACACTGATCCCATTAACCGATGTAACGATCACATAAAGCGATAATTTTGAAATGAATAGAGACAATCGGGACCAAGTGATTTCGATAACAATAAGCGATTGATAAAATTAACCGCAATCACATTAAGCGGTGTCCTAGTGGGTTACGCTTAACGTGACCAGTTTGCGTCACTGTGATTTTCATAACAATAAACGATTGATAACAATAAACGATATACAAAATTAGATAAATTCCCCTCCCCCCCTTTAATTCACACGTACTACATTTCAAAATAAAATGAAAATACCCACCTTATATTTATGTACTGTATATTATCCTTTAAGACATAAGAATTGTTTAAATAATAAAAATAATTGATCAATTATTGGACTGTCTACAATTCTTTCTAAGATACTGATAAATTGTTCGTAATCGTAACGTTTTTTAAAGTAATCGGAGCGGTGTTGTACTCCACGTTTTAACACTTTCCATGCATTTCTCATTTCAGCACTTATAGGAGGTGTCTTGATATCAAGAACTGACTCACCAGTTCCATCATTCGTCTATTTTCCTATGAAAATCTGATAGACTTCAGATTCTATTAATGTGGGTACTACTGGAATGTGTCTCCATATTTTCATTTTGTGGATTTCTTCTGGTAAGATCATCACGATTTCTAAAATTTATGCTCAATAGAGGCTGAGAAATGTTGCGCTGACTCATTTTTGGTAACCTGTCATAACGATTTAAATTTTTGATCTTTTCTTTTAACGATAAATCATTTCGCTTTCTGGCTTCCATATCGACAAACTGCATGTAAGCGAGCAAGGCATAAAATGTGAATACGCTCCTTCTCAGTTCCGATAAGATTGTGTTGCCTTCTGTTTATCTGACAAACATTGACCATCAGCAGGGTGTGAGTATTTCTGAAAAAATCCAGGAACGTGTAATGTCATACTTCTTTGTTCAGTCCTATTTTCTCTAGGTGGGAGAAGAGAATTCTCGGTAATTCAAACAACAGCGAAGGGAAATAAAAGAATGGGTTCCTTCTGACTATATTGTGAATATACCTTTGCCAGTTAAAATGTGGTTCGAAAACTGATCCCATTAACCGATGTAACGATAATTTTGAAATAATTTTGAATGAATATAATTTTGAATGAATTGAGCGATAATTTTGAAATCAATAGAGAAAATCGGGACCAAGTAATTTCAATAACGTTAAGCGATTGATAACATTAACCGGAATTACATTAAGCGTAGTCCACTAGTGGGTTACGCTTAATGTGACCAGTTTGGGTCACTGTGATTTTGATAGCAATAACCGATTGATAACGATAAACGATATACAAAATTAGATAAATTCCCCTCTCCCCTTTAATTTACACGTACTACATTTCAAAATAAAATGAAAAACACACACACCTTATATTTATGTACTGTATATTATCCTTTAAGACATAAGAATTGTTTAAATAATAAAAATAATTAATCAAATATTGACTGTCTACAATTCTTTCTAAGATATTGATAAATTGTTCGTAATCGTAACGTTTTTTAAAGTAATCGGAGCGGTGTTGTACTCCGCATTTCAACACTTTCGATGCATTTCTCATTTCAGCACTTACAGGAGGTGTCTTGATATCAAGAACTGACTCATCAGTTCCATCATTCGTCTATTTTCCTTTGAAAATCTGAGAGACTTTAGATTCTATTAATGTGGATGCTACTGGAATGTGTCTCCATATTTTCATTTTGTGGATTTCTTCTGGTAAGATCATCATGATTTCTAAAAATTATGCTCAATAGATGCTGAGAAATGCTGCGCTGACTCATTTTTGGTAACCTGTCATAACGATTTAAATTCGTTTTAATGTTAAATCATTTCGCTTTCTGGCTTCCATATCGACAAGCTGCATGTAAGCGAGCAAGGCATAAAATGTGTATACGGTCTTTCTCAATTCCAATAAGAATGTGTTGCCTTCTACTTACCTGACAACCATTGACCATCAGCAGGGTGTGCGTATTTCTGAAAAATTCCAGGAACATGTAATAACCCACTTCTTTATTCACTCCCATTTTTCCTAGGTTGAAGAGGAGAATTCTCGGAAATTCAAACAACAGCGAAGAAAAACAAAAGAATGGGTTCCTTCTGAATATATTGTGAATATTCCTTTGCCAGTTAAAATGAGGTTCTAAAACTGATCCCATTAACCGATGTAACGATCACATAAAGCGATAATTTTGAAATGAATAGAGAAAATAGGGACCAAGTAAATTCGATAACAATAAGCGATTGATAACATTAACTGTGATCACATTAAGTGGCGTCCACTAGTGGGTTACGCTGTATGTGACCAGTTTGCATCACTGTGATTTTGTTAACAATAACCGATTGATAACAGTAAACGATATGCAAAATTAGATAAATTCCCCCACCCCTCATTTAATTCCCACGTACTAAATTTCAAAATAAAATGAAAAACACACACCTTATATTTATGTACTGTATATTATCCTTTAAGACACAAGAATTGTTTAAATAATAAAAATAATTGATCAATTGTTGACTGTCTACAATTCTTTCTAAGAAGCTCATTGAAAAATTGTTCGTAATCATAATGTTTTTTAAGTCATCGGAGCGTTTTTGTACTCCACGTCTCAACACTTTCAATGCAATTCAGAAGCTGAGAAATGTTTAACTGCTCTGCAGCATTGCGCTGACTCATATTTGGTAACCTCTCATAACAATTTAAAATTTCTATAATTAGCTTTAATGTTAAATTCTTTCACTTTCTGACTTCCATATCCACAAGCTGCATGTAAGCGAGCAAGGCATAAAATGTGAATAAGCTCCTTCGCAGTTCCGATAACAATGTGTTGCCTTCTGCTTATCTGAAAACCACTGACCACCAGCAGGGTGTGCGTATTTCTGAAAAATTCCAGGAACGTGTAATAACCCACTTCTTTGTTAACCCCTTCCGGTATGATTTAATAATGAAAAACTGTGCATGAAATAACCATTTAATTTTTATTTAAAAAACTTGTTTCATTTTACAATTCTTACATATTCTTAATTAAAATCCACTTTTTACATAGTGTTAAATAATACCAGAAACAGTAAAATTAAGAAAATATCAAAGCAAAACATTAATAAGGTATACAGATAATAGTCTTCAAGCTAGTGGTACTTTTCAAAACAAAGTGCAAAGGAATTCTTAATTGTTTACACCGCCAAGTAGTCTCACTTTTAATTTGATTCTTGTAACACACACGGCATTTCTTAGTAGGTTTTCTTTTATTCTGACTCATTCATTTACCAATGACTTGTACCAAGTAAACAATATGCAATAGTGACTTGTGATTTTCACAAGTGATAAAAGTGTTGCCAAATTCAGTACACTAGAAATTTTAAACTAAATTAATTATCATATTTAACAGTAACTTTAATCGCATGACGAGTGTAGCTCGTCATTGTGCGGTATGGTATGAAAAACTAATGACGAGCTAGACTCGTCATTTTACCGGAAGGGGTTAATTCCCACTTTTCCCAGGTTGAAGAGGAGAATTCTCGGAAATTCAAACTAGAAATTTTAAACTAAATTAATTATCATATTTAACAGTAACTTTAATCGCATGACGAGTGTAGCTCGTCATTGTGCGGTATGGTATGAAAAACTAATGACGAGCTAGATTCGTCATTTTACCGGAAGGGGTTAATTCCCACTTTTCCCGAGTTGAAGAGGAGAATTCTCGGAAATTCAAACTAGAAATTTTAAACTAAATTAATTATCATATTTAACAGTAACTTTAATCGCATGACGAGTGTAGCTCGTCATTGTGCGGTATGGTATGAAAAACTAATGACGAGCTAGACTCGTCATTTTACCGGAAGGTTTTAATTCCCACTTTTCCCAAGTTGAAGAGGAGAATTCTCGGAAATTCAAACTAAAAATTTTAAACTAAATTAATTATCATATTTAACAGTAACTTTAATCGCATGACGAGTGTAGCTCGTCATTGTGCGGTATGGTATGAAAAACTAATGACGAGCTAGACTCGTCATTTTACCGGAAGGGGTTAATTCCCACTTTTCCCAAGTTGAAGAGGAGAATTCTCGGAAATTCAAACAACAGCGAAGAGAAACAAAAGAATGGGTTTCTTCTGAATAAATTGTGAATATTCCTTTGCCAGTTAAAATGAGGTTCGAAAACTAATCCCATTAACCAATGTTACGATCACATAAAGCGATAATTTTAACATAAAAATGAATAGAGAAATTCGGGACCAAGTGATTTCGATAGCAATAAGCGATTGATAACATTAACCGCGATCACATTAACCGGAGTCCACTGTATTTTTTACAGTAGTTCTTGAATAGTACTAAATCATACACGTTAAAACTTCAGCCATTTTCCTTAATTACTCACGATTCTTCGACGCATGTCGGGAAATTACCAGCCAATAATGTATTTTTCTAACCCTGATAGCAAGTAATTATCAGGAAGTAATTCTCGAAAACGTTCTGCTCCGCCGCGTTCTTGTAGTACTAGTAGATCATTTTGTGTGGAATATCCAAATGCCCTTCAGAAAATTGTTTCTGATGCTTGAAGGACTGTTTATCATCCATATATTTATTTCTATGAGGTATATCACTGTGGAATTTAGGTTGCCACTGGCGTAAAGGAAAATAATTGTAATTAGGTAGTCAAATAAAACGTCATTCACGTGAAATGACAAGTGATCAAAAGAAGTATGTTACTTCTAAGACGCGATTACGCCATTTAAAAGAAGTAAAAATGGATATTTATGAAGATGAATATTTCATAGTATCATATTTTATTTTAAAACTGTTGTATGCACGGGTGATTTTAATCCGAAAATTTATGTGGGTCCGATTAATTTTTTTTTAATTCTCTGAAACTTTTGAATGCAATGCATTCTCTATATAATACTAGCAAGTTTGCCCGTGCTTCGCTACGGTGAACTTAATATATTACTTTTAAACAAAGATTTTTTTTCGTGCATAACTCTCTAAATTCGTCACAGTTCAGTTCGAGTCATTGGCATGTTTATATATTTCTATCATAAGCGTATTATAACATTATTCAGTTTTTATAATCGAATTTGTCTTATATTAAATTTGCTCAAACTTTTTTTATTTTAAAATATAAGCTTAACCCTAAATTGCATTACTGTATTACTACTGTACGTTGATTAGCAAAGTTAACAGATCTTGCCATATTACGTGATAGAATAGGAAGCACAGGTTTTGACAGCAACAGTGCTAA
Organism: Pardosa pseudoannulata; assembly: GCA_032207245.1. Taxonomy (NCBI): domain Eukaryota; kingdom Metazoa; phylum Arthropoda; class Arachnida; order Araneae; family Lycosidae; genus Pardosa; species Pardosa pseudoannulata. Next base: position 53,354,138 of record CM063507.1, on the reverse strand, counting down.
TTTTGTTGGTAGTAATAAATGTTTTCCAAAATTAAGGAAATTTATGACAAACCGCATAGTTTTGTATGAAACAGAAAAGCACATTCATATGAATATGAAGATAACTATATAAAATGATAGGTTTTTATTTACCCATGAGAGTCACTGAAATTTGTACTTTTTGTTGTTAAAATATTGTTGATAAACATTTCATTGTAACGTAAAAATTAACTAAGAATTAAATTTAAAATAAGTTCTCATATAAAAATGCTATAATTTGCGTCACATAGAAATGAAAGTTAATCACTTTATATCTCAATTTCCAGGTCAAATCGAATTGATACTACGCAGACGATGTTTAAATAATATAAAATAAGAAATGAATAAATCAGATATTTAAAGTAATGACGTCATAATGATAGAAAAATATCATTTTCACCTATTTATTATGTGATGAATTGAAAATTTTAATCTCCTGCTTTTAACCGAGGAAAACTGCGTTTAAAACAATTACTTGGGATGACGTCACATTGCTAGAAATATTGCTTCTTTCACTTAGTTATGATGCGATAAATTAAAAAATTAATCGTTTGCGTTTAACCGGGGAAAATAATGCTTGGAATAATGACATGAAATGCTCGAAAAAGGGGAAGGAATGGATTTCGAACGTTAAAAATTTACAAAAACCTTCCCAGGGATGTACCTAATAATTTCCCAAATTTTCACGGCGATTGGATGCATGGTTTTTGAGTCTATCGAGTACATACAGACAGACAGACAGACACAAATTCATTTTTATATATATAGACTAGCCTAAAATTATCTGTCCATCTGTAGTCGAATTTATGAAGCGGTTGGACCTGGAACGGATATAGGCATCCATACTGGATTCTTGACTAGTTAGGGTTAGCAAAATTC
>CM063507.1:53318241-53348241 GCA_032207245.1 Pardosa pseudoannulata | reverse complement strand
AATTTAAAGCGTAAATTAAAAGACACAATTTAATTGTAAATATATATATGAGATACTATGAATTTACTGGCGACATTGTTTATCCGTTTTATGGCGTATTTATGTAGGCATCCTAAACTATGGATATATGTAAGATTTATGTATGGATGTGTATATGTATTTATGTGTGCGCGCGAGGAATTATTATTTTAATAATATTGAAATTCAACTGTAATTTGGACCCTTCTTGAGAACACATTCTGGTTAATTATTATTGAAATTATCATTTTGCTTTTTGAGAATTAACGTGACTAACCTCATAAATCTCTCAATATAAATGTTGAATTTATAAAGTAAAATCGTTGGAATGCATTTTTCAAGTGTAATGATTAGGTGATCAATATATAAAGATTAACTCAGTGTTATACATTTATACTCTTTTCAAGTAATATTATATCTATTACATACATTTCTGGATGTGGAAATAATATGATACCAATTGCTGTTCTAGAAACAGCCCCTTAAAAAAATAAAGAATAAATAAACTAAAGATACTTATCTTACAAGTGTTACATCATATTTCTTTAATGTCGTACAGAATACGGTTACCTCATTCAAGTAATATGATGAGAAATAACCTAAATCTATTCTTAAACAGGACACCGTGTAACAGGGCTTGAAAAATGAGATTATACAATGTGATTTTTGAAATCTAAAACACACGAATACATTTTCTTTTGTATATAAAATTGAGGAATTGTACAGGTGTTCGAAAGAAACTGAGGAGATTAAAACTTGTTGTTGTTGTCATTATAACTTGGACGAGTGAAACACGTTGGCCAGAATTCATACGAATTAGGCGAAGGGGGCTTCTTTCGTTTGATGTCCCCATTAACCCTTTCGTGGGCCATTTATTTCTCACTCCAAGTTTCCAAACTTTCAAAACAGAGCTGCTAATTTTATTCAATCGATCGAACAATAGATGACAGCGAAAAACAGAAGCGGGAATTAGTCTTCCCGTCATTCCAATAGCAAGACCAATATATTAGAATGGGTTTTGTGCTTAACACAGGTGTGTTTTGTAAGATCATGTAGGTGGGAAGTAATCATCCCACGGCCCCCGAAAGGGTTAAGGGGTAAAAAACAATTATAATTTACCATAATCTAATCACGTATATTAAGAATATTATAAAACACTTCAGCTTTTTAATTTGCAATAATTTTAAGAACTTGAAAGGTATTTTACTTTTTAATCTTTTTATTAACTCATTCATTCTCATTTTGCAATACAAGGTAAATCATGTTTCCCTTCTTATCCATCGATGAAGACTATTGGTACGACATTAAGCAATCTTGTAAACTTCTGATGCCTAATCACGTTTCTGATTAATTTCTTCAATATGCTGGCAACATTTAATAAAATCGGCTACCTTCTTAATTTCTTATGATAATCATAATCTAATCACGGGAATATTAAGAATATTATAAATCACTTCAGTAATTTGTAATATTCTTAATATATTATATATTAGACAATCGTTTAAAAGATTGCTAAATTAGACATTAAGCAATCTTGTAAACTTCTGATGCCTAATCACGTTTCTGATTAATTTCTTCAATATGCTGGCACCATTTAATAAAATCGGCTACCTTCTTAATTTCTTATGATAATCATAATCTAATCCCGGGAATATTAAGAATATTATAAATCACTTCAGTTTTTTAATTTGCAATAATTTTAAAACCTTGAAAGTTAGTTTCCTTTTTAACCTTTTTATTAACTCATTCATTCTCATTTTGCAATACAAGGTAAATCATGTTTCCCTTCTTATCCATCGATGAAGACTATTGGTGCGACATTAAGGAATCTTGTAATCTTACCGCCTAATCACGTTTCTGATTAATTTCTTCAATATGCTGGCACCATTTAATAAAATCGGCTACCTTCTTAATTTCTTATCATATTAATAATCTAATTATGGGAATATTAAGAATATTATAAATGTTTTCAGTAATTTATAATATTCGTAATACATTATAAATTAGACAATCGTTTACAAGATTGCTAATTTAGACATTAAGCAATCTTGTAAACTTCTGATGCCTAATCACGTTTCTGATTAATTTCTTCAATATGCTGGCAACATTTAATAAAATCGGCTACCTTCTTAATTTCTTATCATATTCATAATCTAATCACGGGAATATTAAGAATATTATAAATCACTTCAGTTTTTTAATTTGCAATAATTTTAAAACCTTGAAAGTTAGTTTCCTTTTTAACCTTTTTATTAACTCATTCATTCTCATTTTGCAATACAAGGTAAATCATGTTTCCCTTCTTATCCATCGATGAAGACTATTGGTACGACATTAAGCAATCTTGTAAACTTCTGATGCCTAATCACGTTTCTGATTAATTTCTTCAATATGCTGGCACCATTTAATAAAATCAGCTACCTTCTTTATTTCTTTTGTTAACAGTGCCTAATAAATATCCTCAGCTACCCCTTTCATAAGGTGAGATATCTTATATAAAAATCTTCCATATTTTTTATACACTTACACTCTACAATCGATTCTACATTTAAACCTAATTCTTCAAAATAATTCGAGAAGTAGCATTGAAAATATCGTAAGTCCAAGGTACAACCGATACAAGATAAATAATGCTTCCCTTCTTATCCGCACAATAACTCTATTTTTCCTTAGAGTTAATGAATTCTTTAGATGAAGTATCAATAATATATAGATATCTTCCATATTATTTATACACTCACACTCTACAATCAATTCTACAAATAAATCTAATTCTTCAAAATAATTAGAGAAGTAGCATTGAAAATATCGTAGATCCGAGGTATAACCGATACAACGTATATCATGTTTCCCTTCTTATCCCCACAATAACTTTATTTTGCCATAGAGTTAATGAATTCTTTAGATGCAGTATCAATAATATACTTATTTAGAAATCTTCCATATTTCTTATACATCCACACTCTACAATCAATTCTACAAATAAACCTAATTTTTCAAAATAATTCGAGAAGTAGGATTGAAAATATCGTAGGTTCAAGGTACAACCGATACAAGATAAATAATGCTTTCCTTCTTATCCCCCAAATAAATTTATTTTGCCATAGAGTTAATGAATTCTTTAGATGCAGTATCAATAATATACTTATATAGAAATCTTCCATATGTTTTATACACTCACACTCTACAATCGATTCTACAAATAAACCTAATTCTTCAAAATAATTAGAGAAGTAGCATTGAAAATATCGTAGGTCCAAGGTACAACCGATACAAGATAAATAATGCTTCCCTTCTTATCCCCCAAATAAATTTATTTTGCCATAGAGTTAATGAATTCTTTAGATGCAGTATCAATAATATACTTATATAGAAATCTTCCATATTATTTTTACACTCACACTCTACAATCGATTCTACAAATAAACCTAATTCTTCAAAATAATTAGAGAAGTAGCCTTGAAAATATCGAGGTCCAAGGTACAACCTATCCAAGGTAAATCATGTTTCCCTTCTTGTCCCCACAATAACTATATTTTGCCATAGAGTTAATGAATTCTTTAGATGCAGTATCAATAATATACTTATTTAGAAATCTTCCATATTTCTTATACATCCACACTCTACAATCAATTCTACAAATAAACCTAATTTTTCAAAATAATTCGAGAAGTAGCATGAAAATATCGTAGGTCCTAGGTACAACCGATACAAGGTAAATCCTGTTTCCCTTCTTATCCCCACAATAACTTTATTTTGCCATAGAGTTAATGAATTCTTTAAATGCAGTATCAATAATATACTTATATAGAAATCTTCCATATGTTTTATACACTCACACTCTACAATCGATTCTACAAATAAACCTAATTCTTCAAAATAATTAGAGAAGTAGCATTGAAAATATCGTAGGTCCTAGGTACAACCGATACAAGGTAAATCCTGTTTCCCTTCTTATCCCCACAATAACTTTATTTTGCCATAGAGTTAATGAATTCTTTAGATGCAGTATCAATAATATACTTATATAGAAATCTTCCATATTATTTATACACTCATACGTTACAATCGTTTCTACAAATAAACCTAATTCTTCAAAATAATTAGAGGAGTAGCATTGAAAATATCGTAGGTCCAAGGTACAACCGATACAAGATAAATCAAGCTTCCCTTCTTATTACCATAATAACTTTATTTTGCCATAGAGTTAATGAATTCTTTAGATGCATTATCAATAATATACTTATTTAGAAATCTTCCATATTTTTTATACACTCATACTCTACAAATAAACCTAATTCTTCAAAATAATTAGAGAAGTAGCCTTGAAAATATCGAGGTCCAAGGTACAACTGATCCAAAGTAAATCAAGCTTCCTTTCTTATCTCTGCAATATCTTTATTTTGACATAGAATTAATGCTGACTAGATTCAACAGATACCACTGTCGCTCTTAGTCTTATTTCTTTTGTGAAATAACTCAACTGAAAATGAAAAATGTAAGGAATGTTGGCATTAGCTAAGAGGTAGATTTAAGGGTGGTTGCACTTGGAGCGTGCCCTTGACCATGATTTCTAAAAGGATAATAAACTTCATCTTTACACATTTTCTAGTGCAATTATAATTACAAGTTTTGAATTAGAAATAAAACCTCTGGTACATTTATATTTGCTTACTTTCATTAACAATTAAGCCGAACGATGGCCGAATGGTTAGGGTGCTGGCCTTCGGAACCGGAGTTCGTGGGTTCGAATCCCACTATGGCATGGATGTTCGTAGCCGTTAGGAATCGGCTTTAAGCAGTAGGTCCCGGTCTCATTAGCCCTCGTGTTGCAAAAGAGTAGACCGTAGCGCTCCAAAAACCAAACCAAACCAAGACCAATCATTAACAATTAAAGTCCAAGTGGTACGACCACCAACCACCGTATGACGAATAAAAATACCACACTGGCATCACTGTGAAAAATGTGTAGTAAATTTTATTAATTTCGTCAGTTTATAACACCTTGGGAACATCCTTATTTTTTTTGTGTAAAAATTGCTTCAGAATTTTACCGAATTAAAAATTGTCCTTACAGAATACAACTGAAGTTTGCCATGAAAAAGTACTGATGAACTCCAGGAATATCTATGAGTTGTAAATTATCAGTGTAAATTACAGCTGAAATATATTGCTACCAGTTATCGGGCATTAAAAGAATTTTATCAAGCATCAAATTATCCTTACTAATTACAATAGCTCTAGTTTGACCTAAAAATGTACTGATATACTCCAGGAATATCCATGAATTGTAAATTATCAGTGTAAATCACAGCTGAAATATATTGCTACCAGTTATCGGGCATTAGAAGAATTTTAGGAAGCATCAAATTATCCTTACTAATTACAATAGCTCTAGTTTGACCTAAAAATGTACTGATATACTCCAGGAATATCCATGAATTGTATATTATCAGTGTAAATCACAGCTGAAATATATTGCTACCAGTTATCGGGCATTAGAAGAATTTTAGCAAGCATCAAATTATCCTTACTAATTACAATAGCTCTAGTTTGTTCCAAAAATGTACTGATAGACTTCAAGAATATCCATGAGTTGTAAATTATGAGGGCAAATCACAACTTTTCTATATTGTTATCAAATACGTACAGTTGTTAGTCATTACACGAATTTTATCAAGTAGTAAATTATATTCATTAGTTACAATAACTCCAGTTTGTGACAAAATGTACTGATGAACTCCATGAATATCAATGAGTTGTAAATTATCAAAGCAAATCACAGCTTCTCTATATTGCTATTAAATAGTAGAAGTTATAGGGCTTACAAGAATTTAACCAATTAGTAAATTATCCTTACTAATTATAATAATTATAGTTTGCCCGAAAAATGTATTGATATATTTCAGGAATACCCATAAGTTGTAAATTATAAGTGCAAACATAGCTCCTCTATTTTCTACCAAATACAAACAGTCGTTGGGCATTAAAAGAATTTGACTAAGTAGTAAATTATCCTTTCAAGTTACAATATCTCCAGTTTGTGGCAAAATGTATTGATGAATTCGAGGAATACTAATGAGTTGTAAATTATAAATGCAAATCACAACTTCTTTATATTGCTATTAAATAGTAGAAGTTATTGAGCATTTCAAAAATTTTAACAAGAAGTAAATTATCTTTATTAATTATTATAAATCTTGATTGCCCGAAAAATGTACTGATATTTTCCAGGAATATCCACAAGTTGTAAATTTTAAGTGCAAAATACAGGTTCTTTATATTTGTACCAAAAACAAACAGTTGTTGGGTATTACAAGAAATTTATGAAGTAGTAAATTATATTTACTAGTTATAATAATTCTTGTTTTCCATGAGAATGTATTAATGAACATCAGGAAAATCCATCAGTTGTAAATTATAAATGCAAAATGTAGGTTCTTTATATTTCTACCAAATACAAACAGCTGTTCAGCATTACAAAAAATTTACCAAGTAGTAAATTATATTTACTACTTAGAATAACTCCAGTTTGTGACAAAATGTGCTGATGAACTCCAGGAATACCAATGAGTTATAAATAATCAATGCAAATCCCAGTTTCTCTATATTGCTACTAAATAGAAGTTATTGAGCATTACAAGAATTTTAACAAGATGTAAATTATCCTCAATAATTATAATAAATCTAGTTTGCAAGAAAAATGTACTGATATATTCCAGTAATATCCCTGAGTTGTAAATTATAAGAACAAAATACAGGTCCTTTATATTTATACCACATACAAACAGTTGTTGGGCATTACAAGAAATTTATGAAGTAGTAAATTATATTTACTAGTTACAATAAGTCTTGTTTGCCATGAACATGTATTGATGAACTCCAGGAATATCCATCAGTTGTAAATTATCAGTGCAAAATACAGGTTCTTTTAATTTCTACCAAATACAAACAGTTGTAGGTCATTGCAAGAAATTTATGAAGTAGTAAATTATATTTACTAATTACAATAACTCTTGCTTGTCATGAAAATGTGTTGATGATCTCCAGGATAGTCATCAGTTGTAAATTATGAGTGAAAATACAGGTCTTCTATATTTCTACCAAATACAAACAGTTGTTGGGCATTACAAGAAATTTACCTAGTAGTAAATTATCCTTACTAATCATGATAATCCTAGTTTTCCCGAAAAATGTACTGATAGATACCAGAAATATTCATCAATTTTAAATTACCAGTGCAAAGCACAGGTCCTCTATATTTCTATCAAATACAAACAGCTGTTTCGGATTACAAGAAATTTACCAAGTAGTAAATTATATTTACTAGTTACAATATTTCTTGTTTGCCATGAAAATGTATGGATGAACTTCAGGAATATCCATCAGTTGAAAATTATCAGTTTAAGTGACAGCTACTCCATAGTTTCTATTAAATAGTAGAAAGTAATAGTATTGAGCTATACAAGAATTTTTTCCAGTAGCAAAACATTAAAGAAGATATATTTTGTTATAAATAAGAGTTAAATGATATCTATGTAAAGAATTTATTTGAAATATACCTTAATTACAAATGCAAAGAAAGCAATTTACAACCAAGTAAGTGCATGGTATTAAACATACAGGAATTTCCTTCGAGAAATTCTCCAATCGTTGATTTAAACCACGTATGTAGGTTAGACACAGAATATGTAGGTAAGAAAAACAATATTAACTACGAAATATCATAAAGAAATTCGGTCTTGAATCCTAATGAGAAAATAGCAATTTCCTAACACATCTTTCCTGAAAAATGCATACAAAACATCCTTTTAATCCTTATTAATACCTCCATATTCCAAGTTTATCTTGTTAATCATTTGAGCTGAATACATACGCGTGTTAGGCAAACAAAGAGAGTTTTCAGAGATCAGATGATTGCTTCAGATTATGAAGGGAACATTTGCTGAGATATGAATATGTAAGAGGGAAATAACTTTAAATATATGACTGTAGTACTTGTTGACGAAGTCGTCAAAAAGCTCTGAATATTCATGAAGGTATAAATCAGTGCTAAACACAGTGGCACCATCTTAAATTGTGTAATTGCGTATTTGCTTTTCCTTACAGCAGCGTTAAAAAGACAATTCATCATCTGTTTGATAAAATCTATTGAAATGCTTTAATTTTTTGAATAAAATTTATGGCTTTTTTGATACGATGTTTGGCTGATACTAAGGTTGATGGCTCTTTCAACACACACACACACACACACACACACATATATATATATATATATATATATACACACACTAGACGACCCGACAGACGTTGTTCTGTTTTGACGCTGCAAATCCAAAAATTGTAAAATGTTTTTAAATAAATTGTAAATTGGACCGCTTTGATGGAAAAGTAAGGAAAACATTGATTTGTTTTGCCAGACCTTCAATTTCTGGAGGTGAATGTAGGCAGCAGAATCTTTGCACCTTATCTAAAGTCCAAGACCTAGTAGTCAGAGACTATCTTTCCTTTGGAATCTTATAAGAACCCGGAGGACAGTACTTCGACCAAACTTATTGAGGCCGAACAAGGGCCGAATTACTATGAATCGCAATAAGCAGTTTGTTCTACCAGAATCTGGAGGTGACTGTTAGCAACAAACCCTCTGTACCTTGTTTACAGCCGAAGACCTTGTTCTCAGAGACTACTCTACTCTTTAGACTGTTATAAGAATTCAGAACAATATTTTGACCATAGCTATTGAGGCCGGACAACGGCTGAATCTCTAGGAATCCCATTGAATGGTTTGTTCAACCAGAATTATAATTTCTGGAGGTGAATGTTGGCAGCACATACTCTGCACCTTCTCTACAGCCCAAGACCTTGCCCTCAGAGACTATCTATTCTTTGGACTATCGGAGAACTCAGAACATCTCGACCAAAGCTGTTGAGGCCGGACAAGGGCCAAACCCTATGAATCGCAATAAGCGGTTTGTTCTACAAGAATCTGAAGGTGACTGTTAGCAACAAACCCTCTGCACCTTTTCTACAGTCCAAAACCTTGTCCTCAGAGACTACTCTACTCTTTAGACTGTTATAAGAATTCAGAACAATATTTTGACCATAGCTATTGAGGCCGGACAACGGCTGAATCTCTAGGAATCCCATTGAATGGTTTGTTCAACCAGAATTATAATTTCTGGAGGTGAATGTTGGCAGCACATACTCTGCACCTTCTCTACAGCCCAAGACCTTGCCCTCAGAGGATCGAATCCCTATGAATTGCAATAAATGATTTGTTTTCCCAGAATCTGGAGGTGACTGTTAGCAACAAACCCTCTGCATTTTCTCTACAGCCCAAGACCTTGCCCTCAGAGACTATCTATTCTTTGGACTACTATGAGAACTCAGAGAACAATATTTAGATCATAGGTAATGAGGCCGGACAACGGCTGAATCTCTAGGAATCCCATTGAATGGTTTGTTCAACCAGAATTATAATTTCTGGAGGTGAATGTTGGCAGCACATACTCTGCACCTTCTCTACAGCCCAAGACCTTGCCCTCAGAGACTATCTATTCTTTGGACCTTTATGAGAACTCCGAGAACATTTCGACCAAATCTGTTGAGGCCGGACGATACATTACAGGTAGGGTGCTGTTTTTTGGTACTGAAGTCCACGGGTTCAAATCTAGCTACTGGTATGGTTAAAAAAGCCGTTAAGAAACGGCTTTAAGCAGTAGGTCCCGGTCTCATTAGAACTCGAGTTGCAAAATAGTAGATTGTAGAACCCCAAACCAAAGCTGTTAAGAGGTTTGTGCACAAATGGATCGAAAGACAACTATCTTCTCTTTATATAAGAAATATCAAAAAGCTTAGATACTGAAAAAACTGCATTTCCTATTTAGAAGAGTAATATGATTTCGTCTTTATTGTACTTTAATTCAACAAATTTAAAAAATAATTCTGGTTTATTCTTGAACTCACCTCCTGTATATAAATACACATCCATACATTGTGTAATTCTTGAAAGTATAACGTAAGAAATCCCAGTTGAACACCCGCATAAACATTCTTTCTCGAAACAAAGCAGACGGCATTGCTCTTCCAAAAACAATATGGGACCCCAAAATCTAATTAGCACTATCTCGTGCAGAAATAGAGACAGATCCTAATCACTGCCTTAATAACGTAATTTTTCCCGCCACTCCAAGGCCGAGGTGAACGGCTTTGGTAAAAAAAAAGGTACTGCGCCGGGCGTATTGTGACGTCAGAAGGGAGTGACCGGTATAGGACCGCACCGCGAGCCTTAAAACTGTGTCAGGTACCCTCGGCAATTCTCTGTCGATTTCCCACCGATTCGAGGAGAAATCATTTGCATTCACTGCAAGGATAGAATTCTGACATGTTGCGGCGGAATTCCCAGCACGCTTACGTAAGTCTACGCATCTTTTATTTACGTTTTTGTTTAATCTTTTTTTAATCTTTACAAAAAAGAAATTTGGTTCGTGTTGCTATTTTGATACAATTTTTGGGAAGCGACTACTCTAGCGATGAAAAAATTAAACCCCACTTCCAGGGCGGCAAATTACATAGGGGCGATATTTCGATTCGAATTTGTAGAGAATTTTCTTTGTAAAGAAAAAAAAAGGCTTAAAAAATTTTATGAAGTGTAATTTTTTGCTGCCTCAAATAAATACAAATTATATATATTTTTATTAGATTTTTTTTAATATTAGATTTAAACGCTAACCACAAGTCAAATGTGTCACGCACGAGTACAGTTTGCCAAAAAAATTACAAAATCATCTAGTTAATATTGAAACTCAACATACTCTTTAAAGGAATAATATTTTTTGAGTTAATTTAAAGAAAAACCTATTTCGAGATAATTTAAAGAAAAATATATTGTTTCATGAATTTAGATAACTGAGACATCCAAATCTACAGTCAAAATCTACAAAAGGAAAAAAAATTACAAAATCATCTAGTTACTTTTGAAACTCAACATACTTTTTAAAGAAAAAACATTTTTTGAGTTAATTTAAAGAAAAACCTATTTCGAGTTAATTTAAAAAAAAATATATTGTTTCATGAATTTAGATAACTGAGACATCCAAATCTACAGTTTGCCAAAAAAATTACAAAATCATCTAGTTAATTTTGAAACTCAACATACTTTTTAAAGAAAAAACATTTTTTAGTTAATTTAAAGTAAACATATTTCGAGTTAATTTAAAGAAAAACCTATTTCGAGATAATTTAAAGAAAAACCTATTTCGAGTTAATTTAAAGAAAAACATGTGTCGAGTTATTTGAAAGAAAAATATAATTCGAGTTAATTAAGAAAAAATATACTGTTTCATGAATTTAGATAATTGAGACCTCCAAAAAACTATTGTTTAAAGAAAATTTAGTTAAACATGTAGAGACATATGCATAATGATTACAGCTTAATAAATAAAGTAAAAGCATGGCAAATATATTCGTATCTCTCTAATTAGAATTGACATACTTATAAAGAAACTTATCTTCGAGAAAAATTATTACTTAGAAATTATTTAGAAACAATCACTAATTTCAGTTTTAAGGTATCCGGTTAATCTTTTACCTTTTAATTAATGATGTTATTTATATGCTTTAGTCTTATATTACGCATCTTTTATTTACGTTTTTATTTAATCTTTTTTAATCTTTACAAAAAAGAAATTTGGTTCGTGTTGCTATTGTGATACAACATTTGGGAAGCGGCGGCGCTAGCGTCAGAAAAATTAATCCCCACTTCCAGGGCGGCAAATTACATAGGGGCGATATTTCGATTCGAATTTGTAGAGAATTTTCTTTCTAAAGAAAAAAATATTTAAAAATATTTTATGAAGTATAATTTTTTGCTGCCTGTAATAATTACATATTTTATATATTTTTATTAGATATTCTTTTAATATTAGATTGAAATGCTAACAAGTCAAATGTATCACGCACGAGTAGAGTCTGCCAAACAACTTAATCATCTAGTTAATTTTGAAACTCAACATTCCCTGTAAAGAAAAACATGTTTCGAGTTAGATTTAAAAAAAAAAAAAAAAAAAAAAGAGTTAATTCAAAGAAAAATATATTTCGAGTTAATTTAACGAAAGACATATTTCGAGTTAATTTAAAGAAAAGCATATTGTTTCATGAATTTAAATAACTGAGCATCCAAAAAATTATTGTTTAAAGAAAATTTAGTTAAAATGTAGAGACTTATGCATAATGATTTTGCTTTATACATCAAAGAAAAACATGATAAATATATTCGTATCTCTCTAATTAGAATTGACATAATTATAAAAACTCATCTTCGAGAAAAATCATTATTTAGAAATTATTTAGGAACATTTACTAATTTCAGTTTTAAGGTTTCCAGGTAATCTTTTACCTTTTAATTAATAATGTAAAATGTTATTAATATCTCATTGTTATACATCATTATATTGCATAAATTTAATAATATAAAATTTATGCAATTTAAAACTGAGAAAAAAGATTAGAATATAAGGTTTAAATACTTTGTTGTAATTTTATGTAGCAAAATTACTCTAATATTAAGCAATACTTAACACTTTGTGTGCAGATACATTTCGCAGCAGAATTGTACCGGGAGCGGACGTTTTGCAAGAAAATTAGTTATTCAGTTAAATCTTAATAGATAAAAAATTATTCAATTTTTTAACCAAATCTTCGTATTTTAAGTTGAAACATATAAGCAAATATATAAATAGAAATATATAAATAACAAGCAATTTTTTGTAAACAAAAAATATATTTTTTAGTGGATAAATTTATAATAGTATTGCAAATATGAAAAATCAAATAAAAATAGTAGTACATAGTTTTAATTTTTTCGAATTATGTTATATATACAGGGTTGCCAACCTCCAACCAATGAAATCAGGAATCAGCATTGATGAACCTATCCCCCCCCTCTCAAAAGTACTTTTCACCATCTAATAAAAAAATATTAAAAAAAACCACGAAAAATATAAATAAAAATTTTAAGCAATTTACAGTGCACCAGATGAAAAATATCTAATTTTCAAAATAAAGAATTTAAAACTTAGCAAATGATTTTCATTTTTAACCTTAACGAAACTTAGTAATACATATACAGGGGTCTGTTCAAAGAAAAAATCGAGTCCACTTTTGGACTCTTCAGAAAAATCAATATGAAAAAAATGGACCCTTAACAAAAATCTATGTTTAAAAGTGTTTTGGTAAACAAATTTTTACAAAAATATCAAAATTTGAAAGCATTTTCATAAAGATAGAAATTATAAAAAAAAAAAAAAAAAAAAAAAAAAAAAAAAAAAAAAAAAAAAAAAAAAAAATTGGACACATTTCCTGATAGAAAAAATGCTGACTTACCACAAAAAGGGAAATTTGTAGACAAACATAGTTCATATGCACAAAATAACCGTACAGCAGAAATTATTTAAAAGCAAAATGAATTTTCCCAAAATAATTTTATTAAGAAATCTCAGTATTTTGGTTTAGGGCCAACATTGTACATTTTTTTTCCAGGAGCTAACTGTTCCTTATTAAATTTCTTTTAATAACAAAATTTTCTATTTTTTCCGTAATTTTTGCAGCAACGTCCGTAATTCCGTAATCATTAGCTAGAATGCGGAATAATTCCGCAGAATCCGGAATCGTTGGTAATTCTGTATATAAATATTTTTACAATATAAAAAAATGAAAAGAGCAATCATAAAACTAATAATGTTAAAACTAGTTTTTATTTGTCTAAATTTTTCCAGAATCTATATAGTAGACAAGAACATTCGGCTTCGTTTTCCTGTATATACCGTTATTTTTGTACCCACAAACAAACCATGTTGTTACACTAACCCGTACTAGTACGTGATCCGTGCTCAAGTATCAATCGTCAGAAAACGTACTAGTACGTTTCCCGCATACATTGTGTTAAATTACTATAACCTATTGGTAATTAATAATGTAAAATGTTATTAATATCTCATTTTTATACATTTTTATATTGCATAAATTTACAAGGCAGCAAGTGTATTTTCCGCCGATGCTGGATTAACGATGTTTCACTGCACTTTGTAAAGGATAGAAATTGAGTTCAAAACTGATTTTTTTTTCAATTTTTTTAAAGGAAATTTTTGGTATTAAGAATAAATGATTACTGTTGAGAAATTTTTGAGACAAGATAAATATTTTGTCAATAAACTGTTTTGAAAAATTTTACCATGGGGGGAAAATTGTATAGTAATTTGTACTCTAAGAAGAATGAGCGGTATTTTACATTTCTGTCCGGGATCTGCAAAACTGCTAGATCCGGGGCTTCTTAAACCTTTCACATTTGTATCTAGTAAAACCTCATTATAGTGAACCCGGCATATAAAAAATTCCAGGATATAAAGAACGAAAAATTTGTTCTCCCCGTTTGCCTATTGTACTTTATGCTTATTTGTTCTTTGATTTTAAATTTCATTATCCCAAAAGTCATTTATAACGAACCTTTTGTCACTAGTCCATTGAAAGTAGTAGAACCTCTTTCAGATTAAAACGCTTAATACGAAATTTCTCTAAAGATGAAGAAAAACAGTTCCCAGTCAAGTTGTATTGGAATATAATATTATTTATATACGAACATGAAGACTCTTGTTTAAGACAAAGTAAATATTGTGACAAAAAGAGTAAACTGATTTCTCTAGTGACTTTCCGCTTAAAAACAATTTTTTTGTTTTACTCCAATCAGTTAATCAGTTAATGCCATTCCTCTAGAACCCTCATAATCAAAAAGAGGAGAATATTTAATCTTAGTCGGGGCACAAGGGAACAATGTGTTTTTGTTTTGACCTTTCAAGTAGCCTAATTAAGTTAACTCCTTTCGACTTAGTTTTAATGAGATTTGACTGTATTTGTTTTACTCAAATCAGTTAATATGTTGAACTCACTATTCTCTAGAACCCTCGTAATTAAAAGGCGGAGAATTTTTAATCTTAGTGGTGACAAAAGGAAACAATGTGTTTAGTTTTGACCTTTCAAGTAGCCTCGTTCAAATTAAGTCCTTTAGCCTTAGTTTTAAAGATGTTTGACTATATTTTTTTTTACTCAAATCAGTTAATATGTTGAACTCGCTATTCTCTAGAACCCTCGTAATTAAAAGGTGGAGAATTTTTAATCTTAGTGGGGACACAAAGGAACAATGTATTTAGTTTTGACCTTTCAAGTAGCCTCGTTAAAGTTAAGTCCTTTCGACTTAATTTTAACGAGGTTTAACTGTATTTGTTTTACTCAAATCAGTTAATAAGTTAAACTCACTATTCTCTAGAACCCTCGTAATTAAAAAGTGGAGAATATTTAATCTTAGTAGTTACAAAAGGGAACAATGTGTTTAGTTTTGACCTTTCAAGTGGTTTCGTTTAAATTAAGTCCTTTCGACTTAATTTTAACGAAGTTTGACTGTATTTGTTTTACTCAAATCAGTTAATAAGTTGAAGTAACCATTCTCTAGAAACCTGGTAATTAAAAAGAAGAGAATATTTAATCTTAGTGGGGACACAAGTGAACAATGTGTTTAGTTTTGACCTTTCAAGTACTCTTGTTAAAGTTAAGTTCTTTCGACTTAGTTTTAACGATGTTTGACTGTATTTGCTTTGCTCAAATCAGTTAATAAGTTGAACTTATCATTAACCCTCATAATTTAAAAAGAGGAGAATTTTTAATCTTAGTAGGGACATAAGTTAACATTGTTTTTAGTTTTGGCCTTTCAAGTACTCTTGTAAAGTTATATTCGCTTACCTAACGATAACTTTAAATATGTTTTATTTGCTTTTACAATCAGTTAAGCAAATTATATGCTTTAGTCTATAAACCAAATGTTTAGTAGCATCTGATATTATGATTGTTTTAATGTAGATTTTTTAGCTGAAAAGTATTATGTTCCCTTAATGTCTTTTGTGGTCTTATCTTTTAGCAGGAGGTGAGAGACCTATAGCACGACATAATTTGAACAAAAACATGAAATATTTTAATTTCGAAAAAGTCAAGCTCAGCCTAATAATTTATAATCAAATGAAAGTTATCCAACTTAATAATAATTTTATTTCACTAACACCTGATTTTTTTTTTGTGTTTGTTATAAATTCTTATTCCGAAGAGGAGGGCCCTATTTATATGGCCATTGCTGTACCGGAGTCTACAGTTTCTTATACTTTTACTAGCCTGGATTTCCGTAAACTTTCGAAATCGACACGCTATACCCCTCTCTATTTTAGACCACGATAACAAAATTTTAAAAACCAAATCAAGGCAACAGTTCACTCTTATAATTTTGTCACTATCTAGCTACAAAGATTTATTGACCTGGCGTGATTTATTAGTTCCTGATAACGTATCGGTTCGGTGATTTATCAATTCTTATTCCGAAGAGGAGGGCTCTATTTATATGGCCATTTCTATACCGGAGTCTACAGGTTCGTAATCCTTTACTAACTTGGATTTCCGTAAAGTTTCGAAAACGACACGCTATATCCTTCTCTATTTTACACCACGGATAGCGAAACGTTGTCCTTAAAGCTCCAAACCAAATCACCTAGCAACAGTTCGCCCTGTAATAAGACTTTTGTCACTACCTAGCTACAAAGATTTATTGACCTGGCGTGATTTATTAGTTCCCGATAACGTATCGGTTCGGGAATTTATCAATTCTTATTCCGAAGAGCAGGGCCCTATTTATATGGCCATTGCTATACCGGAGTCTACAGGTTCGTATACTTTTATTAGCCTGGATTTCCGTAAACCTTCGAAAACGACACGCTATATCCCTCTCTATTTTAGACCACGAGTAACAAAACGTTGTCCTTAAAACTTCAAACCAAATCACCTAGCAACAGTTCACTCTGTGATGCGACACTTTTGTCACTACCTAGCTACAAAGATTTGTTGACCTGCCACGATTTATTATTTCCTGATAACGTATCGGTTCGGTGATTTATCAATTGACTCAGTCGAACTCTGAGTAATATTTCTTATGGAAATACGCAGTAAGGAATCAATTGTTGTATGTTTTAATCTCAACATTTTCGTTGTTATCAAAAACAATTTAGTTGTAGAAGACTAATTTTTTCCAAGAGTCCGGTTCGGTTGGTTACTCAATTAAATCAGGAATTAAATTCCCTCAGGCAAATATCAAGAGTCTATTTTTAATCTGTTATAATCCATTTTGTGGATATCAAATATTATGTATGTGAAGAACATAATGTATTTTATAGATAGCCAGTTAATATAGTAGATTAAATTTTTTTACCTATCTAGTAACATATTCATAGGAGAATAACAATAAATAGATTATTCTATAATAAAGGATAATTATCAGTAATAATTCTTCATATATCAGTAATAATAATTATCAGTAATAATAATGTATTTTTTAGATAGCCAGTTAATATAGTAGATTAAAATTTTTTACCTATCTAGTAACATGTTCACAGGAAAATAACAGTAAATAGATTATTCTATAATAATGGATAATTATCAGTAATAATTCTTCATATATCAGTAATAATAATTATCAGTAATAATAATGTATTTTTTAGATAGCCAGTTAATATAGTAGATTAAAATTTTTTACCTATCTAGTAACATGTTCACAGGAAAATAACAGTAAATAGATTATTCTATAATAATGGATAATTATCAGTAATAATTCTTCATATATCAGTAATAATAATTATCAGTAATAATAATGTATTTTTTAGATAGCCATCTTAATATAGTAGATTAAAATTTTTACCTATCTAGTAACATATTCACAGGAAAACAGCAGTAAATAGATTATTCTATAATAATGGATAATTATCAGTAATAATTCTTCATATATCAGTAATAATAATGTATTTTTTAGATAGCCAGTTAATATAGTAGATTAAAATTTTTTACCTATCTAGTAACATATTCATAGGAAAATAACAGTAAATAGATTATTCTATAATAATGGATAATTATCAGTAATAATTCTTCATATATCAGTAATAATAATTATCAGTAATAATAATGTTTTTTTAGATAGCCAGTTAATATAGTAGATTAAAATTTTTACCTATCTAGTAACATATTCACAGAAAAATAACAGTAAATAGATTATTCTATAATAATGGATAATTATCAGTAATAATTCTTCATATATCAGTAATAATAATTATCAGTAATAATAATGTATTTTTTAGATAGCCAGTTAATATAGTAGATTAAAATTTTTTACCTATCTAGTAACATGTTCACAGGAAAATAACAGTAAATAGATTATTCTATAATAATGGATAATTATCAGTAATAATTCTTCATATATCAGTAATAATAATGTATTTTTTAGATAGCCAGTTAATATAGTAGATTAAATTTTTTTACCTATCTAGTAACATGTTCACAGGAAAATAACAGTAAATAGATTATTCTATAATAATGGATATTCCTTGCAAAAAACCTGCATTTTCTTGTATGAGTCAAACTGGCTCACTTCAGTAAAAATAGGTATAGGATCAACATCCGTAAATCTAGTATTAATTCAACAAATACAATGAAATTTGAAATATTATCCATATTTCAAATTAACTATGGATGTATGTATAAGACTATTTATGCATGTATTTTTGTACTTTGTACATGTGTGTACAATGAATTTTTTATGAGATTGAAACTTTACTGTACTTTGGAATAAGAATCTTTTCTTCGGAATCCTCTTAATAAGAGTTGATATCAAACACACAAAAAATCGGGTTTTAGTGAAATAAATAATTATTAAGTTGTATAACTTTCATTTGATTACAAATTATTACGCTGAGCTTGACTTTTTCGAAATTAAAATATTTCATGTTATATATATATATATATTTATATATATATATATATATATATATATATATATATATATATATATATATATATATATATATATATATGTATATATATATAATATATGTGTATATATATTATATATGTATATAAAGTATATATATGTGTATATATATGTGTATATATATATATATATGTATTTATATATACATATATATATACATATATATATATATATATATATATATATATATATATATATAATATAATATATTATATAATATATATATATATATATATATATATATATATATATTATTTTTAGTGAGTCAAATTGATTCGGTTAGTAAATCTAGTGTTAAATAAAGTGTTATTTTATGTATGTAACACACCGTAAATGTAGTGTTAACAACTCCAGATTTCGACATGCAAGCAGAAAAACAAAAACAAAAATCGTGATTTCTATTTCAACTGGATATACATTAGTGTATTTTGAAAAATAACTTTAACTAATAACCAATTTTGATCACGCTCACTCGACTTTAAAACATTGCACTTCACGGATAAAAACCTGACAAAACCACTACTCTCCGACAAGCACGAGATCAACTTGTCAAGATAAGTACGTAAACTTCAGTTACGTACTGACAAATATTTTTCTTCATTTATTATTTTAAACTGAAGAAAAAATTCATAAAATATATTTTTCTTCCAGATATAACGACATATGCCTCCAAAGAAACTAGTTTTTCGCATTAAAGAAGTTCCCGGCTACAGAACTAAACCGGTATTGAATCAGAGGCGTGGCTTGAAAATACGCTAAAAACCCTTGGCCTTACACCAATGTGCTCCTGGTACGATAACAACTGTATATTAACAATTTTAACGTCATTACGTTACGTACCTTCCTGGCAATTAGCCGTCAATGGATGGCTTTAAAACCACTTTTTTCATCATATTTTTCTCTTTTATACTCCCGGTTATCTTTTCCTAAATAGAAGGTGTTGCCATCAAAGGAAAGAAAAGTTAAACAAAAATTAGTCTTTGATGATATGACTTTCGCGGTTAGTATAATCGACTAGATGCGATTTAATGATCAATTTTGCTGAATTTTCTCGGACTTCCTCGTTTAAGAAATCAGTTAATGACTCGTATTTGTAGCCGTTCTTTGGATGTGAATGTTTTGGTTAACTTTCAATAAACTGTTTAGTATTCACGTCACTGGTTTCTGTAATTGAAAGAGATAAAATAGTTTGTCTCAAATCACTTTTGGTTTGATTTTATACTTGCAGTCATGTTTACAGTTAGATAAATAATGGACGGCAAACATATAAATAAATACATATGTTTATAAAATGGATTTAACTGCTATCTGGTTGATAAATATGTTTATTAATAACCAGACTTCGAATGCTAAAGATGTATTTTCGGTAATTGCTAATACATTAAAGAAAAAATTATTTACTTATTCTTTGGTTTTGCAATTATTTATTTATTTGAATAATGTATTTGTCCCGTGTAAAGACTGTTGACATCTTAAACACGGGGAAAAATAGAAGAGGAAAAAGCGTAAATGCAATATTTAAGAGGTTATGATTTCACTTATTATACAAGATTAGAAAGAAATAAGTTACTTACTTCACAGCATTCTAGAATACGTTGTATTGGTTCAAATGCGATAAAATTGGTGCTACAGATAATGCAAACGATGCGCTTGGCATTTATTACATAAAAGATTTTAGTACAAAATTCCGTCTATAGGTAGCGCTGTAGCACATAAATACCATATGTACTAAATAAATACCATATGTGGCGCTGTAGCACATATGGTATTTATTTAGTTTAATTAAGTCAAGTCAGGCATTAGTTTCTTGCCTGCACATTATGCCCCCGTTTCAAGAAAATGCGCTACTGGTAAAACTGCTTTACAAAAACCAGCAGGACTTCGTTGCAGTTTTAAAAGAATTCCGTCGTGTGAAGCTGGCAAGAGGAGGGCCAATGCTTGCTCGTGCCTTACGCAAGATGACCTTTCGCCAAATATCACCCCTTTCGTCTTTTGGTTGTGGGGTTTCTGATCTACCGTCAAATGCCAGTATCTCTGCCAGATCTGCAGGACTGCATTCGGCGATATGTTCTACATATCCCGGCATACTCGATCCGGTCAGCTTTTTAAAGATATTAAATGGCTTATATGTGTCACAGCGCCACCTATAGGTGTATTTTTGTACTAAAATATTTTATGTAATAAATGTCACGTGCATCATTTGAATTATTTGTATTTCCAGGTGTACAACATTTGAACCAATAGAACGTATTTTAGAGTCCTCCGAAGTGGGGAAATTATATCTTGCTAATCTTAAATATTAACCCTCTACCTTTTGAAGTGGCAAGAAAAGTTTGGGAGTCTTCTGCTTGATCCTAGCTTTTAAATTATGAGGAACAATTTTATTTGATTGTGTTGTCATAGAGAGTAATGTTGACCGCCTATATCCCATAATAAAATAGTCAATAACTTCCCAGGCTTTGTATGTGCAAATACTTAACAGACAAATGCCACCGTCTGCGTTATTTAAAGGAAAAAATATTGCGATTTTTATTCTATGAGTTATCTATAAGTAGTGAACATAAGGGTGGAGTTTGGGGCTTTAAGCCCCTTCCATAACGCGACAAACTGAAGAAAAAGTCCAAATTTTTTTAAAAATTTTTAACTTAGCGTCTGGGATAACAAAACACCTCGTCCAACAAACTTTTATTATATTTTAACACTTCCGCTATATTTTTTATCAAACTATAATATAATATGCTTGTACAACATTATAATTGAAAAATGGATGCATAAATTTGTGCGTCTACAGTACTTTTGTCTAAATCCCCACTCATAAAATAAACGTGTTCGCCATTGAGTCTATATTTAGTCTAGAAAATATGCACGTTTAAAGAACATTTTTTCTCGAGCTTACCTAATAGTGATCTAGTAAACTTAACTTAATTTTCTATATATAAGTTACATCAACATGCTTTTAGTTTAATCAATCTATAATGACATGCTTTATTTTGTGACCTAAATGCCGGCTAGTGAACTACTGAGTAACGAAAGCTTTCGAATAATGACGTAGTTATTACACTATCATAAATGATAAATCAACGTGTAGTATGTCGTGTAGTCCGGTTTTTATTTGAGTAGTAACCTGTGACAAATGTATAGTGGGTTTTATTTTGATTGCGTTGTGTAAAAGTATTTTAGTACTAAATTTAAACAGGTTAGAAATACAGACATAACATATGAAAATAAACTAAAAGCTAAATTAACAGCATCACTAGAAAAAAAAAAGTAAATTTATTATAATATATACATCTATGTACATACAAACTGATGCTAATTTTCATACAATATGCTTTATCAACATTCTAAATTATTTTGACAATAATTTTTTAATACTTAAGTAATTATGTATATATAAGAGAGAGGATAATCTCAATTTCAAGATGTATGTAAATGGGGAGTTAAAATGGTGTGCCCGGAACAATGCTGGTTGAATATATTGATCAGGATTGGGTATCTATGGATCTTTCGTCGGTCTGGTCATGAATGTTTTAGTGCTATTTGAAGCAGGAAATTCCCGTAACTTGTTGGACTCTCGAATGTTCCGTCGGATTTCTCTCCTCGTCTGGACTATCGAACACCTTCCGTCGGATTCTCTCCTCGTCTCGACTATCGAAAACCTTCACATTTTAGAATTATTTTATTAATTTCATCCTTGTCTTCGTTTTTACGTCCAATTGGAATAGTTGTAAGAATCTAATTGGTTGCTTAAAGTTGAGACCGCCAACGTGTAAAATCTTATCCCTTCTAATTGGGCACTGTTAGGGACTCATAAATACTCCACAAAGGTACATTTTTATTTAATGTCAAGTACGGAGACGGGATTAATCTGGGACTGAGATCAGAACCCCGTCCGAGACCACCGTACAACACAACATATAGAATATAATTTTATGGTCCTCTGTCTTTTTACAAAGATGTGATGAGGTCAGATTTAGATCCCGAGCATTTTACTTCTTGAATGATTCAATTATATAACTGATCTAAATCGCCTCATACATCGTATAGTGAAAGGCAAGAAAATATAGGCATTTCGTCTTATGGTAATGACCACGTTCGGAGCCAAAATTTTTAAATAAGGTTTTTATGGAAGTAAATTTTCTAGGTATTACAGTAATAGGTTATAAAACATAGGAAAATATAAATTAACCATAAATACATATATTGTATAAAATTGGCAAAAATTGAGAAAAAAAACAAGCATTTTTTGACTTTACGCCAATACTCCTAACTAAAAATATGCTCAAAACATATCACTTTTATTTGGATAATTGTAGATATATATTCTTTATGTATGCATTGTATCTTTAGAATGAAAAAATTCTAAAGTATAAATGAGTTATACCCAATTAAGTAATTTAGAGCAATAATTCAAGAAAAAAAATAATGAAGTTTCTACACATAAATGCCCATAACTCATCTCAAAATGAATATATTTATAATCCTGAGATTCAATGCATACATAACATCCTCAAAAACATACAGTTAAATTCTAATTAAATTCTAAAAATTATTTTAGCAGTTATGACTGTGGAGGTGTGGTGGTGTAGCAAAAATCACAGTTTTTCAAAAATTCAGTTGAAAGATTTTATTGGATAAATTCATTAACCCTCTGACTGCTCAATTTGTAAACCGAGATCTCTTTAAAAATTGCGCATTTTTTTGCATAGTTTAAGTACATATATATATATATATATATATATATATATATATATATATATATATAATATATTATATATATATATATATATATATATATATATATATATATATATATATATATATATATATATATATATATATATATATATATATATATGTGTGTGTGTGTGTGTGTATATATATATATGTATATATATATGTATATATATATGTATATATATGTACATGTATATATGTATATATATATATATATATATATATATATATATATATATATATATATATATATATATGTATATATATATGTATATATATGTACATGTATATATATGTATATGTGTATATATATATATATATATATATATATATATATATATATATATATATATATATATATATATATATATATATATATATATATATATATATATATATATATATATATATATATATATATATATATATATATATATATATATATATATATATATATATATATATATATATATATATATATATATATATATATATATATATATATATATATATATATATATATATATATATATATATATATATATATATATATATATTGGAGAATTGAAATACTAATTCTTTTCTAGAAAAGATTTTTTATATTGGCTTTTATCATGAGAAAATAAGCTTTCAGAAAAACTAATTTCAGATGATATCACATAAAAAATTTATTTTATAATAAATTTCAACTTTAACATAGTTAGTTTCTATTTATAACATACTATCTATCATTCTATTATCTAATATAACTATAATAGTTCTAGTCATATAATTCTATTTACCTAATTAAATGTCTAATACTGTGTATAATTTATTCCACTGGTTAAATGGTGAAAAGACGGAATGTGCTTCTTAATAAAGGAAGAAAAACACATGCCCGCGAAAATCACGGGATGAGCAAATTTTGCTACATTTGAATTGCCCGTGGAAATCGCGGGATGAGCAGTCAGAGGGTTAAGTGCTTTATAATTTGATAAACATTCTCAGAAATATGCTGGAGTGATTTATTTATTTATTTAGAAGCTATAATACGCTATTTACAACGTTTTTCATGCTAATACTCAAAGTCGAGCCCTATAACTGCTCACTTCCGGTATCTTTTCGACACTTCCGGTAATGATTAAACAGCTGTGTAATGAAGATTTTTCATGTCCCTTCATTACATATTTTCCTTGTGGGGGTAGATATATTTTAACCTACATTTTGCGCTTTTTTTTCACAAATTGTCCCTTGCAAGTACAGCCTGTCTTTTCAAACAGAGTCGCCCCCGATCTGGGATTAAGTTTCGGACCGAGCATCCAATTCTGGCCATCTGCATCCGCAACCCTTAAACCTTTCGACCATAATTTGCTCCCAACGGCTCATATTCTGACAGTGCTGTAGCCATCACTTTCGGTTTGAGATAAACAGCCGCTTCTTTGAAAGGTGCCACGTTGTGGTGTGTTGCCAAGCTCCGCTCCGCATCGTTTTTGGCGAATGTCCACCACCGGAGTTGCGCCTCACTGCGATTGGGTTTTTGTTCTCCGCGCCCCTTGTCTCGACGTTTCATTGGTCAGAGCCGCGAGAACCCGTCGCTCTCCCTGAGAGCGCGGTGTTTTCTTGGCGCCTGGCAACCCTCTTGCTGGCTGTGTTTCGACGTTTTTGGCGTGAGCGCAGCCTAAAAGTTTTTAATAATTTGGCTGGTCAGAGAGAAATTTTTTTAAGACCTTTGCGGACGTTTTTGGTCCGGCCACCTTTTCGGTTGGAGCCCCCCTTTTGGTCCCAATACTGCGACGTTCCTGTAGTTATTCTTTCCATCTGCACATTAATCACAGTAATATTTTTTAAAAAACAACGCAACAAAGTAAACCTCCAATAACCACTATAGGACCAGGCCAGAAGTAGACTAAAAATTTTGCAATTTTGGTATAAATAAAAAATAAATGCCTGGAACTCAAGTCAGGGTCTGTTTTGTCTGCCTTCACTCATCTTGTTCTTAACACTTTACTACTAGTCCTGACATTCTACGTACTGCTCCCTTCCTATGCTCCAACCCATCAGTATAAGCTGTATCATGACTTCTAAGGACTCTAAAAACAAGCTGAAAACTGTTTTCGAAGCTAAAGGACTGATCCTTAAAATGAACGAATAAAATTTGTTCGATATTTTTCACGAAAATCGCTATTTGAATGTTGTCGTTTACCTTAAAAATTACAACAAAAAGTACAACTTAAAAAGTACTTCCTAAGTTGAACTTAACAGGGCTTTTAGTCTAAGTGACGCCATCAAGTATTATAGAGTTAATGTATCACAGTAAGTATATACAGTGGAGCCCGCTTAATGTGATCGTGGTTAATTTATCAATAGCTTATTGTTATCGAAATCACTTGGTACCGATTTTCTCTATTCATTTGTACGTTAAAATAATATGTTAATTTGTTTTTCGAAAATCGCTATTTGAACGTGGTCCGTAACCTTAACCCGTTAACTCCCAAATTATTTTAAAATTGAAATTTGTTAAAATTATTTTTAAATTACATTTAATATGCCATAAATAGAGTAATTATGAAGTTGTATACATTTTCCGTAATTAGCAGCTGAGATAATAGGTGATCTATAAATAGAACACTAGGCTTTATGTTTTCAAAGTTTGTCGCTGTTGTTACACACTCTTCGTCACAAAATACTCTTCGTCAGTTAACTCATCCACATCAGGCACTAAAGCAATTATATCAGACTCTATTTCTTAGAAAACATATATCCTAAACCTCCTTCGGCGGTATGAAACACTTTACAACCAGATATTCTGGAAAAAATGAAACGGGGAAAATTGATATTAGTTACCACTAACGTCCAGCGATCTATTCATAGATCAGCACGTTTAAACTTACATTTTAATAATAAAAACAGTTATTTTTCTAATATAAAAAATACAGAATAATTAAAGAGGTATTGAAAATGTAAAACATATAAAAAAAGTATAATTTACTTTTAATTTTTTCTCTGTTGGATACAAAATCTAAAGCTGCACTTTGAAGCTTAAAAATGGAGAATATCAGACGCTAGCTGCTGGACTTCTCTGAGAAAAAATGCTTCAAATCTCGTTTGACGGTGTGGCCACATGTGTGAGGAAACCAGCCAATGAAAATACGAAGTGATTAAAAGATATCGTTTTCACTGGTAGTTCTTGAGTGGTAGGTGATCTATAAATAGATCACTGGGCGAAACGGGTTAATAATCAGTAAACTACAGTTCAAGATGTAAGGTCCGTCCTTTTCTCATACCGCATTAGTTTAAATTTAGTCCAGCAACTTTAAGTCATACACTAATCGGTATGTTCCAGTGTGTCTATCGAATTATAGAGGAGTGAGACTTCAACACATTCTCCTTACATTCTCTACATAAAGGGGAAATGTGAAATAAAGAAAAAAATATCAGGAAGAAAAACATTCGTAAACATCATCTGTTACAATCATTATAGTGGTACTCTTCTGTTCTTAGTACTTGGCATCTCGAAAAGCAACCGGGCGTGTAATGGAAAGTTAGAAGATATCCGTCACTATGCTCTACTGTAATCAATATACTACAATTGACGATGTGAGATTAGTCATTTCTTCATACCGCAGTGGGTATAATTCAGTCATGCATTGATGTACCGTGCGCTGCTAGCCTTTAAATCATATATTATTCAGTATGTTTCTGCGTGTGTACCAAGTTCTAGTTAGAATGAGACATCTGCGCATCTCCCTTACAATCCCTACTAAAAGGAAATTTAGAAAGGGATAAAAGAAAGAAAATATCCCATATATATTGTCAATTGCCATCATCATAAAGGCACTCTTCTGTTTTTAGCACTTGGAAGATTGACTACTACTCAAATGCATAGTGAAAGGTTAGAAGATCCATTCTACAGCAATCAGTATACTACAGTTGATGTAGAATCCATCATTTCGTCATACCATATTCCTTATACTTCAGTCGCCGAACGATGGTAGATAGGTTAGTGTGCTGGCCTTCGGTACCGGAGTTCATGGGTTCGAATCCCACTGTAGCATGGATCTTCCTACACGTTCGGAATCGGCTTTCAGCTGGAGGTCCCGGTCTCATTAGCCCTCGTGTTGCAAAAAGTAGGCCGTAGCACTCCAAACCAAAATAAATAAAATTATACTTCAGTCGTGCATTCATGTAAAGTGCGATGCTCGCCTTTAAATCATACATTATTCAGTACGTTTCTACATGTGTATTCCACAAAAAGTGAGACATCCGTACATCTCCCTTACAATCCCGGCACAAAAGAAAAGTGTGAAATAAAGAAATAAAAGGAAGAAAAAAAATCCCGTAAACATTGTCCATTACCATCATCATAGTGGCACTCTTCTGTCCTTATTACATGCCACTTTGTAAACTAATCGGACGTATAATAAAGATTCCCGTCATCACGTCCTACAATATTCAGTACCCTACAGTTGACGATGTGAGGTCCGTCCTTTAGCCATACCGTAGTCAATAGACTTCAGTCATTCGTTGATGTAAAGTGCGATGCTCGCCTTTAAATCATACATTATTCAGTACGTTTCTGTATGTGTACCAAATTCCAGAAAGAGTGAGACATCTGTACATCTTTCGTACAATCCCGACATAAAAGGAAAGTGTGAAATAAAGAAATAAAAGGACGAAAAAAGAATCCCGTAAACATTGTCCATTACCAACATCACAGTGGCACACTTCTGTCCTCAGTACATGGCAGTTGGTAAACTAATAGGATTTATAATAAAGAAGATTCCCGTCATCACGTCCTACAATATTCAGTACCCTACAGTTGACGATGTGAGGTCCGTCCTTTAGCCATACCGTAGTCAATAGACTTCAGTCATTCGTTGATGTAAAATGCGATTCTCATCTTTAAATAATACATTATTCAGGATGTTCCGAACATACTACATTTACATGTGTTCTACATAGGGAAAGTGTGAAATAAAGAAAGAAAAGGAAGAAAAAATCTCTAAACATCGTCCATTACCATCATCACAGTGGCACATTTCTGTCCTTAGTACATGGTAGTTGGTAAACTAATCGGACTTATAATACAATTAGGAGATTTACATAATCAAGTCATACAATAATCAGTACACTACAGTTGACGATGTGAGGTCCGTCATTTCGTCATACCGTAGCCAGTAGACTTTAGTCGTATGATGTAAAATGCGACGCTTGCCTTTAAATAATACATTATTCAGTATGTTTCTATGTGTGCCCCAAATTCCAGAAAGAGGGAGATATCTGCACATCTTCCTTACAATCTCGACATAAAGAAAAAGTGTGAAATATAGAAATAAAAAGTAGAAAAAAAAATCCCGTAAGCATGGTCTAT
The DNA here is from genome assembly GCA_032207245.1 of Pardosa pseudoannulata. Taxonomy (NCBI): domain Eukaryota; kingdom Metazoa; phylum Arthropoda; class Arachnida; order Araneae; family Lycosidae; genus Pardosa; species Pardosa pseudoannulata. The sequence goes on along the minus strand of CM063507.1, from coordinate 53,319,232 downwards.
TACCATCATCATAGTGACACTCTTCTGTCCTTAGTACATGGCAGTTGGTAAACTAATTGGACTTATAATAAAGAAGATTTCGGTCATCACGTCCTACAATAATTAGTACACTACAGTTGACGATGTGAAGTCCGTCATTTAGCCATACCGTAACCAGTAGACTTTAGTCGCGCTTTGATGTAAAGTGCGACGCTTGCCTTTAAATAACACATTATTCAGTACGTTTCTGCACATGTACTGAACTCCAGAACGAGTTAGACATCCATACATCTCCCTTACAATCCCGACATATAGAGAAAGTGTGAAATACAGAAAGAAAAGGAAGAAAAAAATCCCGTAAACATCGTCCATTACCATCTTTAAAGTGGCATTCTTCTGTCCTTAATACATGGCAGTTGTAAACTAATCGAACATATAATAAAGTTAGATTTCCGTCATCAAGTCCTACAATAATCAGTACACTACAGTTGACGATGTGAGGTACGTCATTTCGTCATACCAAAGCCAGAAGACTTCAATCGTGCTTTGATGTAAAGTGCTATACTCGCCTTTAAATAATACATTACTCAGTACGTTTCTGCATGTGTACCGAACTCCACAAAAAGTGAGACATCCGAAAATCTTTCGTACAATCCCGACATAAAAGGAAAGTGTGAAATAAAGAAATAAAAGGAAGAAAAAAAATCCCGTAAACATTGTCCATTACCATCATCATAGTGGCACTCTTCTGTCCTTATTACATGCCACTTTGTAAACTAATCGGACGTATAATAAAGAAGATTTCGGTCATCACGTCCTACAATAATCAGTACACTACAGTTGACGATGTGAGCTCCATCATTTCGTCATATCCAAGCCAGTAGACTTCAGTTGTGTGTTGATGTAAAGTGCGATGCTCGCGTTTAAATAATACATTATTCAGCACGTTTCTACATGTGTACTGAACTCCAGAAAGATTGAGACATCCATACATCTCCCTTACAATCCCGAC
>CM063507.1:53310741-53313241 GCA_032207245.1 Pardosa pseudoannulata | reverse complement strand
TTTTAAGACTTAAATCATCTGCACTTGTTATTACTGTGCACTTTGTGCAAACTGAAATCTATTTAACGCACGTCGCACGGCATCAATTCAGATTTTCATTTGGAATTATCGGTATAAAATTCAATTCACCTTTAAATGTTTTGACGACATAGGTCACTTGTGTTTGTTATTAACGTGCATTTCTTGTAGACTGAAATCTATTGAACACATCTGTATAATATATATAACACTTACTCAATTACAATAGAAAAAAAGAAATAGTCATTAGCTTTTCAATTGTTCGTAACGGAGACAAATAAGATAAAAGTAATAGGTTAATCGGTAATTAATTATGCGTTGAATGAACTAACGACTTAAATGGGGATAAAAAAGGAAGACATTAATGTTTGAAATAGAGCTATTACTAATATCGCAGACAACTTTTTATAAATTAAATAATTTTTTGTTTCTTCTCTTGTTATTATTAAAACGCACATGGAGACAGGTACATAAATATAGCAAAAGGTATAAGACGAAAAGTTTTGTCACTGTTTTTAATTTAATCTAATGACGTTTGGAAACTGTACCGTGGTATGTCAAGTATTTTAAAAAATATTTTTTACTTTTCCATCCAAAAAAATTATACTATGTATTTTTATGTTGTGTATAATTATGTATGAAATACGTTTACTTATTTTGTTACCTAATTTTTTTGTAAAATTTTATGTTAATTAATTCTCACTTCGTTCACTTTATTTTTAGGGGAGGATTGTGTATAATTATGTATGAAATCACCAGTTACTTATTTTTACCTAAATTTTGTAAAATTTTATGTTAATTTTTCTCACTTCGTTATTTTTTTTGCCAGGGAGGATATTGTAAGGAAAATTCTCAGGGTTTTCAAACTTGAATCAATAAAAATTCCCGCGTCATTTTCTATTCCCTTTTTATATAACCTATTTGACCACTGATACATATGCCCTCAGATAAATGGCCAATTATAAACCTAATGGCCTAGGACAATTTAGGAAATTTAATATGAAAAATATATACACGCTAGCGGAGACAGATTTTTATAGTGATATATATATACACATGTACCAGGTGTTATTCTTGTACATAGAACTTCATGCTATGATCCTTCAGTTTATACATATGATGAACATATATCCGTCCTATAAAGTTATCTTATAAAGGTCTTTATAAATATATAATTTTTATATATATATATATATATATATATATATATATTATATATATATATATATATATATATATATATATATATATATATATATATAATATATGTGTGTGTGTGTGTGTGTGTGTATGTATATATATGATACAATATACATAGACATATTAATGATATATTGTATAACAAAATATATACATATATATATATAATATCATATATATATATATATGTATATATATATATATATTATATATATATATGTATATATATATATGTGTGTGTGTATATATATACATATATTATAATATATAAATATTACATATATATATATTTATTTAATATATATATATATATATATATACATATAGATATATATATATATACATATATATATATATATATACATATATATATATTTATACATAATTATATACAGATATATATTATATATATATATATATATATATATATATATTATATTATATATATATATATTATATATATATACATATACATATATTTACATACACACACACACACACACACACATATATATATATATATATATATATTATATATATATATTTATATATATATATATACTATAATATATATATATACATATATATATACATATATACATATACATATATATACATATACATATATTTACACACACATATATATATATATATATATATATATATATATATATATATATATATATATATATATATATATATATATATATAAGTATGAATATTCAACTTGAAGATCATTAACATGTTTGTGAAATGATTTACCATCAGGACGGAATCGGATTTTGTCAAGATTAGAGAAAGTATTCTGGCTTTACAGTTTTTGGTGTCATTGCTTCAATAAAAACAGATTACACGCACATATTTCAAGAAAGCCTTTTCTTTTAAATCTTCTTTGTTCCTCTAAGTGAATGAGATCATAAACAAATGAAAGCCTTTAAAATAAAAAAGTCTTTGGCTCTAAGAGGATCAAAATTCTTAGCAATTCATAAACACTTGGAGAATTGGACTTACTCTTTTAAGTAAATGGTCTCTAAATTGTGCAGACGTTAAGAGACGTTAACGAATTATCTTTGTGTAGTAAGATTATGGAATGCACGTAAACAACTGACCGAGAGTCTTCCTTGATATTAGACGTTGTTGAGAAATTACGGAACGAATAATTGCCTTTATCAAGTAGATTTTATTTTGGGGGAAGGAAGTGAGTTCCAGAAAGCTCCGAGAATAATTCGATCATTTAAAATCCGAAAAGTTTAAATGAATAACTAATAATCTTATACCATAT
>CM063507.1:53293241-53300741 GCA_032207245.1 Pardosa pseudoannulata | reverse complement strand
CTTTTATAATGAGTTATTAAAGATTCATGTGCCAACATTAAAAGAGCGCGCTTTGATTTCTGCTCTCAAACCGCTAAATTATTAATTTTGCATTTTTGAACCTGATATATACATAATTTGCAGTCGTGATGTCATCATAAAAACATGTCCGGCGTTATGGAACTTTACGTTTACTGAAGATAAAAAACATCGGTCTAACCGATCGTCATTAAGGTTAAAAGGGTGTACTCAAAAATATACTCAAAAATATCTTTCACAGATGTAGATCCCCAGAGTGAGAGAGTCCTGTGATTTTGTTCCCAAGAGACTATGATTGTTCAGCAAGTTTTGGGAGGATGTTTAATCTTAGGTAAATTTTCTTCTAGACGTTTGTGAATATTATACTACAATAAAGTAAAGCATCTATTGCCTCTGAAAACATGTGAAAACTTCACAAATATCAAAGTAACATACGTAGTATGAAGAATTCCTCTAAACTTTGTGCGTAATACCTTGAACATTTTTCAGTCAATACTGCGATAAAGTAACAATCGCCTGTGACAACATGTGAAATTATCACAAATATTGAAATAACATACACAGTATGATGAATCCCTCTAAACTTTGTGCGTAATACCTTTCACATCTTTCAGTCAATACTGCGATAAAGTAAGTAAAGCATCTATAGCCTCTGACAACATGTGAAAATTGCACAAATATTAAAGTAACATACATAGAATGAAGAATTCCTCTAAACTTTGTGCGCAATACCTTGCACATTTTTCAGTCAATACTGCAATAAAGTAAAGCAGCTATCGCCGCTGACAACATGTGAAAACTGCACAAATATTAAAGTAACATACACAGTATGAAGAATTCCTCTAAACTTTTTCCGTATTAACTTGTACATCTTGTAGTCAATACTGCGATAAAGTGAAGAAGTTATCGCCTCTGACAGCATGTGCAATTTACACAAATATTAAATTTAATATACATAGTTTGAAGAATTCCTCTAAACTTTATGCGTAATACCTTGCACATCTTTCAGTTAATACTGCGATAAAGTAAAGCAGCTATCGCCTCTGACATCATGTGAAATTTCACAATTATTAAAGTAATATACATAGTTTGAAGAATTCCTCTAAACTTTGTGCGTAATACCTTGCATATCTTTCAGTCAATACTGCGATAAAGAGATTAAAGCGGCCATTGCCTTGCTAACTGTCCACATATCTCAATTTTCAAGGCTATACTTGTATCTTTAAATGGCATAAAAAAGGCTCAGTTATTTACTAAAATCAATTTACTTAATATCTTGGAGGTCTTATTATTTTTTATTTTGTAAGTATTTTCATGCCAGTTCTTTACGGAAGTGAATTGATTTTATTAATTTTTCATAAAAAATACCAATACCAAAAAGCTGTTCAAAACTTTATTGCAGATCTATCACATTGCTAAATGAGAACTAATTGAAACTACAGCCTTAAAATCTTTTATTTTATTAATTCTCGATCATTCAGGTTTCTAGTGAAATAGCAATAAATACAATGCCACCTGAAATAAGGCACGAATAGAAAAATATTGAAAGTAAATAGCTGTTCAACAACAAAGATCTAGCGGCATTAGACAGCTGTCCAAATTCAACATTCTTCTGTTTGCAGTTATTTAAATTTGCTTTGGATTCATTGCTATGTTCTTGGAGAGAAGTTTTGCCTTTGTATTGAAATTAGACACTAAAAAACTCATTCCATGACCTTAAAGCTATCTTTTTAAAGAACCATCTTTAGTGCACATCTATAACATTGCTAAATGAGAACTAATTGAAACTGCAGCTTTAATATCTTTTATTTTATTAATTCTCTATCATTCAAGTTTTTAGCTAAATAGCAAAAATACAATGCCACTTGAAATAAGGCACGAATAGAAAAGATTGAAAAGAAATAGCTGTTGAACAACAACGATCTACCTGCATTAGACAGGTGTCCAAATTCAATTATTTGTCTATTTGCCAGTTATTTAAGTTAGCTTTGGATTTATTGCTATGTTCTTGGAGAGATGTTTTGCCTTTGTATTGAAATTAGACACTAAAAAACTCATTCCATGACCTTAAAGCTATCTGTTTAAAGAACCTTCTTTAGTGCAGATCTATAACATTGCTAAATGAGAACTAATTGAAACTGCAGTCTTAATATCTTTTATTTTATTAACTCTCGATTATTCAGGTTTTTAGCTAAATAGCAATAAATACAATGCCACCTGAAATAAGACACGAATAGAAAAAGTTTGAAAGTAAATAGCTGTTGAACAACTACGATCTAGCGGCATTAGGCAGCTGTCCAAATTCAACATTTTTCTGTTTGCCAGTTATTTAAGTTTGCTTTAGATTTAGTGCTATGATCTGAGAGAGAGAGGTTTTTCCTTAGTATTGCAAATAGACACTAAAAAACTCATTCCGTGACCTTACAGCTAACTGTGTAAAGAACCTTCTTTTTATTCTTTATTAGATAACCGGCTTGAAATTGTTTAACTATCACGTAATCTGAACCTAATTTTTTAATAGAAAATGTCCTTGCAATCTTTTTTTTTAATCTGAGTATTTCTCAGTCAATAAAAAAATTATTTTCAAAACTTGTCACGAGTGATACCTGATTAACCAAAAGTTTTAAAAAACATTTAGTTAATCTGATTTAAGTCTAAACTAAAAAAAATATGTCTATATGGACTAGAAGTCTTTCGTTGCTTATTTTATTTTAAGTTATAGAAACAGTTTAAAAGGAGAAGAATATCCAAATTTTAAAAATCTCATTCGATGACAGGAATTTGTTTACTGCAGTAAATTATTTTAGTAAATATATATATATATATATATATATATATATATATATATATATACATATATATGCATATTTATATACATTTATATATATATATATATATATATATATATATATATATATATATATATATATACATATATATATATATATATATACACATATATATACATACCTATATGTATATCATTATATATATGCATATTTATATACATTTATATATATATATATATATATATATATATATATATATATATATATATATATATATATTTACATATATATATACATATCTATACACATATGTATGTATGTATATATATACATACATATATATATATACATAATACATGTATATATACATATATATTCATATATATTAATATATTCATATATATGTATATGTATGTATATGTATATATTTGCATATATATACACATATGTATATATACATATACATGCTTATATACATATATGTATATGCATATTTATAAATGAATATATATATATCCGTAAAGATAACCCACCAAAAGAGTCATCTTATATATGTGTGTATATATATGTATATACACATTTGTATGTGTGTGTGTATATATATATATATATATATATATATATATATATATATATATATATGATGTATATATATATATATATATATATATATATATATATATATATATATATATATACACATATATATTTACTGAAACTTATAAAATTGAGTCTGAATAATTCTGAATTACTGTATTTGTAAGTAGAAATAAGAAGGTTTTATTTTTAGAAAATTTTAATATCAGAAAACAGGGCCATTTATTTGATGCAACTCAAAGAAAAGTAGGATAAATAAATATTGAGAATTATTTTTGGTAGACGGAAAAAAAGTCCTATAATTCAAAAATTAAATCCTCGTTATGCGTAATGAGGATACAGAATTACGTAAACGAAAATAAGGATTTTCCTTCCCCAGTGTTTTGACGACAGAAACTGCAATTTAGATCAGCAATTCAAACGCTGTTATACTTTTAAGTCCTAATAGGATGTTTCCTTGTAACACTACTTGTAATGTCTTTTGAAACCCAGACTGTGAAAAGTAACAAAATCAAAACTGACGACTCATCATCAATTTAGATCAGTTGTTTAAAGTGTTCCACCCATTGAACCGTAAAGGAGTTGGTTATTCTTTATTTTTTGAAAACATAATTTTCGAAGAAGAAAAGAAAATTCGTACTATTTTCTACTCTACACTGGCTACACTTTTAGATGGATGGAGTGCAACGAGTGTTACGGTGATTCCATGACCCGGTTTACAAATGAGGGTTATTCACCGTTTGGTATCGAGAGTATAGAAAATCACGTGATGCATTCGTTTACATATTTGTTTACACCATTGATTAGTATTGATCATATATACGTTCCCAATTGTATTTTATTACAAGAATATAGCCCGTCATATGACGGGATCAATAAAATTTTAATTTTCCAGAATTGTAAAGTACCCTATGAGGCAGGTAAAAAATGGTTTGTTATTAGCTGAGAATTATCTTGCAACAAAAAATAATCTATGATTAAATTTAAAATTATCACATATGTACCTAATCTAATATTTAAGCCAAATATAAAAGAAAATTATTTACGTAATATCTAAGTTCAGTGATAAAACTTATGAAAATAATGACGATATTTATATAATTTAAAATAAGAAATTATAACCCCTTCCCTGTTTTGCCCGTACGCCTTACGGGCACAGCTTTTGGGCCTTTATTGATTTGCCCGTGTGGAGTACGGGCAATCTGATTTCTATTTCGCTTGCACTGTTTCGGCCGTATTTTTTCCAATTTTAGTAACAAATTATCCAGTATTGATAGTATTGATTAGATATCCAGTATTGACAAATTGTCCATTAAATGATAGTTTGCAGTTTATTGTATTTTCTACTCTGATTTGTTCAAAAGAGCGGGTTTTTCGCATGTTTTGTATCAGAAGACGAATTGTTATATTTCAGTGTATAGCTTTCTCGTTATATTTTACTAACCGCCTGATAATTTTATTGATGTAAGAGTTGAATAATATATATTTACTTTTAAATAACGGATAATTCAGAGCATATGGAGCTGATTTCTTGTGATTCGAACTGACTCGGAATCAGAAACTGAATTATCTGTAAATGATAGTAACGAAAGTTTACTAGATGACCTGGATAGTAGTGACTCTGATAGTAGTACAGATAAAATCAGTCAAGCAAGACAATTTTTTGAAATTGTGATAATCCTTCGGGTCGGCTTCCTAGATTTGCTTTCACTGGAATTCCAAAAATTAACTTGGATATCGATGAGACTAAAAGTAAACTTCAGTTCTATGATGCTTTCATAGAAAGGAAAAAAGTTGTAAAAATGCTTAAAAATATTAAAAATGTTAATTTTAATAACACATCTTTATTTAAAAATGTCAAATGAACAAAAAAATGCAATAAAAAATGTGACATTTTTTGACCGAATTCTGGAAAAAAAATGAAACTGTCAAAGGATTAAATGAGGTGGTCGAAGAAATGATGTCATAATGCTGGAAAAAATGTTATTTTTACCGGTTTATTATGTGATAAATTTATAAATTTAATCGCCTGTTCTTAACCGGGGAAAACAGTGTTTGAAATAAAAATTCATTAATCGCTAGAAAAGGGGTGAAGGGGTGGATTTCGAACGTTTTAAAGACTTGCTTTGAATTTTGATAATCCTAACTTATCAAGAATATAATATAGATGCCCCTATGCATTCCAAGTTCAACCGCTTCATAAATTCGAGAACAGACGGATAGATAACTTAGGCTATTATTATAGAGGGGATTATTTTAACATATTTTGGTATCTTTTAATTTCTTAACATATCTTGGTTCTTCATTTTTATTTCAGTGTTTGACTGCTCACGTGCACATAGAAGTCACTAATGCTATACTTGTTTACGTATATTGTTGTTGTATGGACAAAATAAAAATTAAAGTATAAATTGATCAATCCTACATTTTACCTATTGAATATTTACGGCTTAGAGGAAAAATTGTTATTGTCCTAATTTAGGATTTGCCGATAATCATTCCTTTCCGATTTTGAATTAGAAGGATGATTCAAAATGTCGACTTAAAGGGATTAAGTTTGAGCTTCCGTGTACCGCATATAATGCAGCACACACAAACAAATTAGTGTCTTACTTGAACCTCTAGAATCCGCACCATTAATGTTATTGTCATATCATAAGTCACGCTTGCTTGCGTATAAACGGATATCGCTTTACAATTGATTGTGGGTTTAAGGAGATTATCTCCGATTTAACCGGATAATATTGTTTATGGTTTTAACTACTCTGCTGAAAGCACGTACCAAGCAAGAGAAACTGCAAACTTGTTGAGGTTGACACAATAAACGCCAAAGGGAGTTTGTTTTTCATAGTTGTAAATGGTTTTCAAGACTGTTATTTAGATAAGCCTTGAACAGTGGATGAAATATATTGTCTATTTAATTTGCTATTGTTACTGACTTGTAACATATGTTTGATTAGAAGACAGTATAAAAGGTTAATAGGTGTAGTTTACCTCAAATGAAAAGGTTGTATTTAGGTTTCTTAAGCTTTAATCTTCTCCATTATTAGAATCGCACAGGAGGCTCTAATTTAAGGGATAAAAACAGCTTAAGAGAGAGAAGGTTAACATTCAACTGCTATTATATAGTCTCCTAGATTGCATCCCTAAGAATTTCCCTAAGGGTGACATACAGCTTGACTTGATAAAGGGCCGAAAGATAGCCGAATAGCAGAGCGCTGCCCTTCAGTACCTGAGTTCGCGGATAGCATGGATGTACGTAGCCATTCGAAAATGGCTTTAAGCAGTAGGACCCGGTCCTATAGCCCTACTGTAGCAAAACAGTAGAGAGTAGCGTTCATAACCAATAAATTAAATCAACAAAACTGTTGGTACTGAAAGATATTCTGCTGTTATTATTTTTTGAGCAAAATACCACTTGAAAAACGTTTTGTTTCTCGGGTTTAAGCAGTAGGTCCCGTTCTCCTTATAACCCTAGTAGTAAAACAGTAGAGCTTAGTGCTCCTAGCCAATCAATCAAATCAACCAAATTTTTGATATTGAAAGATATTCTGTTGTTATTATTTTTTGAACAAAATGCTACTTGAAAAATATTTTTTTTCTCGGATTTAAACCGTACAGGATGTATAATAAAAACGGTACCCGTTTTTATTATCCCTCTTGTAGCATAACATCATCGAGTACCGTTAAAAACCAGTAAATCAAATAAACCAAACTATTGGTACTGAAAAATATTTTGTTGTCTTTATTTTGTGAAAAAAATTATTTCTCGGGTTTAAGCAGTAGGTTTCGTTTTCATTATCCTTCCTGTAGCAAAACAGCAGTGCGTAGCATTCAGAACCAATAAATCAAATCAACCAAACTTTTGGTACTGAAAGAGATTCTGCTGTTATTATTTTTTGAACAAAATACTACTTGAAAAACGTTTTGTTTCTCGGGTTTAAGCAGTAGGTCTCGTTCGCATTATCCCTCTTGTAGTAAAACAGTAAAGCTTAACGCTCCTAGCCAATCAATCAAATCAACCAAATTTTTTGATATTGAAAGATATTCTGTTGTTATTATTTTTTGAACAAAATTCTAAAATATTGAAAAATAT
>CM063507.1:53275741-53283241 GCA_032207245.1 Pardosa pseudoannulata | reverse complement strand
TGGATTTTTTAACGAGATGAAGTATGTTCTAAATTTTCTTTCTCTTTATCTTCCCAATAATTTAATTAATTAGCAGGCACAGCCAGGATATTAAGACAGCTGATGAGCAATTATAATTTTCATTTACTGTCAATAAGTAAATCGAAGGTATTAATTAATTTTCTAATAACTAACTAGTTAATTTACCATCCGCTTTTCAAATTAATCTTTTCATCAATTTTATGTAAATCTTTCACAGTTTAGACTATTTCTTCAATTTGTTTTCGGTGACGCTGATTTTATGTACACATTTTTTTAAGAAACAACTATCTTATTTTTTTTTTGTTAAGCTAAATTGCTAATTATTTTCTTACTTGAATTTAACATATTAACATACAATATTAATAAAAATATTAGTAAATATTATGCTATTGAGCAATAAACATTCTTTAATTCATAAGTCAGGTATATTTTCCATTTAACTACTAATTAAAGCACTTAATGTGGGCCTAGTACATCTCTCCCTCTCTCTCTCTAGGTCTCTTTTTCCCTTTCTCTCCTTCTATACATATATGCATGTACATATATACATACATATATATGTATGTGTATATATATGTATGTGTGTGTAATATATATATATGCATATATATATATATATATATATATATATATATATATATATATGTATGTATATATATATACATATATATATATATATATACATATGTATATATATATACATATGTATATAAATATACATACATATATATATAAATTGTATAAATATATACATGTATATATGTATATATATATACATATATATATATATGTATATATATACATATATATGTATGTATATATATACATATATATGTATATATATACATATGTATATATACATATATATATATACATATATATGTATATATATATACATATATATATATATGTATATATATACATATATACATATATATATATGTATTATATAAATATATATATATATATATATATATATATATATATATATATATATATATATATATATATATATATATATATATATATATATATATAAATATATATATATATATATATATATATATATATAAAGATATATAAAGATTTCCGCTTTCTACTCCCAAAATACAATCTTCTTTCTTTCTTTTTTTATCATTAAGTTAAAGTTATTTTAGGCATAGGAACAGCGTGAAAATACTCCTAACTACTTTTAGTGTAACTAACTATTAGGAAGTGAAATTTCATAGTTATCCATAGTAGTTAATAAAGGAATGGATCGTGGGAGAGAATTAAGATTAAGTTTTTGGTTTTGGACGTTTTATACCCTTCCTTATCGGTTTTCGTCACATTTTGAAAACGATTAGAGAATATCTTTATTAGGGAGTTTAATAGTTTCATATTGATCGTTTATGTAAGAAAAAAACGATCGATACTGACGGTGTGTTTTAAATACTGATTCACAATAAATTAATATTTGTGTGCATCACAAATATATAAACACATTATTCCATTCGAAAAACAAAAAAATAATTGTAGGGATTTACAAAAAATCATTATCACCAGACCGTCAAAGTGTAAGCTTAATAAGTAAAGATTAAATTAAGAAATAATTTTACTTTAGATTACGAAATGTTTATAAGATAGCAAACATTCTTTATTCAATACGGCCTTGATGAGAGATGAAAAAATTAACTTCGACTTTGTGAGAGAATGGTGTAAAGGATTAATCCTACTAATTGCAAAATAGGAGATAATTGTAGTGGAATTTCAGAAATACCACTGGAAACAAAGTTTTGATCCTTAGAGAAAAAAACTTGAAGACTAGTTAACAGAGGTTTGGATTCTTTAGCTTTTGAACATTTTAAAACTTTATTTGAGCTACAGAAAATTTAAAATCTAGCAATTAATTAATAAAAACTTGACAGGCAAATAAAACCTTCAATTTTTTTTTATTTTGCCGGAAGGTTAGACTAAGGATTAAAAATAATCATTAGAAAAAAAGAGCTAATTCACTGAGTTACAGAAAAAAAGCTATAAGAGTAATTCAACCTTGAATTGTTTCAAAAAACCTTTAATTATTAAGGACTATTATTATAGGCTTTGGGTGTCATGTCTCAAGAATTTAATGGAATTTAACTTCTGCAAACCTATTATATAGGATTAATAAAAATCATTTTCAAATAAGAGATAATTTACTGAGTGACAGAAAAAAGCCATAAGAGTAATCAACCTTGCGTTGTTTCAAAAAACCTTTAATTATTTAGGACTTTTGTTAAAGTATTTGGGTGTGAGGTCTAAAAGAATTAAACGCGATTTAACTACTTCAAACCATTCTAACTTCTTCAAACGTGATATATGGGATTAATAAAACTCATTATCGAATAAGAGATAATTTAATGAGTTACAGAAAAAAGTCATAAGAGTAAGCATCCTTGCATTGTTTTAAAAACATTTAATTATTAAGGACTTTTGTTATAAGCTTTGAGTATCAGGTCTCAAGAATTAAACGGAATTTAACTTCTGAAAACCTTTCGAACTCTTTCAAACCTAATACATAGGATTAATAAAAAAAATCCTAATCAAATAAGAGATAATTTATTGAGTTTCAGAAAAAAACCATAAGAGTAATCAACCTTGCGTTGTTTCAAAAAACCTTTAATTATTTAGGACTTTTGTTAAAGTATTTGGGTGTGAGGTCTAAAAGAATTAGATGGAATTTAACTTCTGCAAATCTTTCTAACTCTTCCAAACCTAATAAGATTAATAAAAATCACTATCAAATAACAAATACTTTATTGAATACAGAAAAATGTCATAAGAGTAATCAGCCTTGCATTGTTTCAATAAAACTTTATTTATTAAGGACTTTTGATATGGGATTTGGTATAAGGTCTCAAGAATTAAAGGGAATTTAACATTTGTAAACCTAATATTTAGGATTAATAAAAATCATTATAAAATAATAGATACTTTACTGAGTTACAGAAAAGTCATAAGAGTAATCAGCCTTGAATTGTTTAAAAAAACCCCTTTAATTATTTAGGACTTTTGTTATAGGCTTTGGGTGTCAGGTCTCAAGAATTAAGCGAAATTTAACTTCTGTAAACCTTTCTAACTCATTCAAACCTAATATGAAGGATTAATAAAAATAACTATCAAATAAGAGATAATTTACTGAGTTACAGAAAAAAGTCATAAGAGTAATCAACCTTGCGTTGTTTCAAAAAACCTTTAATTATTTAGGACTTTTGTTAAAGTATTTAGGTGTGAGGTCTAAAAAAATTAAACGGAATTTAACTTCTGCAAACTTATTACATAGGATTAATTAAAATCATTGTCATATAAGAGATAATTTCATGAGTTACAGTAATGTAATGGATTAATAAAAATCATTAACAAATAAGAGATAATTTACTGAGTTACAGAAAAAAGTCATGAGAGTAATCAGCCTTGCACTGTTTAATAAACCTTTAATTATTTAGCACATTTGTTATAGGCTTTGGTTTTGGTCTCAAGAATTAAACGGAATTTAACTTCTGTAAACCTTTCTAACTCTTTCAAACCTAATATATAGGATAACAAAAATCATTTTCAAATAAGAGATAATTTAACGAGTTACAGAAAAAAGTAATCAGCCTTGCATTATTTCAAAAATCCTTTAATTATTAAGGACTTTTGTTATAGGCTTTGAGTGTCAGGTCTCAGTTAAATGGAATTTAACTTCTGTCAATCTTTCTAACTCCATTAAACCTAATATATAGAATTACTAAAAACAATTATCAAATAGGAGATAATATACTGAGTTACAGAAAAAAGTCATAAGAGTAATCAGCCTTTCACTGTTTCAAAAGACCTTTAATTATTAAGGACTTTTGTTATAGGCTTTGGGTGTTAGATCTCAAGAATTAAGCGAAATTTAACTTCTGTAAATCTTTCTAACTTCTTCAAACCTAATATTTAGGATTAATAAAAATCATTATCAAATAAGAGATACTTTACTGAGTTACAGAAAAGTCATAAGAGTAATCAGCCTTGAATTGTTTAAAAAAAACCTTTAATTATTTAGGACTTTTGTTATAGGCTTTGGGTGTCAGGTCTCAATTAAACGGAATTTAGTTTCTGCAAACATTTCTAACTTCTTCAAACCTAATATATATAATTAATAAAAATCATTATCAAATAAGAGATAATTTACTGAGTTACAGAAAAAGTCATGAGAGTAATCAGCCTTAAATTGTTTGTAATCAGCTTGCATTGTTTCAAAAACCTTTAATTATTAAGGACTATTATTATAGGCTTTGGATGTCAGGTCTTAAGAATTAAACGGAGTTTAACTTCTGAAAACCTTTCGAACTCTTTCAAACCTAATACATAGGATTAATAAAAATTACTATCAAATAACAAATAATTTACTGACTACAGAAAAAAGTCATAAGAGTAATCATCCTTGCATTGTTTCAATAAGCCTTTAATTATTAAGGACTTTTGGTTATAGGCTTTGGGTGTTAGATCTCAAGAATTAAGCGAAATTTAACTTCTGTAAATCTTTCTAATATCTTCAAACCTAATATAAAGGATTAATAAAAATTATTTTCAAATAAGAGATAATTAATTGAGTTACAGAAAAAAGTCATAAGAGTAATCAGCCTTGCACTGTTTCAAAAGACCTTTAATTATTAAGGACTTTTGTTATCGGCTTTGGGTGACAAGTCTCAATTAAACGGAATTTAACTTCTTCCAACCTTTCTAAATCCTTCAAATCTAATATGAAGGATTAATAAAGATCATTTTCAAATAAGAGATAATTAATTGAGTTACAGAAAAAAGTCATAAGAGTAATCAGCCTTGCATTGTTTTATAAAAACTTTAATTTTTAAGGACTTTTGTTATCGGCTTTGGGTGACAAGTCTCAATTAAACGGAATTTAACTTCTTCCAACCTTTCTAACTCCTTCAAATCTAATATGAATGATTAATAAAGATCATTTTCAAATAAGAGATAATTAATTGAGTTACAGAAAAAAGTCATAAGAGTAATCAGCCTTGCATTGTTTTATAAAAACTTTAATTTTTAAGGACTTTTGTTATCTGCTTTGGGTGACAAGTCTCAATTAAACGGAATTTAACTTCTTCCAACCTTTCTAACTCCTTTAAACCTAATATATAGGATTAATAAAAACCATTATCAAATAAGAGATAATTTACTGAGTTACAGAAAAAAGTCATAAGAGTAAGCATCCTTGCATTGTTTTAAAAACATTTAATTATTAAGGACTTTTGTTATAAGCTTTGAGTATCAGGTCTCAAGAATTAAACGGAATTTAACTTCTACAAACCTTTCTAACTCCTTCAAACCTAATATATAAGATTAATAAAAATCATTATCAAATAAGAGATAATTTACTGAGTTACAGAAAAAAATCATAAGAGTAATCAGCCTTGAATTGTTTCAAAAAACCTTTAATTATTAAGGACTTTTGTTATAGGCTTTGGGTGTCAGGTCTCAAGAATTAAACGGAATTTAACTTCTGCAAACCTTTCTAACTCCCTCAAACCTAATATATAGGATTAATAAAACACATTTTCAAATAAGAGATAATTTATTGAGTTACAGAAAAAAGTCATAAGAGTAATCGGCCTTACAGTGTTTCAAAAGACCTTTAATTATTAAGGACTTTTATTATAGGCTTTGAGTGTCAGGTCTTAAGAATTAAACGGAATTTAACTTCTGCAAACCTTTCCAACTCTTTTAAACTAAATACATAAGATTAATGAATATCATTATCAAATAAGAGATAATTTACTGAGTTACAGAAAAAAGTCATAAGAGTAATCAGCCTTGGATTGTTTCAATAAACCTTTAATTATTAAGGACTTTTGTTTTGGGCTTTGGTGTCAGATCTCAAGAATTAAACGGAATTTAACTTCTGCAAACCTTTCTAACTTCTTCAAACCTAATATATAGGATTAATAAAAATCAATTAAAATAAGAGATGATTTACTGAGTTACTGAAAAAAGTCATAAGAGTAATCAGCCTTGCATTGCTTCAAAATACCTTTAATTATTAAGGACTTTTGTTATAGACTTTAGGTGTCAGGTCTTAAGAATTAAACGGAGTTTAACTTCTGTAAATCTTTCTAACTTCTTCAAATCTAATATTTAGGATTAATAAAATTCGTTATCAAATAAGAGATAATTTACTGAGTTACAGAAAAATGTCAGGAGAGTAATCAGCCTTGCATTGTTTCAAAAAACCTTTAATTATTAAGGACTTTTATTATAGGCTTTGGTTTTAGGTCTCAATTAAAGGGAATCGAAATTCTACAAACATTTCTAACTTCTTCAAACCTAATATATAGGATCAATAAAAATCATTATCAAATAAGAGATAATTTACTGAGTTACAGAAAAAAGTCATAAGAGTAATCAGCCTTGCATTGTTTTATAAAAACTTTAATTTTTAAGGACTTTTGTTATCTGCTTTGGGTGACAAGTCTCAATTAAACGGAATTTAACTTCTTCCAACCTTTCTAACTCCTTTAAACCTAATATATAGGATCAATAAAAATCATTATCAAATAAGAGATAATTTACTGAGTTACAGAAAAAGTCATAAGACTAATCAGCCTCGATTTCTTTGCAATCAGCTTGCATTGTTTAAAAAAACCTTTAATTTTTAATGTCTATTATTATTGACTTTGTGTGTCAGGTCTTAAGAACTAAACAGAGTTTAACTTCTACAAACCTATCTAACTCTTTCAAACCTAATAAGATATAATTTATTGAGTTACAGAAAAAAGCCATAAGCGTAATCAGCCTTGCATTGTTTCAAAAAACCTTTAATTATTAAGAGCTTTTCTTATAGGCTTTGGGTTCCAGGTCTCAAGAATTAAACGGAATTTAGCTTTTGCAAACTTTTCTACCTTGAGAAAGCGCATTAGCTCTTAAGTATTTGCATTGATTTTTATTAATCTTATTACAAAACCATTAATATTTAATAAATATTTTTGTTTAGTAGTAAGATCATTGAAATACAAGCTCTGAAAACTACGGTAAATGAGGACAGTACGCTAATCAATTATGCAAATAATTAATAGATATATTTTAGATGTCCCCAATGTTTTTTCTTAACCATATATTAACCCCTTAATCCACAATTTCTTTTTAAAAAGGCCGGGAAAAAATCACTTTTTTTAATGTAAAAAGCCCAATTTAGAAGTCCTGTAAAAAAATTACAAAAATACAAAAATAATCAAAATTTTTACAGCAATTTTGGATTTTGATAATATTGAAGGAAATACTCGAATATAGCTTACAATCTAATGTAAATGATAAATATCAATAAAACGATTTTTTTTCTTTCACATAAGGTGATTTCACGCAGCAGGGAACATGTCAGGGCAATACTGGCTTTAGTTTCAAACAGAAGGGCAGTTTATTGTTTGTCTATTGGCTGTTGCAAACATGAAAATGAATGGGAAGGGCATTATAGTAGTT
>CM063507.1:53248241-53263241 GCA_032207245.1 Pardosa pseudoannulata | reverse complement strand
AAATGTAAAATGAACAAAAAAATTCAATAAAAAAATGCAACAATTTTTTGACCGAATTCGCGAAAAAAAAAAAAAATGAAACTGTCAAAGGGTTAACATTTATAAAATCAAGGATGACAAACTCGCATCTCTTGTGCCATATGTGGCACATAATGGCTATATTGAGGTCTACTCAATATAATGCTATGTAGCCGAAAATAGTGATTTAAATTTAATAAATGAACCTAAATTGAGTATGAATGTTAATTACAAATCATTCTAAAAATAAAATAACTTTATTCAGATTTACATTTACTCCAAAAGATATAAAACGTTCCAAACACTCTTAGAATATTTTTAAACATTTCGAAGACAAAATAAATATAAAATTTAAAATTTTATAAGTAAGGAAACAAGAATGGCCTTTATTCCATGACTAAAAAGAAGCACAATTGCAATCGTGGCAAGTAGTTTATATTTCGATTTATTTTCGTTTCGCATTTAGCCATGTGTTTGTACAGTTGCAGAAGCCTGAGCAGTAATACTGTACAATATTCCAAGCACCTATACTCAAAATGACATGCAAATAAAAAGTTACAAACTGCAAAAGACTTAAATGCAAATAATACAAAAACTAAAGATATATATAGAACACTTGTGGTTCCAGCCTGGTTTTAAAGCCAGCTATGAAACAAAATACGAATGGATAGTATCCTAGAAAAGTTTCTTCCAAATTCATTTGTCTTGAGTACATTGCTGAATATTTTCTCTCTTTCTGTATTTTTAAGTGATATGTTTAGATTGATTATACAGTATAACTTTTGAAATGCCGCTGTTTTTTGAACTTCCATCCGTCCGCAAATCTTATCATGACAATATTAGCCGATGTGTATCCTCTCTAATTCTACGTTGTTATGCGGTATTGTTAGATTGGTTATACAGCATAACTTTTGAAATGCAGTTGTATTTTATAGTTCTATCTGCCCGAAAACCAAGTCAAAACAGCAGTAGAGGATGTGTATTCTCTCCCCTTCTGTATTGTTAGGGGTATTGTTAGATTGATTATACAGCATAACTTTTGAAAAGCTGTTGTATTTTAAAGTTCATTTAGTCCACAAACCTCGTCATAGAACGGTAGACGACGTGTATCCTCTCCCATTCTGCAATGATTCGTGGTATTGTTAGATTGATTATACAGCATAACTTTTGAAGTGCTGTTGTATTTTAAAGTTCCATCCAACCACAAATCACGTCATAACAACAGTAGATGATGTGTTCTCTGCCATACTGCATTGTTACCTAGTATTGTTAGATTGGTTATACAGCATTACTTTTGAAATGCCGTTGTATTTTAAATTTCTATCTGACAGCGAACCACATCATAACAACAGTAGATGATGTGTAACCTCTTCAATTCTATATTGTTATGTGGTATTGTTAGATTGAGTACACAGCATAACTTTTGAAATGCTGTTGTTTTTAAACTTCCATCGGTTCACAAACCATGTAATAACAACAGTAGATGATGTGTATCCTCTCCCATTCAGTATTGTTACGTGGTATTGTTAGATTGGTTAAACAGCATAACTTTTGAAATGCTGTTGTATTTTAAAGTTCCATTCGACCACAAACCATGTCATAAGAGCAGAGACGATATTTCTGCAGTGCAGAGAGAATTACCTCCTGTATTGCGAATGGAGAATATTCGTATATATTCAACTTCTAATGGTAGATTGAAAATAATTTTTTCTTCAAAACTGATTCAAAACTGTACGTATTTCACATGCAAACATACAATCTTACAATGGGACTCAAATCTGTACAGTGTACGGATAAAACCATTCAAATAGCAAGTATTCACTTTGAATGTATGTGTTTATAAATCATACTGTCTATAAGTGTTCGGATAAAATACTTTTCTTAAGGACATCAGTCATAACCCAGCAAAATTCCTTATGTCCTTAATGGAATAACAAAAACAGAAAAAATACACAGAATAATGCCTACTTTCATACTCTACAAACCTAATTCTAAAGTAGCTCAGCTGAAATTTGTAGTGTTTTAAAAAACAAAGACTCTAAAATGCGTAATTGGAAAAAAAATCTACAATCCTAATCAAAATAAAGTATTTCCATGATATATCTCTCTTCTAAACTAAAAAATACATACCAGACAAAAAAAAATGCAATACTTCGTTAACAATAGTTAGATGAAAACGAAAAGCGATAGCTTTTCTACACTTTCGCCCGTTATTGTATTCCTTACAAGGAAAAAGCTATCAAAAAGTTCTTAATTAATGATCTACTTCCTACTTTCTGACAGAAAATTACCCTGGACCAGTGTGCAGGTGTTACCGATAAGCCTTTTCTAGTAGAATAATAGTGTCGAATTTTTATTGCATTTTAAACCTATTTAGGAAATTCAGTTCACCATTGAGATTTGGCCGGGATAAGATCTTAGTAATTTAAACTGACAAAAAGAAATTTAACCTACTCTCGATACACGCTTTGTATTTCACAACGAAAAAATCCTAGATGTTTTAAGCATTTTAATTTGAAATTTTCTCAGTCAAGAAAATACATTATAGCTGTTCCATTATTCTTATGATTTGTATATAATTGCATACATACATAGAAGTGACAGAAAATGACTTTTCTACTAAAGAATGCTCCAAAAATTCCATCTTCAATTTTTAAAATTAAATTTTATTTATTGTAAAATTCATCAATAACTGCGTCAGAAGATTTCGTTAATTTATAAATTTAACATTAGATTTTAAAAATAAATATTAAAAAGGGAGCGCGTAATATATTGCCACTTTAGATAATTCTGGTGAACCTCTTAATTCTTTTCATGTATTTAAAAATGTACATTTGGGGGATTATAGTGTAAATTAATTACTTTAAATCACACACTTCTGCCAAAACAACTCTCAGTTCAACTTCTATTATTAGTTTATTTATGCAATTTAAAACGAAATTAGAGTTTGCCTGCGTGTAAATGCAATGTTCAAAATGTTCTCTGAAAAGTTGTTATTTTTTTCGCTAAAAAATATCCCGTTTGTTGAGGTTACATTGTAAATTAATCGGATTAAATCACATACTTCTGCCAAAAAATTTTCAGTTCAACTTCTGCAATTAATTTCTACGATTAATGTTTAAAATGTTCCCTTACAAGTCATTCTTTTTTCGTCAAAAAATGTTACATTTTTTAATATGATAATGTAAATCAATTAGATTAAATCCCATACTTCTGCCAAAACCTCTTTCAGTTTAACTTCTAATTATATACTTATTATTAAAATTATTATTAAAGAATAATTAAAATTATTCTTTAAGTGTGTGCAAATGCGATGTTGAAAATATTCTCTTACACGTTGTGATTTTTTCGTCAAAAAATGTCACTTTTATTAAGATGACAATGTAAATTAATTGCACTAAATCACATATTTTTTCCAAAACCTCTTTCAGTTCAATTTCTACGATTAACTTCTTCATGCAAGTTAAAGTAAAACTATATTTTGAGAGTATGCAGCTGAGCTGTTCAAAATGTGATCGTACAAGTCGATCTTTTTTAGTCAAAAAATGTCACTTTTATTAAGATGACAATGTAGATTAATGTAGATTAAATCACATAGTTCTGCCAAAACCTCTTTCAATTTCTACGATTAATTTTTTTCATGCAATTTAAAGCAAAATTATGTGTTTAGTACATGTAGATGCGATGTTCAAAATGTTCTTGTACAGGTCGTTATTTTTTCGTCAAAAAATGTCACTTTTATTAAGGTGATAATGTAAATTAATTGCACTAAATCACATATTTCTGCCACAACTTCTTTCAGTTCAACTTCTACGATTAATTTCTTCATGCAATTTAAAGCAAAATTATGCGTTTAGTATGTGCAGATGCTATGTTCAGAATGTTCTTTTTCAAGTCGTTCTTTTTTTTTCAAAAAATGTCAGTTTTATTAAGACAATAATGTAAATTAATTGGATTAAATCATATATTTCTGCCAACGCCTCTTTCAGTTCAACTTCTACGATTGTTTTCTTCATGCAATTTAAAGCAAAATTATGTTTTGAGTGTGTGCAGATACGATGTTTAAAATGTTATCGTACAAATCAATCTGTTTTCGCCAAAAAATGTCACTTTTATTAAGATGATAATGTAAATTAATTGCCTCAAATCACATATTTCTGCCAAATCATCTTTCAGTTTAACTTCTATAATTAATTTCTTCATGCAATTTAAAACAAAATTATTCATTATCTGTGTGCAGATACGATGTTGAAAATGTTTTCATACAAGTCGTTTTTATTTTCGTCAAAAAATGTCCCTTATTAAGATGACAATGTAAATTAATTGCACTAAATCAATGTAAATAAATTGCACTAAAATTTCAACTTTTCATATTTCTGCCAAAACATCTTTCAGTTCAACTTCTAAGATTAATTTCTTCATGCAATTTAAAGAAAAAAATATTCGTTAAATGTGTGCAAATGCAATGTTGACAATGTTATCGTATAGTTTGTTATTTTTTTTTTATCGAAAAATGTCACTTACAATGTAAATTAATAGCATTAAATCATATTTTTGCCAAAACTTCTTGCAGTTCAACGTCTACGATTTATTTCTTCATGCAATTTAAAGCAAAATTATTCATTAAATGTGTGCAAATGCAATGTTGAGAATGTTCTCTTATAGGTTGTTATTTTTTTCACCCAAAAATGTCACTCATTAAGATGGCAATATAAATTAATAGCATTAAATCATTCTTCTGCCCAAAACTCTTTCAGTTCAACTTTTATGATTAATTTTTTCATGCAGTTTAAAGCAAAATTATGCAATGAGTGTGTGCAGATGCGATGTTTAAAATGTTTTCATACAAGTCGTTTTTCTTTTCGCCAAAAAATGTCACTTATTAAGATGACAATGTATATTAATTGCACTAAATCATATATTTCTGCCAAAATCTCTTTCAGTTCCATATCTACGATTAATTTCTTCATGCAATTTAAAACAAAATTATGCATTGAGTGTGTAGAAATGCAATGTTCAAAATATTCTCGTACAAGTCGTTCTTTTTCCTTCAAAAATGTCACTTTTATTAAGGTAATAATGTAAATTAATTGCACTAAATCACATATTTCTGCCAAAACTTCTTGCAGTTCAACTTCTACGATTAATTTGTTCATGTAATTTAAAGCAAAATTATTCATTAAATGTGTGCAAATGCAATGTTGACAATGTTATCGTATATGTTCTTATTTTTTCACCCCAATGTCACTTATTAAGATTAAAATGTAAATTAATAGCATTAAATCATATTTCCGCCAAAACTTCTTGCAGTTCAACTTCTACGATTAATTTGTTCATGTAATTTAAAGCAAAATTATTCATTAAATGTGTGCAAATGCAATGTTGACAATGTTATCGTATATGTTCTTATTTTTTCACCCCAAAATGTCACTTATTAAGATTAAAATGTAAATTAATAGCATTAAATCATATTTCCGCCAAAACTTCTTGCAGTTCAACTTCTACGATTAATTTGTTCATGTAATTTAAAGCAAAATTATTCATTAAATGTGTGCAAATGCAATGTTGACAATGTTATCGTATATGTTCTTATTTTTTCACCCCAAAATGTCACTTATTAAGATTAAAATGTAAATTAATAGCATTAAATCATATTTCCGCCAAAACTTCTTGCAGTTCAACTTCTACGATTAATTTGTTCATGTAATTTAAAGCAAAATTATTCATTAAATGTGTGCAAATGCAATGTTGACAATGTTATCGTATAGTTTCTTATTTTTGCACCCAAAAATGACACTTATTAAAATTAAAATGTAAATTAATAGCATTAAATCATATTTCTGCCAAAACTTCTCGCAGTCGAACTTTTATGATTAATTTCATCATGCAATTTAAAACAAAATTATGAATAAAGTGCATATAAATGTAATGTTTCTAAGTTCATGTAGGTTGTTCATGTTTCGACAAAATATATAACGCTTGTAAATTTTCTTTTATAAAATATTTTAACTTAAAGTAGTTTCCTTGCTGAACATTTCAATATTTGATTTCATTTTTACTCTAAAAGATTCTTCTTCACGAGTTTCCCCTTCTAAATTCCTTTAATTGCACTGCAGAACATATTGAGAAGCTCTAGTATCATTTTGACAAGAAAAGATATTTATTCCAGGTACTTTCTTTTTAAATAAAATTTGTGCTGTTGGTGTCTTCATTTTATTTGCATGCAACAAGAAAATCAAGACTGAAAACATGTTTCACTTGTCTTTCGGCGCTATTTATGCTTCTATGCAACCAACATTGTTCTTCATTTATATATGTTTTTCAAAGAAACTGACTGTTCAATCTCCCATGTTGCAAGCGCTTGTTTGTATTTCATGAGCACCATCTGTTGAGAAAAGTCAGAAGTCGTTAGTTGATCGTCATCTAGAGCAGATGTTCGGTTCTATGGGAATCCGGACCTGCTATTGTGAAAACTCCCTCATTGGGATTTGAGTATACTTCTCACCGTTGAAATATTGGCTTTAGTTGTTTGCAATAAATATTATTAAGATATATTCCGCTCTCGTTTATTTGCTATTACTCGTTTCTTATCATCGTTTTTGGTAATGAGCTTCGCCATCACTAACCCTCTTCTTTTTCTATTGCAGACTTGGACTGTGTTCTGCCTCCTGCTCGCTCTGTCATGGGCACAGAACAAGCACTACCAGACCTTCGATTGGAGGCCCGTCAAGA
This sequence comes from Pardosa pseudoannulata, assembly GCA_032207245.1. Classification (NCBI taxonomy): domain Eukaryota; kingdom Metazoa; phylum Arthropoda; class Arachnida; order Araneae; family Lycosidae; genus Pardosa; species Pardosa pseudoannulata. The sequence goes on along the minus strand of CM063507.1, from coordinate 53,256,491 downwards.
TCCAGAGGCAGACCTCAGCCCTGCCTTACCAAGCCCCCGCAGAGGCCACGACCACTAGTTACGTCTCGAGATACTTTGATACTTCAGCTCCGTACCAGCATGGATACTTCCAGGACACGTCCGGCGGGTCTTCTTACAACTCCCAACCAAACTCCGGTCCCGGTCCCTATTCCGGTCCCGATTCCTCCTACTCTGCCGACTACGCCAAACCAGTACCTTACCAGTACCCGGACGACAGCGGCTCTTACGAGCAGTACGGGGGCTACACCAGGGACGACACCTTCAACGTTACTGCTGAGCGTTACGGCGGGTTCGGTGGTACTGGAGACACCAGGGGGTTCGGAGCCTACGACTACCCAAAGAAAGTCCACGAGGAAGTGCCTCAGGACCTTCACCACGAACCCAGCAGTGGTGGCACAGCCTACCCGGACCTGCTGAGAATAGGAAGGGAGAGGGTATACCACAGAAGAAACCCCATGCACGTGCACCCGTTGCCACCGCCTCTGTAAAAAAATTACAGACAAATCGGATTCTGGAAGAGAAAATAATAATGAAAAACTCTAAAGTTGCCAAAGTTTAATCAAATAGCCATGACAAAACTCTTTGAAAAAGTAGACCAACGAGTAATTTGGATTCATGGATCCAAATGGTTATACCTCAACAGGAAATTACCACAAAAATATCCTAGTTGAGGGTATATATATGTGTGTATGTATTTTTTATATATGCATATATAATGTGTGTATTTATATGCATACACTTATATATATATATATGTATGTAAATGTACATTAAATGTATTTTTCTGGGAAATGGCTTGATTGAATGTGATATTTTTTACAGGGATATCATGACCATACATTTATCACTGTCTAAAAGTTGACATTCTACTAATGTTATTCGAAGATGGTAAAAGATTTGTAATACATTTACATGTCACTTTTTGTATACATTCCAGCCGTATTATATTTGATGTAACACTTAGTTTTGAATCCATCCCAGCATGGTCTCGATTGAGATCGTCTGACATTATATACTGACAGAAAATGGATTTAAAGAAATAAAATTTTAAGTTTTTTTTTAAAAAGTGTTTTCTCATTTCTTTCACAAACACTGCGCAAAACACGAATTTTATATTATTTCATTTATGCATATTTTATTATTCTTTTTAATCGGACATTTCTCAGATATTCAACTTTTAACTATACAGGGTGTCCCAAAAGGTCGTTTACAAACTTAACATGCTAGTCTGTCATATCATGATGAACAAGATTTACATAGGAACTTGTGTCCGAAAATGCAAACTGTGACCGCTAGAGGGCAATAATTGCATTAAAATAGCTAGATCGGCAGAGGCGGACCGCCGCGATCCCCCGACCTGACTCCCCTGGATTTCTACCTGTGGGGACACATGAAGTCCATGGTGTACGAGACACCCTGACATCGGACATGGATCTTATTGCCAGGATCGCGGAAGCGGCAGCACGTGTCCGTGACACACCTGGTCAAATTGAACGGGTTCGTGAATCAATGACCCGACATTGTAAAACGTGCATTTTGGCTATTGGAAACAATTGTGAGCATTTGCTATGATGTAATCCTTATCTGTAGTAAAAATTATATTAACACCGCTGTCGATATCAATTTTGATATGTCCAATACAATGTTTTTTTCTTACACCGGCAGTGACGTCATACTTTAATTGTAGTATTTTTCTCGTAAACTACGGTTCGTACAAGATGCTTCTTTAGGTAGTTTTTATGTTCTCCCAACGAGGAATCTTGCTGGGCAAAATTTTTGCGGTCGTTTTGGGACACCCTGTATAGATAAAGGAAATATAAAAATTCACCCCGTACAAACTGAGCCTTACGCGGAGAGTTAATTCTACCTTTTCCTACCACCTTTACCCTTTTACCCTACTGGGGCCCTTCAAACGAAAGGTACATCCCTTAGCCTTAATTCTGTTAACTCTAAATCATGTGTTTAGCTTTTTTAAATGGCATTAGAAACAAAGAAACAAACATGTATTGTAAAGACACTACTTTTGAGAAATCACGTTTCCAGGAATATTACTTTACTAGCATATAGCCCGTCATATGACGGGATCAGCAAAATTTTTATTGTTTCAAAATGTAAAGTACCTATAAGGCACGTGAAAAAAATTTTTGTTTTTTGGCTGAGAATTATTCGGTACGCTCTCAATAATTTGTTTATCTTTACTGACAGCATGTTAGTTGCCAACTTTAAATTATCTTGTCATATTACGTGATAGGATGGACAACAGAGGTTTTAATATTGACAGAGGTTATTTGGCGGTATAAATGAATGATGTCCAAAATTGAGCGAATCGATTGCAAATCGTGTGGTTATGTATAAAAAACAAACACACAAACGAACAAACTTCTTAATTTTTAAAAATATATAACTGAAACGCTAGATATTTATTAAATCGTAAAATTGACTCCTAGACTTTTGTGAAAAGAATTTTTTGTTAATACCGGTTATACTGAAGAGTTGGAGCATAGGAAAGGAGCAGTGCGTAGAATATCAGGACCCGTAGTAAAGTGTTAAGTCAAGTTGAGTGAAGGCAGACAAAACAGACTCTGACTTGAGTTCCAGGCATTTATTTTTTTTATACCAAATTGCAAATATTTTTAGTCCACTTCTGCCCTGATCCCATAGTGGTTATTGGAGGTTTTTTTTTGTTGCGTTGTTTTTAAAAATATTACTACGATTAATGTGCAGATGGAAAAAATAACTACAGGAACGTCGCTGTATCGGGACCAAAATGTGGGCTAAAACGAAAAAGGTGGCCGGACCAAAAACGTCCGCAAAGGTCTTAAAAAAATCTCTCTCTCTGTCTCGCAAAATTATCAAAACTTCTAGGCTGCGCTCAGACCAAAAGCGCCGAAACACAGCCAGCAAGAGGGTTGCCAGCCGCCAAGAAAACCACGCGCTCTCAGGGAGAGCGACGGGTTCTCGCGGCTCTGACCAATGAAACTTTGAGACAAGGCGCGCGGAGAACAAAAACAGAATCGCATTGAGGCGCAACTCCGGTGGTGAACATTCGCCAAAAACGATGCGGAGCAGAGCTTGGCAACACACCACAACGCGGCACCTTTCAAAGGAGCGGCTGCTATCTCAAATCGAATCTTATGGCTACAGAACTGTCAGAATATGAGCCGATGTGAGCAAATTATGGTCGAAATTTTTAAGGGCTGCGGATGCAGGTGGCCAGAATTGGACACTCGGTTCGAAACTTAATCCCAGATCGGGGGCGGCTCTGTTTGAAAATACAGTTTGCAATCGTGAGGAATACAGTTGGCAATAGTGAGAAAAAAGCTAAAGCTGCACCTGCAAGGGGACGCAAAATGTAGGTTAATATATATATAAATATATATATATATATATATATATATATATATATATATATATATATATATATATATATATATATATATATATATATATATATATATATACCCCACAAGGGAAATATGTCATGAAGGGACATGAAAAATCTTCATTACACCGGTGATAAAATTTTCACTGCAACAAAAAATTAATCGATGATAAAATTTAAAATTATCACATATGTACCTAATCTACTATTTACAGAAGAGGTTTTAATATTGTCAACTGTAGTGTATAGATTACGGTAGAACGTGATGACGGAAATATTTTAACCTTATTATATATCCAATTAGTTCACCAGCTGCCAATTAACAAAAACAGAAGCGTGCCACTATGATGATAGTAATAGACGAGGCTTACGGGATTTTTTTTAATCTTTTATTTCTAGGCTGGCATATATCCCGTCTTATGACGGGATCAGTAAAATTTTTAATTTTTTAGGATTGTAAAGTACCCGATGAGGCAAATAAAAGAATTTTTTTTTCTGATAATTATTCTGCAACAAAAAATAATCGGTAATTAAATTTAAAATTATCACACATGTACCCAATCTATTATTTTAGCCAAATATAAAAAAAAATTATTTACGTAATATCTAGGTTCAGCGATAAAAAGTATGAAAATAATGCAGACGATATTTAAATAAGAAATGATTCAATGAGATGGTTAAAGGAATGAAGTCATAATGCTAAAATAAATGTTATTTTCATCTGCTTATAATGTGATAAAATGATGAATTTAATAATCGCCTGCTCTTAACCGGTTTAAAATAGGACTTGAAATAATGGTATTAAACGATCGAAAAGGGGGAAGGGGTGGATTTCGAACGTTTTTGAACAGGCTTTGATATTTTTCTAACCCTATCTCATTAAGAATCCAATAAGGATGACCCTATCCATTCGAGGTCCAAGCGCTTCATAAATTCGAAGGCAGACGGACAGATAACTTAGGCTATTATTATATAGGGTATGGGTATGTCTAAATGAACTGGTATAGAGAATAGCAACTGCTATAGAAAGAAAATTAATTGTTTGTCCCCACGCGGCTTTCACTGTTATGTAATTCGATCTTGTAAAATTAGCTACAGCAGGCATTTTTTGAAATTCGTTGTGGTCATTTTAAGCATGTTTCCATAGTATATATGGATTACCATTAAATTGTTTACAAAACCTCTAGCAAAATGGATGACTTCGAACAAGGAAATCAGTCGGCAACATAAAGGAAAAAAAGTAGCAAATAGAAAAAGAGAGATTAAAGATAATGTAAAGGAAAGCTCTTCATCTCACGCTAGTTGTTCTCTCCTCAAGTCATATAATTTACGTGGGGTGATTCGTGAAAGTGTAGATATACGACAGATTAGAAAAAAAATATGATTGATGGTATATTACTATCTGAATTTTACTTATTCGGTGAGTTTTCTTTAACAGAGATTTAATCAGCAGGTAAAAGGGAGAAAATTTAGATACTGATTTGTTTTCAGCAAACTGAAAAAAGCGTGGAAAGCAGGAAAAGTCCTTTATGCTTGTCTTAAGAGCATAGTGGATGTTTCAAAACTTTCCCCTTTAAATTTAGTGATGAATTACTCGCACTGATTACTTGCATACAATGATCGGCGGCAGCTCAGTTGGTAAAGTCAACGATCTCGTAACAGAGAGGTTGTGTGTTCGGAAGCCTAGCCGGCCTAAGAACCGCCGTGTTCTTTAAAGGTGACTGGGGCACGTAAAATAGGTTCGTGGTCACAGTGTCCTCCAAGTTCTCAATCAATACCTTTGGGGGTGGTAGGCCAAGTCTATGGGTCTTCTGCTTGGTCCCTGCTTCAGAATTACGAGGACCCATTTGAGTATAAGTCGTACTTTCCCCCTTGTGGTGTTCATTATAAACGAAAGGCAAACCCCTTTGCCTTAAGACGAGTAGCCTCCGGCTAAATCGTGCTTGGTTCCACCAAGTGGCATAAGTCGACTACAACAACAACATGCAGGCATAACTCGTACTTTCCCCCTTGTGGTTCTCGTTATAAACGAAAGGCACACCCCTTTGCCTTAAGACAAGTAGCCTCCTGTTCAATCGTGCTTGGTTTTCACCAAGTGGCATAAGTACACTACAACAACAACATTCAGGCATAAGTCGTATTTTCACCCTTGTGGTGCTCGTTATAAACGAAAGACATACCCCTTTGCCTTAAGACGAGTAGCCTCCGGCTCAATCGTGCATGGTTTTCACCAAGTGGCATAAGTCCACTACAACAACAACATTCAGGCATTCAGACTAGTTTTGATTGTTTCGGTCTCCTTTTTTATTACACCAGGGCTAATGAGACTGGTCAAAGATCTGTGGTGTTCTTTAAAGGATGTCAAGGCACTTACAACATGCCTGTAATTGCAATGTCCTCCAAGTTTAAACGATACTTTCGAGTCGGAGGGCCAAACCGGAGGATCTTCTGCTTAGATTCTGCTTCTAATTGAGGACACCCTTTGGGAAACTAGTCGTTCCTTTACCCTATCAGGTCACTGCAAACGAAAGGTACATCCCTCCGCCTTAATTTCTGTTAACTCCGAATCATGTGTTTAGCTTTTTCAAATGGCATTAGAAACAAAGAAATAAACATGTATTGTAAGAACACTACTGTAGAAAAATCACCTTTCCGGGAATATTACTTTACTAGCATATAGCCCGTCATATGACGGGATCATTAAAATTTTTAATTTTCTAGAATGGTAAAGACCCTATGAGGCAGGTAAAAAATGGCTTGATTTTTACTGAGAATTATCTTGCAACAAAAAATAATCGATGATTAAATTTAAAATTATCACATATGTACCTAATATATTATTTAACCCAAATATAAAAGAAAATTATTTACTTAATAAGCAAGTTCAGTGAAAAAAAGTATGAAAATAATGCAGGCAATATTTAAACAATTCAAAATAAGAAATGATTAAATGATATGGTTAAAGGATTAACATCATAATGATAGAAAAAATGTTATTTTTACCTATTTATTATGTGATAAATTCTCTTGCTCTTAACCGAGGAAAATAGGGTTTGAAATAATGGCATTAAAAGCTCGAAAAGGTGAGAAGAGATGGATTTCGAACGTTTTAAAGACGACAGTATTTTTGGATGTGATATGAAGCATATTTATACCAATTTATCTTAGAAATGGATAGATAGTTTCGGAGAAGATAAAATTTACTCTCTTTGAAGTTTGCTAATCCTAATTCATCAAGAATCCAATATAGATATCTGTATCCATTTGATGTCCAACCGCTCCATAAATTGGAGGACAGATGGACAACTTAGGCTATTATTATATAGGGTACGGATATGTCTAAATGAACCTGTATATCGAATAGCAACTGCTACATAAAGAAAATTAATTATTTGTCTACAAGTGGCTTTCACTCTTCTGGACTTCGATCTTGTAAAATTAGCCGCAGTCGGCATTCTTTGAAATACATAGTTTAAGCATCTTTTAGTGCAAACCATGTATCACATGACAGCTATTTTGTTTCTCTGCAAAATAAAGCTCATTTTATATTTTTAGAATGCCATAGTATTTTTTTTTATCATATGTCATAAAGTTTTGGTTCTTTGGTAATTTTTCAATTGCAGTCAAAGATTCTTGATTTGTACAGGATTCTCCTTCTGTACCGTATACATTTTTTCTGGAGATCCTAAGCTAATCATTATGGATCATAAAAGTATCTTTGTTAGGTCAATATTTTAATTGCTGTCAAGGATTCTCGATTCATTCAGTATATCTATTCTTCTCTCTCGAAATCGTAAGCTTATTATAGGTCACAAACGTATGATTATTGGGTCAATTTTTTAATTGCAGTCAAGGATTCTCGATCCATTCAGTAAATACATTCTTCCGGAGATCTTAAGCTTATCATAATAGGTATAAAAGTTTGGTCTTTAGGTCATATTTTAATCGTAACCAAGGATTCTCCATCTGTACCGTATACATTTTTTCTGGAGATCCTAAGCTTATCATTATGGATCATAAAAGTATCTTTGTTAGGTTAATATTTTAATTGCTGTCAAGGATTCTCTATTCATTCAGTATATCTATTCTTCTCTCTCGAAATCGTAAGCTTATTATGGATCACAAACGTATGATTATTGGGGCAATTTTTTAATTGCAGTCAAGGATTCTCGATCCATTCAGTATATACATTCTTTCCGGAGATCTTAAGCTTATCATAATAGGTATAAAAGTTTGGTCTTTAGGTCATATTTTAATCGCAATCAAGGATTCTCAATATGTACAGTATACATTTTTTCTGGAGATCCTAAGCTAATCATTATGGATCATAAAAGTATCTTTGTTAGGTCAATATTTTAATTGCTGTCAAGGATTCTCGATTCATTCAGTATATCTATTCTTCTCTCTCGAAATCGTAAGCTTATTATAGGTCACAAACGTATGATTATTGGGTCAATATTTTAATTGCTGTCAAGGATTCTCTATTCATTCAGTATATCTATTCTTCTCTCTCGAAATCGTAAGCTTATTATGGATCACAAACGTATGATTATTGGGGCAATTTTTTAATTGCAGTCAAGGATTCTCGATCCATTCAGTATATACATTCTTTCCGGAGATCTTAAGCTTATCATAATAGGTATAAAAGTTTGGTCTTTAGGTCATATTTTAATCGTAACCAAGGATTCTCCATCTGTACCGTATACATTTTTTCTGGAGATCCTAAGCTAATCATTATGGATCATAAAAGTATCTTTGTTAGGTTAATATTTTAATTGCTGTCAAGGATTCTCTATTCATTCAGTATATCTATTCTTCTCTCTCGAAATCGTAAGCTTATTATGGAT
>CM063507.1:53215741-53235741 GCA_032207245.1 Pardosa pseudoannulata | reverse complement strand
CAAATAGGATTTAATGCTTAAAAATATTTGAAATTAGCTGTCACATTGTTGTGCATAATTTTACACGATAGTGACAGACATATAGTAAGTGTACGTTCCAATAAACATTAATGTCTTTTCACTTAGTTATACATAAAAGAAACATGATAGTGATATAAATTTGCTAATATTGTAACAATTACTGTATTATTCCTGAAGCTTTAGGTAATACAATGACAGTCTTACGAGAATAACTTATTATCATGTTAGTTCAGATTGAGTATTTAAATTCTCAGTAACTTGTATAGGATGTAATGGTTAAAAATATATGAAATTAGCTGTCACATTGTTGTACATAATTTTACACGATAGTGACAGATATGTAATAACTATACGTTATAATAAACAATAATGTCTTTTCTCTTAGTCATACATAAAAGAAACATGATAATCATATAAATTTGCTAATATTGTAACACTGTGTTATCCTTAAACCTTACTTAATCCAGTAGTCTAACAAGACGAATTAATTAGCATGTTCGTTCAGAGTGAGTACTTAAATTCTGAGTAACTCGAGTAGGATTTAATGGTGAAAAATATATGAAATTTGCTGTCACATTCTTGTACATAATTTTACATGATAGTGACAGATATATATATATATATATATATATATATATATATATATATATAGCTACTATACGTTCTAATAAACAAGAATGTCTTTTGACTTAGTCATACTGAAAAGAAATATGATAGTGATATAAATTTGCTAATATTGTAACAATTACTGTATTATTCCTGAAGCTTTAGGTAATATAATGGAAAGTCTTACAAGAATAATTTAATAGCATGTTAGTTCACAGTGAGTACTTAAATTCTGAGTAACTCGAATAGGATTTAATGGTTAAAAATATATAAAATTAGCTGTCACATTGTTGTACACAATTTTACACGATAGCGACAGATATATAGTAAGTCTACGTTCTAATAAACATTAATGTCTTTTCACTTAGTTATACGTAAAAGAAATATGATAGTGATATAAATTTGCTAATATTGTAACAATTACTGTATTATTCCTGAAGCTTTAGGTAATACAATGACAGTCTTACGAGAATAATTTATTAGCATGTTAGTTCAGATTGAGGACTGAAATTCTGAGTAACTCGAATAGGATTTAAGGGTTAAAAATATATGAAATTAGCTGCCACATTTTTGTACATAATTTTACACGATAGTGACAGATATATAGTAACTACACGTTATAATAAACAATAATGTCTTTTCGTTTAGTAATCCGTAAAAAACATAATAATTATATAAATTTGCTAGTTTTGTGACACTGTGTTATCCTTAAACGTTAGTTAATCCAGTAGTCTAACAAGACTAATTTAATAGCATGTTAGTTCAGAGTGAGTACTTAAATTCTGAGTAACTCGAGTAGGATTTAACAGTTAAAAATACATGAAATTAGCTGTCACATTGTTGTACATAATTTTACACGATAGTGACAGATATATAGTAACTATACGTTGTAATAAACAATAATGTCTTTTCGCTAAGTCATACATAAAAGAAACATGATAATGATATAAATTTGCTAATATTGTAACACTTACTGTATTCTTTCTGAAATCTCAGATAATATAATGGAAAGTCTTACAAGAATAATTTAATAGCATGTTAGTTCACAGTGAGTACTTAAATTCTGAGTAACTCGAATAGGATTTAATGGTTAAAAATATATAAAATTAGCTGTCACATTGTTGTACACAATTTTACACGATAGCGACAGATATATAGTAACTATACGTTGTAATAAACAATACTGTCTTTTTGTTTAATCATATGTAAAAAAAAACATAATAATTATATAAATTTGCTAGTTTTGTGACACTGTGTTATCCTTAAACGTTAGTTAATCCAGTAGTCTAACAAGACTAATTTAATAGCATGTTAGTTCAGAGTGAGTACTTAAATTCTGAGTAACTCGAGTAGGATTTAATGGTTAAAAATATATGAAATTAGCTGTCACATTGTTGTACATAATTTTACACGATAGTGACAGATATATAGTAACTATACGTTCTAATAAACAATAATGTCTTTTTGCTTAATCATACGTAAAAAACATAATAATTATATAAATTTGCTAGTTTTGTGACACTGTGTTATCCTTAAACGTTAGTTAATCCAGTAGTCTAACAAGACTAATTTAATAGCATGTTAGTTCAGAGTGAGTACTTAAATTCTGAGTAACTCGAGTAGGATTTAATGGTTAAAAATATATGAAATTAGCTGTCACATTGTTGTACATAATTTTACACAATAGTGACAGATATATAGTAACTATACGTTCTAATAAACAATAATGTCTTTTCACTTAGTTATACGTAAAAGAAACATGATAGTGATATAAATTTGCTAGTTTTGTGACACTTTTTGTATTATTTCTGAAGCCTGAGGTAATATAATGGACAGTCTTACAAGAATAATTTATTAGCATGTTAGTTCAGAGTGAGAACTTAAATTCTGAGTAACTCGAATAGGATTTAATTGTTAAAAATATATAAAATTATCTGTCACATTCTTGTACATAATTTTACATGATAGTGACAGATATATAACAACTATGCTTTCTAGTAAACAGTAATGACTTTTCGCTTAGTCATACATAAAAGTAAAATGATAGTGATATAAATTTCCTAAATTGTAACACCTACTGTATTATTCCTGGAACCTTAGCTAGTATAATGTACAGTCTTACAAGAATAATTTATTAGCATGTTAATTCAGGGTGAGTACTTAAATACTGAGTAACTCAAATATTATTTATTAATGGTTAAAAAATATTTGAAATTAGCTGTCACATTGTTGTACATAATTTTACACGATAGTGACAGATATATAGTAACTATACGTTGTAATAAATAATAATGTCTTTTCTCTTAGTCATACATAAAAGAATTCGTTTTTGGAGCGCTACGGTCTACTTTTTTTGCAACACGAGGGCTAATGAGACCGGGACCTTCTGCTTAAAGCCGAACATACGTAAAAGAAAAATGATAGTGATATAAATTTTCTAATATTGTAACACCGATTATATTATTCCTTAAGCCTTATGTAATATAATGGCCAGTCTAACAGGAATAATTTATTAGCATGTTAGTTCAGATTGAGTACTTAAATTCTGGGTAACTCGAATAGGATTTAATAGTTAAAAATATTTGAAATTAGCTGTCACATTGTTGTGCATAATTTTACACGATAGTGACAGACATATAGTAATTGTACGTTCCAATAAATAATAATGTCTTTTCACTTAGTCATACATAAAAGAAACATGATAGTGATATAAATTTGCTAATATTGTAACACTTACTTTATTCTTTCTGAAGCCTCAGATAATATAATGGAAATTTTTACAGGAATACTTTATTAGCATGTTAGTTCAGAGTGAGTACTTAAATTCTGGGTAACTCGAATAGGATTTAATAGTTAAAAATACTATAATTATTATAAATAAATATATGATATATGATTAATTATATGTAATTACTTGACAAATTGTTATAAATAGTTTTACATGATAGTGACAGACATATAGTAATTATTATAGTACTTTTCGCTTAATCATACGTAAAAGTAAAATGATAGTGATATAAATTTGCTAATATTGTAACACTTACTTTATTCTTTCTGAAGCCTCAGATAATATAATGGATAGTTCTACAGGAATAATTTATTAGCATGTTAGTTCAGAGTGAGTACTTAAATTCTGAGTAACTCGAGTAGGATTTAATAGTTAAAAATATATGAAATTAGCTGTCCCATTGTTGTACATAATTTTACACTATAGTGACACACACATATATATATATATATATATATATATATATATATATATATATATATATATATATATATATATATATATATATATATATATATATATATATATATATATATATATATATATATATATATATATATATATATATATAACAACTATACGTTCTAATAAACAATAATGTCTTTTTGCTTAATCATACGTAAAAGAAAATTGATAGTGATATAAATTTGGTAATATTGTAACACCTACTGTATTATTCCCAAAACCTTAGCCAGTATAATGTACAGTCTTACACATTTAATTTATTAGCATGTTAGTTCAGAGTCAGTACTTAAATACTGAGTAACTCAAATATTATTTAATGGCTAAAATATATATGAAATTGTATTGCATATATTTTTAATTATTAATTATATGAAAGCTGTCGCATTGTTGTACATAATTTTACACGATAGTGACAGATATATAGGAACTATACGTTCTAATAAACAGTTATGTCTTTTCGCTAATTTTCTAATATTGTAATAAGTATTATATTATTCCTGAAGTCTTATGTAATATAATGGACAGTCTAACAGGAATAATTTATTAGCATGTTAGTTCAGAGTGATTGGTTTGGTTTGGTTTGGAGCGCTACGGTCTACTGTTTTGCACACGAGGGCTAATGAGACCGGGACCTACTGCTTAAAGCCGATTCCGAACGGCTACGAACATCCATGCCATAGTGAGATTCGAACCCACGAACTCTGGTACCGACGATCAGCGCCCTAACCAGTCGGCCAGAGTTCGGCTAGTTCAGATTGAGTACTTAAATTCTGGGTAACTCGAATAGGATTTAATAGTTAAAAATACTATAATTATTATAAATAAATATATGTAATTACTTGACAAATTGTTATAAATAGTTTTACATGATAGTGACAGACATATAGTAATTATACGTTCTAATAAACAATAATGTCCTTTTGCTTAGTCATACGTAAAAGAAACATAATATCGATATAAATTTCCTTGAGGTTTTCTAGGTAAAGAAAATAATCAAGTATTGAATAAGTAACTAGTCACGTTTCAATGGTTGAATAACTCATTAAAATATAAACTAAACTTTTCCAGAAACCTGTCATCCGCCTATAAGTAAAATTATCATAATAGACAGCAAATAAAGTACATAGTTATTAACTATAATTACTTCATGGTATAGATAAATTTGCTCTGGTAATATTCTGTAGATTTGAACTGCCTTAGCCAATATTCGATTGTTAAAATCGATCTAAAAATAAATATTAATGATAATTCGAAGAAAATATTATAAGAAATCGGAATAGTAGTTAAATTGTATAATATTCTAGGCCAAATATGTGCTTAAATAACGATTTAAATTTACGGTTGGATACTATGAAACATTTATTGAATGTTTTTATAATAGGTATTGGTAAATAAAAGAATATTTTTTCACTTAATAAAGGGAAATGCAGTTTTTTACAGCGTCATCATATGAGGACACTGGGCGCTAATGGGTTAAGTCGCAAAGATAATATAAAATGTAGTAAACAGTCAATTTTGCTAAAAAAAACAGTTAGGACTTGAAGGAAGGGTAAAAAATGTTTATAAATGAGTAGTAATTTTTACGTGTAAAATTAGAACTCTCTCAAAAAATTAACTTCGCCTATCTCTACTCTCAAAGCTCAAATATTCGCGTACTCGCAAAAGCCTTAAATCAGCAATTATAGGTAAAGAAAATAATCAAGTATTGAATAAGTAACTAGTCACGTTTCAATGGTTGAATAACTCATTAAAATATAAACTAAACTTTTCCAGAAACCTGTCATCAGCCAGATTTGTACTGCCTTATCCAACATTCGATTGTTAAATCGATCTAAAAATAAATATTAATGATAATTCGAAGAAAAAAATTGTAAAAATTTGGAATATTTGTTAAATTGTTTAATATTCTAGGCCAAATATGTGCTTAAATAACGATTTAAATTTACGATTGGATAAATGCTATGAAACATTTATTGAATGTTTTTATAACAGGTATTAAAACCGTTATTATTAAGATATTGTTGTATTATGCTGAATTAGCAGATTTGGCTACGTTTAAAATTTTGACTTAATCTATGTTACGACTACAATACGATTATACAAATTAATTAAAGAAATATATGATTAACACTATGATTGCAAAGTCATTGTATTTGTGGGACAACAAAAGTTGTTCCTTTATATAGGTTACAAATCATGTCACTCATATATGGGAAAATATTGACTTATGGTAGTTGATTAAATAGTTTAAAGTCTCGCGGACACAGTCACTAATTAATTAATCGAAGGTCTTTGATAACCATCTTTAGTAAAATAATCAAAGGTCGTATTCTAGAAGTTCACAAACATTGCTATCTGTTACTATACGAGTAAGCGAGTAGAATTCAAGACATGTGAATACATTCTGACTACGACAATAAACGAAGGGTCAAAGCTTGTACTTTCACAGGGTATTTTGTTTGTTGTTAATCTACAAAGTTGATCAGGATGATTAGTCATGTTGCCTTATTCTAACATAATAATGTGGAATATTTTATGAAGTTAATAAATTGGTGTGCAAAACTTAAGCAATAGGTGGGTTTGTTCGCATAACTCCTCGAGAAATCATCTGAGAGACATGAAATTCAGAAATGAGAGAGAGTATTATGTACGTAAAGGATGACGAAAGCATCGGCGCTGAAAAAGGAATATAATGCATATGGTATGGAATCAAACAAAATCAAGCTTTATTGAACGCGTGGTATCGTGAACCATGATTGTCTATCCAAGAGGAAGAACAACAAACAGATGTTTCTTAATATGGGATATGCCTTCCCCTAACTGCAGTGGTTGCTTCGCACCGTCTCCGCATACTGAGAACCAGCTCCAACATTTCTTGTTGTAGGTTTAAGCATTGGGTTTAAAATAACATTTAAGTATCATTAACGTAAAAGAAAGTATAGAATTTAAAAATAGTTTTATTTTTATTTCACACTTTAACGCGAACATGATCTAAAATGAAGATAAGTGCAAATTATCTTACCATAATTACTGTGCTGTTTATACAAATTCTGGGTAACTTAACCAATAATTTTATTTTCTTATAAAGTTATTAATTTCTTTATGAATCTCCTTAAAAATAACTAAATAAAATCGCTTATCTGAGTAGCATAAACTAAAAATTAAGTGCAGTACAATGAGTTAAAGTAGCATTTAAATTTCAGTAACCAAAGAAAGTAGTTCTAAAAACTAGCTATATTTTTACTTCATAGATTAACGCAATGATCTAAAGTGAGATAGCACCAAATTATATCACAACAAACACTGAGCTGTTTACGCAACATCTGGGTAAACCAACCGAGAATTTTAATTTTCTTATAAAATAATTAGCTTCTATATGACTCCTTCCTTTTAAAACCAAAAAAATTAAATTGCTTGTCCAGGCAATGTTACCCGAAAATAAATTATAGCTCATGGTTTTAAAATAATATTTAAATATTTGTTACAGAAAAGAAAATGTAGCATTTAAAACTAACTATATTCTTACTTAACGAGTTAAAGAGATGATCTAAAGTGAGATATTACCAAATTATATCACAACAAACATTGCGCTGTTTTCGAAACGTCTGGGTAACCCAACACAGAACTTTAATTTTGTTATAATTAGCTTCTACATAACTCCTTTCTTTTAAAGCCAAAAAAATTAAATTGCTTGTCTGGGCAGTGTTACCTGAAAATAAATTACAATTACCGATTTTAAAATAATATTTAAGTATCAGTTACAAAAGAAAAGTACTTCATGCGTTGAAGCGATGATCTAAGTGAGATAGTACCAAATTATATCACAACAAACTCTGCGCTGTTTACCTAACGTCTGGGTAACCCAACCGAAAATTTTAATTTTTATATAAAATAATTAGCTTCTATATGACTCCTTCCTTTTAAAACCAAAAAAATTAAATTATTTGTCAAGGCAATGTTACCCAAAAATAAATTATAGTTATGGTTTTAAAATAATATTTAAATATTTGTTACAGGAAAAAAAAATGTAGCTCTTAAAACTAACCATATTCTTACTTAACGCGTTAAAGATATGATCTAAAGTGAGATAGTACCAAATTATATCACAACAAACTCTGCGCTGTTTACCTAACGTCTGGGTAACCCAACCGAAAATTTTAATTTTTATATAAAATAATTAGCTTCTATATGACTCCTTCATTTTAAAACTAAAAAAATTAAATTGCTTGTCAAGGCAATGTTATCTGAAAATAAATTATAGCTCATGGTTTTAAAATAATATTTAAATATTTGTTACAGAAAAGAAAATGTAGCGTTTAATACTAACTATATTCTTATTTCACCCATTAAAGAGATGACCTAAAGTGAGATAGTACCAAATTATATCAGAACAAACACTGCGCTGACTACGCAACATCTGGGTAACCCAACAGAGAATTGTAATTTTGTTATAACTAGCTTCTATATGACTCATTTCTTTTAAAACCAAAAAAAATTAAATTGATTGTCTGGGCAGTGTTACCTGAAAATAAATTACAGTTCCAGGTTTTAAAATAATATTAAAGTATAAATTACAAAAACGGAAATGTAACTTTTAAAACTAGTTTTATTTTTACTTCATGCGTTGACGCGATGATCTAAAGTGAGATAGCACCAAATTATATCACAACAAACACTGAGCTGTTTACGCAACATCTGGGTAAACCAACCGAGAATTTTAATTTTGTTATAAAATAATTAGTTTCTATATGACTCCTTTTTAAACCAAGAAAAAATTAAATTGTTTGTCTGGGAAATGTTACCTGAAAATAAATTACAATTTCCGGTTTTAAAATAATATTTAAGCATCAGTTACAAAAACGAAAATGTAGCGTTTAAAACTAGCTATATTCTTACTTCAGGCGTTAAAGAGATGATCTAAAGTGAGATATTACCAAATTATATCACAACAAACACTGCGCTGATTACGCAACATCTGGGTAACCCAACAGAGAATTTTAATTTTATTATAAAATAATTAGCTTCTATATGACTCCTTTCTATTAAAACCGAAAAAATTAAATTGCTTGTCTGGGCAGTGTTACCTGAAAATAAATTATAGCTCATGGTTTTAAAATAATATTTAAATCTTTGTTACAGAAAAGAAAATGTAGCGTTTTAAAACTAACTATATTCTTACTTCATGTGTTTAAAGAGATGATGTAAAGTGAGATAGTACCAAATTATATCACAACAAACACTGCGCTTTTTACGTAACGTCTGGGTAACCCAACAGAGAATTTTAATTTTGTTATAATTAGATTCTAAATAATTGACTTCTATATGACTCCTTTCTTTTAAAATAAAAAAAAATTAAATTGCTGCTCTGGGAAGTGTTACCTGAAGATAAATTATAATTCCCGGTTTTAAAATAATATTTAAGTATGAGTTACAAAAAAGAAAAAAGTACTTCATGCGTTGAAGCGATGATCTAAGTGAGATAGTACCAAATTATATCAAAATGAAACAGTGGGGGGGGGGGGGGGGGGGGGGGGGGGGTGTGTTTGTTGGGTGTGGTTTTTGGGGGTGTTTTTTTGTGTTGTGTGTTGGGGGGGGGGGGGGGGGGGGGTGTTTTGGGGGGTCTGCGCTGTTTACACAACATCGGGTAACCCAACCGAGAATTTTAATTTTGTTATAAAATAATTAGCTTCTATATGACTCCTTCATTTTAAATCCAAAAAATTGAATTGTTTGTCAAGGCAATGTTACCCAAAAATAAATTACAAGTTATGGTTTTTTAAAATAATATTTAAATATTTGTTACAGGAAAAAAAATGTAGCTCTTAAAACTAACCATATTCTTACTTAACGCGTCAAAGATATGATTTAAAGTGAGATAGTACCAAATTATATCACAACAAACTCTGCGCTGTTTACCTAACGTCTGGGTAACCCAACCGAAAATTTTAATTTTTATATAAAATAATTAGCTTCTATATGACTCCTTCATTTTAAAACTAAAAAAATTAAATTGCTTGTCAAGGCAATGTTATCTGAAAATAAATTATAGCTCATGGTTTTAAAATAATATTTAAATATTTGTTACAGAAAAGAAAATGTAGCGTTTAATACTAACTATATTCTTATTTCACCCATTAAAGAGATGACCTAAAGTGAGATAGTACCAAATTTATATCACTAACAAACACTGCGCTGACTACGCAACATCTGGGTAACCCAACAGAGAATTGTAATTTTGTTATAACTAGCTTCTATATGACTCATTTCTTTTAAAACCAAAAAAAATTAAATTGATTGTCTGGGCAGTGTTACCTGAAAATAAATTACAATTCCCGGTTTTAAAATAATATTTAAGTATCAGTTACAAAAAAGAAAATGTAACGTTTAAAACTAGTTTTATTTTTTACTTCATGTGTTGAAGCGATGATGTAAAGTGAGATAGTACCAATTATATCACAACAAACGCTGCGCTGATTACGCAACATCTGGGCAACACAACCGAGAATTTTAATTTTGTTATAAAATAATTAGCTTCTATATGACTCCTTCATTTAAAAAAAAAATTAAATTGCTTGTCTGGCAGTGTTATCTGAAAATAAATTACAATTCCCGGTTTTAAAATAATATTTAAGTATCAGTTACAAAGAAGAAAATGTAAGGTTTAAAACTAGCTTTACTTTTACTTCATGCGTTTACGCGATGATGTAAAGTGAGATAGTACCAAATTATATCACAACAAACACTGCGCTGATTACGCAACATCTGGGTAAACCAACCGAGAATTTTAATTTTCTTATAAAATAATTAGCTTCTATATGACTCCTTCCTTTTAAAACCAAAAAAATTAAATTGCTTGTCCAGGCAATGTTACCCGAAAATAAATTATAGCTCATGGTTTTAAAATAATATTTAAATATTTGTTACAGAAACGAAAATGTAGCATTTAAAACTAACTATATTCTTACTTCATGCGGTAAAGAGATGATGTAAAGTGAGATAGTACCAAATTATATCACAACAAAACAGCGCTGTTTTCGAAAACGTCTGGGTAACCCAGAGAAATTTTAATTTTGTTATAATTAGTTTCTATATGACTCCTTCCTTTTAAAATTAAAAAAAATTAAATTTCTTGTCTGGGCAGTGTTACCTGAAAATAAATTACAGTTCCAGGTTTTAAAATAATATTAAAGTATAAATTACAAAAACGGAAATGTAACTTTTAAAACTAGTTTTATTTTTACTTCATGCGTTGACGCGATGATCTAAAGTGAGATAGCACCAAATTATATCACAACAAACACTGAGCTGTTTACGCAACATCTGGGTAAACCAACCGAGAATTTTAATTTTCTTATAAAATAATTAGCTTCTATATGACTCCTTCCTTTTAAAACAAAGAAAATTAAATTGCTTTTCTGGGCAGTGTTACCTGAAAATAAATTACAATTCTCGGTTTTAAAAATATATTTAAGTATCAGTTACAAAGAAGAAAATGTAAAGTTTAAAACTAGCTATATTTTTACTTCATGCATTAACGAAGATGTAAAGTGAGATAGTTCCAAATTATATCACAACAAACACTGCGCTGTGATTACGCAACATCTGGGTAAACCAACCGAGAATTATATTTTTGTTATAAATTAGCTTCTACATAACTCCTTTCTTTTAAAGCCAAAAAAATTAAATTGCTTGTCAACTCAATGTTACCTGAAAATAAATTACGATTCCCGGTTTTAAAATAATATTTAAGTATCAGTTACAAAAAAGAAAATGTAACGTTTAAAACTAGAGATATTTTTACTTCATGCGTTACCACGATGATGTAAAGAGAGATAGTACCAAATTATATCACAACAAACACTGCGCTGTTTACGCAACGTCTGGGTACCCCGACCGAGAATTTTAATTTTGTTGTAAAATGATTAGCTTCTATATGACTTCTTTCTTTTAAAACCAAAAAAATTAAATTGCTTGTCAAAGCAATGGTATCTGAAAATAAATTATAGCTCATAGTTTTAAAATTATATTTAAATATTTGTTATAGAAAAGAAAATGTAGCGTTTAAAACTAACTATATTCTTACTTCACGCGTTAAAGACATGATCTAAAGTGAGATAGTACCAAATTATACCACAACGAACACTGCGCTGAATACGCAACATCTGGGTAACCCAACAGAGAATTTTAATTTTGTTGTAATTAGCTTCTATATGACTCATTTCTTTTAAAACCAAAAAAAATTAAATTGATTGTCTGGGCAGTGTTACCTGAAAATAAATTACAATTCTCGGT
This sequence comes from Pardosa pseudoannulata, assembly GCA_032207245.1. Taxonomy (NCBI): domain Eukaryota; kingdom Metazoa; phylum Arthropoda; class Arachnida; order Araneae; family Lycosidae; genus Pardosa; species Pardosa pseudoannulata. Next base: position 53,223,569 of record CM063507.1, on the reverse strand, counting down.
TTTAAAAATATATTTAAGTATCAGTTACAAAGAAGAAAATGTAAGGTTTAAAACTAGCTTTATTTTTACTTCATGCGTTACCGCGATGATGTAAAGTGAGATAGTACCAAATTATATCACAACAAAGACTGAAATGATTACGCAATGTCTGGGTAACCCAACCAAGAATTTAAATTTTGTTGTAAAATAATTAGTTTCTATATGACTCTTTCTTTTTAAAACCAAAAAAAAAATAAATTGTTTGTTTGGGCAGTATAATATTAATAAATTACAGTTTCAGGTTTTAAAATAATATTTAAGTATCAGTTACAAAAACGAAAATGTAGCATTTAAAACTAGCTATATTTTTACTTCATGCATTAACGAAGATGTAAAGTGAGATAGTTCCAAACTATATCACAACAAACACTACGCTGATTACGCAATATCTGGGTAACCCAACAGAGATTTTTAATTTTGTTATAATTAGCTTCTAAATATTTAGATTCTATATGACTCGTTCTTTTTAAAACCAAGAAAATTAAATTTCTTGTCTGGGCAGTGTTACCTGAAAATAAATTACAATTCCTGGTTTTAAAATAATATTTAAGTATAAGTTACAAAAAATGTAACATGTAAGACTAGCTTCATTTTTACTTCATGCGTTACCACGATGATGTAAAGTGAGATAGTACCAAATTATATCACAACAAACACTGCGCTGTTTACGCAACGTCTGGGTAACCCAACCGAGAATAAAAACACATATTCAACAATGAAACAAGCCATTCACACAGGAATAGAGGGGAAGTTCAAGGAAGCTTCCACTTCCACTTTTCCTCATCGGAATTTTCCATCGATGGGATCCGTTCTAGAGCAGAGAGGCTTTTTCCTGGCATGAAAAAAAAATCCTTCAGGCGCCACTGGCCAAGCGTTGCCTTACGTAGCGGCGGTCGAAATAAAAGCAAAATGGGATGAACTGGCAAATGGCTAAAAATGAAATCCTCCGCCAAGCTTTGTGGTGAAGGGATTCTTGCACAAAGAAATAAGTAATCGGCTGGAATTATGAATTTTTTTCCCTATTTTTCACCGATTTGAATTGTGTGGACAGTCGTAACTGGGACAGCTGATGTCAAAATTTGACAGATTAGGCGAAGATTTCACACAGAGCTGCCATAAACTGATACAAATCCGGGATTGTATCTTTAATCTGGGGTTGCCACTGTTTTGATAACCTGGCGGTTAATCTTGCAAAATTTTGATGAAAGAGTTATCTGAAGTATTTACGTCATATCTTGCGTATGTAGAGAAATCTGTTCTTGGCCGTTCGAGGATATCTCACTCGATGTATTGTTTTGCAGTGAATGTAGGCTATTCTGAGACAAAGAACAACATAGCAGATTTTAAAAATAAGATATTTATTTCCCTGGAATACATTATCTAAATGCTTATATTTTTTAAAATGACGCATGTAAGTTTCAGTTGCCAAAACTAAATACATTTATTAATTAATTACATCCCCTATATAATAATAGCCTAAGTTATCTGTCCGCAAATTTATGAAGCGGTTGGACCTGGAATGGATACAGCCATCCATTCAAAGCAAATAAAGTTTATCTTCTCCTAAACTATCGATCCGATTCTAAAATAAATTTGTACAAATATTCTACATATCACAGCAAAAAATACTGTCGTCTTTAAAACGTTCGAAATCCACCCCTTCGACACTTTTCGAGAGTTTAATGTCGTTATTTCAAGCCCTATTTTCCTCGGTTAAGAGCAGGCGATTAAATTTAACCATTTATCACTAAAAGCCAGTCCTACCAAAGTCGTTTAACGGCTAACTACGATTAGCCATCATTAACCTTGGCGCCAACCAATCGGGGAACGCAATTCTCCGTTTAAACCGAGATTAATCGAGGATAGCGTTAAACGACTTTGGTGGGATCGCCCCTTAATAAATAGGTAAAAATAACAATTTTTTCTATCATTGTGACGTCATTCCTTTAACCATCTCATTTAATCATTTCATATTTTAAACTCTTTAAATATCGTCTACACTATTATAATATCTTTTACCTCTGAAGTTAGATATTACGTAAATGATTTTCTTTTATATTTGGCTTAAATAATAGATTAGGTACATACGTGATAATTTTAAATTGAATCATCGATTATTTTTTGTTGCAATGAAAATTTTATCATCGGTATTAACAATAAATTATTTTCACATCAGTCTAGGAGTCTATTTCACGGATTAATAAATATCTAACTTTTAATTTATATATATTTGGAAATTAAGCAGTTTGTTCGTTTGTGTGTTTGTTTGTTATACATAACCACACGGTTTGACTCAATGAATTCAATGTGATTCTAAACTGCATTACAGGATCGGGAGACTTTAGAGGAGTATGACGATAAATAAACTATTGAGAGTGAACCAGATAATGCTCAGCCAAAAAACAAACCATTTTTTACCTGCCTCATTGGGTACTTAACAGTTCTGGAATATTAAAAATTTTACTAATCCCGTCATATGATGGGCTATATGCTAGTTTTAAATATTTATAAATACGAATACAGAAAGTGCATGTTTGCAAAAAAATACGAGTGCTGACTACAACTCAACTTTTCGTTGGCAAACCATTGCTTGTTTTTATTGTATCTTATGAGCTTCGATATGGATCACGTACACAACAAAACGAAATTTTATTTAACCCTCTAAGCGGTTCGCACGTACAATTCCGCCAAACTGATGACCTCCAAAAACGTTCTGAAAATGGATGTAATGTACATTTCTGACAGTGTTTGAGGTAGGAGGGTCAGGTCGATTGTTCAGAAACTGCATCCCTCTTTGACTGACATTTATTGAGGGATGCACCCCTACTCCCTGAGACACAAAGACGCTGGTAGCTTTTCATGGCTTTGTAAATCTCTATTTCGAAGTATTTCGTTTGCGGTAACAGATGTATCTCTAATTGCACCACTTTAATATCTTGGATAACTTTCGCAAAAAAAAAATATAAATAATTCTCTTAAAAGATATTTTTATTTGTACTTTTAGAATCCATTATTTCTTATGGGATGATCTTGGAGACTTGACGAGCTTTATGTGTATTAAAATTAACAATCTGTAATATCTATTTATATATTTATTTATAACCGGACAATAATGAGAGTGTAAAGGGACAATAATGAGAGTAGGTTTCCCGTATTCCATTCTACTCGACAAAGGGTGAAGTAAAAAATCATAGAACGCTTTGGCCACTAACACAATAAACGTTTAGAGTATTTTTGGAGACTTTTTTTAATCGTGTGTTCCACTCGGAGGGTTAAAGGTCACGATTAAAATCAATTAAAGTTTTAACGGAATTAGGTTGTAAACGTAGTCTATGAAGTTTATAAATAGGAACCGCATGAAAACAAATTTTACATTCCCTTGGAGGTGGGAATTTGTTTTTCTTGGGGGGGAGTTTGGTTTGGTTTGGTTTGGAGCGCTACGGTCTACTTTTTGAAACACGAGGGCTAATGAGACTGGGACCTACTGCTTAAAGCCGAATCGGAACGGCTACGAACATCCATGCCATAGTGGGATTTGAACTCACGAACTCCGGTTCCGATAGCCAGCACCCTAACCAATCGGTCATCGTTCGGCTTTAGGGGGATTGTGAAAACTTTTCCTTTTACAGAATGAAAATAAGAGTTTTTTTAATTAATTATATTGGAAGAACAATGTATAATTATTATCAAAATGATGTAACAAATAGATAACGACACAATTTTTCATTGTCTTTTGGGTAGTGTTTGTATTTAAGTCATAAAGAAAAATCAAATTCGAGATTTTTCATGTAAAACAATTTTAAACTAATATGTTTCAAAGAGAAAAATAAATTACGAAAAGTTCTATTATGTATTACTACATCAAAGAGTGAGTAACACAGAAAATCGAAAAAAAAATCTTTCGGATGTTTTTAAAAAGAAGAGAAAAAGTATTAATAGGAGGTTTTGCTGTGAAACCACTGCCCGTTAAAGGGTTAAGGGAAGGGAAAGGAAAGATCAGAAACTGGCCAAATAATTCAAAATAGATTTTTTTAAGAACTTACAAAATTATATATATATTTTTTAAAAAATTAAACACGTTAAGATTAAAATTTTCCTAGACAGTACTATTAAGTTTCATAATGAAAGTATAACAAATTTGATTATGTTAACATGAACAATAAACTATTGCATAAATAAGAATCTAATAAAAATGCGCAAACCTGATCATTTTAAGGACAAAAATAATTAAATTTATAGGTATTGCACTTCTCAGAAAAGCATAGAAAATACATTAGAAATATGAAAATAAAAACTTAATAATAATAAAAAAATCTTAGAGCGTAACAATTTTATATAATCTATTACATTACAGTAATTTAAAGTTTTATTACCATTCCGAAAATGTTTGCCGTAAATTATCGAAAAAGAACTTGGAGTCCAGTCTTGCTTTCTCAAAGTTTATATCCAAAGCATTCGCAATGTAGAATCTTTAAGAAAGCAATAAAATCCAGTATTTTCACCTTTTTTTGAAATGCTTAATATAGCCATACGTATAAAAGCTTGTTACCATTTTCAGATAATTGACAAAATTAAAACTCCAATAACAAGCGCAATCCGTAGGAAATTCAAATGTTTTGCCAACGAGGAAGTTGAGCTGCAATTTTTGCTGCACCTGACGTCATGCGAAACCAAAAGGACGAAAAAAAAAGTTTTTAGAGTCCCAAGGTTTACCAGACGCAGACTTGTAAACCGTTTGAAGAATGATTTACCTTTTTCTTTCTTTATTATTTTTTTGTTATTAGTAAAACAAAGCTGTCTTTGTAGTCTAGGAATTGGATTCTTAGAAGATCTTCTCTTCTAGTTTTAGAAGACCCGTCCTGATTACATCATTTGTATGACCAGTAAGAATTTTTATAACACTAATATTACCTCCGATTTGATTTTCAGCGTGCTCAGCTGGCCTTTTCTAGTTATTTACACTGCAGTTTCTGGGTCCTAAGTTTTACCAGAAACAGAGTTGTGAACCTTTTAAAAAATGATTTACCTTCTTCTTCTATATTAAATTTATGTTATTAACAAAACAAAGCTCTCTTTATAGTCTACGAATTAGATTTTTAGGAGATCTTGCTTTAGCCAACTCGTCCTAATTACACTACTTGTATGACCAGTATGAATTTTTATAGCGCTGATCTAATCTTCGATTTGATTTTCAGCCTACTCAACTCGTCTTTTCTAGTTAATTACACTCCAGTTTCTAAGTTTTACCAGAAACAGACTTGTGAACCTTTGGAAGAATGATATAACTTTTCCTTTTTATTATTATTTTTTATAGATAAATCAAAGCTCTCTTTGTAGTCTACGAAATAAATTTTTAAATCTCTTCTCGTTTTAGCCGACTCGTCCTCATTATGCTATTTGTATGACCAGTATGAATTTTTATAGCGCTGATCTAATCTTCGATTTGATTTTCAGCCTACTCAACTCGTCTTTTCTAGTTAATTACACTCCAGTTTCTAAGTTTTACCAGAAACAGACTTGTGAACCTTTGGAAGAATGATATAACTTTTCCTTTTTATTATTATTTTTTATAGATAAATCAAAGCTCTCTTTGTAGTCTACGAAATAAATTTTTAAATCTCTTCTCGTTTTAGCCGACTCGTCCTCATTATGCTATTTGTATGACCAGTATGAATTTTTATAGCTCTGATCCTATCTTCGATTTGATTTTCAGCCTACTCAGCTCGTTTTTTCTAGTTAATTACACTCCAGTTTCTACGTTTTACCAGAAACAGACTTGTGACCCTTGGAAGAATGATATAACTTTTCCTTTTTATTATTATTTTTTATAGATAAATCAAAGCTCTCTTTGTAGTCTACGAAATAAATTTTTAAATCTCTTCTCGTTTTAGCCGACTCGTCCTCATTATGCTATTTGTATGACCAGTATGAATTTTTATAGCTCTGATCCTATCTTCGATTTGATTTTCAGCCTACTCAACTCGTCTTTTCTAGTTAATTACACTCCAGTTTCTAAGTTTTACCAGAAACAGACTTGTGAACCTTTGGAAGAATGATATAACTTTTCCTTTTTATTATTATTTTTTATAGATAAATCAAAGCTCTCTTTGTAGTCTACGAAATAAATTTTTAAATCTCTTCTCGTTTTAGCCGACTCGTCCTCATTATGCTATTTGTATGACCAGTATGAATTTTTATAGCTCTGATCCTATCTTCGATTTGATTTTCAGCCTACTCAGCTCGTTTTTTCTAGTTAATTACACTCCAGTTTCTAAGTTTTACCAGAAACAGACTTGTAAACCTTTTGAAGAATGATTTACCTTCTCCTTCTTCTTTATTCATTTTTGTTATTATCTAAACAAAACTCTCTTTGTAATCTAGGAATTGAATTTTTAGAAGATTTTCTCTTCTTGTTTTATCAGATCCATCTTGATTACACCATTTGTATGACTATTACTAATTTTTGTAGCCCAAATCTTATCTCCGATTTAATTTTCAGACTCCCCAGGTCGTCTTTTATAGTTATTTACAACCCTGTTTCTGAGTCTCAAGGTTACCAGAAGCAGACTTGTAAACCTTTTGAAGAATGATTTACCCTTATCATATTCTTTATTAAATTTTTGTTATTAACAAAACAAAGCTCTTTTTGTAGTCTACGAGTTTCGTATCTCAATCCATCCATAACATGCTACCAGAAGTCGAAAGGACTCCGGGAGATTCTACAATTTTTATCAAATCTACACTACCTTTTGTAGATGATTTACTCTTTCCTTCTTCATTAAATTTTTGTTATCAACAAAACAAAGCTCTTTTTGTAGTTTAAGGGTTTCCTATCTCAATCCATTCATACCATGCTACCAGAAGTCAAGAAAAGACTCAGAGAGATTCTACATTTTGTATCAAATCTACACTACCTTTTGTAGAAGATTTACTCTTTCTTTCTTCATTAAATTTTTGTTATCAACAAAATAAAGATCTTTTTGTAGTCTAAGGGTTTCCTATTTCAATCCATCCATACCATCCTACCAGAAGTCAAAAGGAATACGGGAGATTCTACATTTTGAAGACATTGCTATATCTATCTTTCTCAGACTGATTTACTCGTTTTTTCTTCACTAAATTTTTGGTATCAACAAAACAGAGATCGTTTTGAAGTCTACGAGTTTCGTGTTTCAATCCATCCATACCATGGTAACAGAAGTCGAAAGGACTCCGGGAGATGCTACATTTTGTAGACAAATTCTACATCAACCTTTTGTAAAATGATTTACTCTTTCCTTCTTCATTAAATATTTGTTATCAACAAAACAGAGATCTTTTTGTAGTCTACGAGTTTCGTATCTCAATCCATCCATACCATGCTACCAGAAGTCGAAAGGACTCCGGGAGATTCTACATTTTGTAGACATTTCTACATCTACCTTTTGTGATTTACTCTTTCCTTCTTCATTAAATTTTTGTTATCAACAAAACAGAGATCTTTTTGTAGTCTACGAGTTTCGTATCTCAATCCATATATAACATGCTACCAGAAGTCGAAAGGACTCCGGGAGATTCTACATTTTTTATCAAATCTACACTACCTTTTGTAGATGATTTACTCTTTCCTTCTTCATTAAATTTTTGTTATCAACAAAACAAAGCTCTTTTTGTAGTCTAAGGGTTTCCTATCTCAATCCATCCATACCATGCTACCAGAAGTCGAAAGGACTCCGGGAGATTCTACATTTTGTATCAAATCTGCACTACCTTTTTTAGATGATTTACTATTTCTCTTCATTAAATATTT
>CM063507.1:53195741-53210741 GCA_032207245.1 Pardosa pseudoannulata | reverse complement strand
TTTTCTTGATTGCTCTCTACAGAAATAAAACTTTTATATATTCACTGTGGATCACAACTCAAGAACTAGTTATGACTAGTTTTTTTCTCGTCATCTGTATGTAAGTACTTCGTATAACTCGAAAAGGATTATGCATAGAAAAAAATAATTTGTATTTAAGACTATTGAAATATTTTGTTTTGCTCCCATCTTTTAACTTCACTCTGTACTCTATATAGCGAAATATTTCAGTATAACTTATATAAACGCTGTAAGGAAAAACTGATAAACGGTTAGCTGTAAAATGATCAAATTTGTATTTAGAATTATTACAAAGTATAGCCGTGCGTTTTTCCTATTGATTGCTATCAGCACTCTATATAACGAAAAACTTCAATATATTGTATACAAACGGTTTGACACAACTAAAAAACCAATAGCATTAAATGTTTACAATTCGTATCTTTGTTATAAAGTTTAGTTGCGTAACTTCTTTTTTGACTGTAAACTGCATTATATAACAAAAAATGTTAATATAACATATATTAAGGGGGTAGGGCATAACTTAAAAATGATTAACCGTAAAATGCTGAAATTTTTTATTTAGGTTTTTTATAACATCAAATGTGCACCTCCCTTTTTTATTCCAATTTTCACTCTATGTAAAGATCTTAATAAAACTGCCATTAATGATACCGATCTACAATAACGCAACTCAAATATATAAGCAGTTATAACAATGTTTAAAAACTGGAAACAATGCTTTTAAAGTTAATAAAAAATTAAAATCTATTTTTTACAGCAAATAATTTTAAACGCTCACTATTATTTCCTAATATAGATAGAAGAAAATATTATAATGTCAAAACATTTTGGTTTTGATTGAAATATCCCTGTAAATAAAAGACTCATTTTTATGAGCATTATCTCTTCGTGTCTCCACCAGATGGCAGCAGTGAAGCTGTACTCACACGGGTAGATACCACGAGAGAGGAAATCGACTTTGAATATTTGGAAGGAAATGATCGAACGATAATTTTGATGACGTATCATACACTGCGTATATATGACACCCATCTTTCTAGAGAATAATTTAAAATTTTTGCTGTTTATTACTTCCTCGTGTAGAGTGAAGAAAATATTGTAACTGGATGCAAAACCTCCGTAATAGATGTTGCCATTAAAAAAAAAGGGAATTACAGAATTTAATTTCTGCAACATCCATATGTAATATACTGTATTAATAGAATAATCTTTAATCAGACCAGTTTTAAATTTTCAAAAAATACAGAATAGAAAATCCACCAAAAAGTGGTTAAATTAAGTCGTCTGCTTAAATATTAAATTATAATTAATATTAAGCAGTTTATAAAGTTTATTATATTAAAAGTAAGAAAGAGAATTAAATATATTTAGTATATTTTAGAATGAAATTTAGAGGTAAATTAAGTTATTTATTTTCATTTCTTTTCACTAAGTATTAAGGAGAAGAAATTATTAAGATATGTAATAAAATTATTTCAGTCTTTTAATATTATTTAATCTGGTAATTCTTAGTTAAAATGTTTTTAAGACACTAAAAATATACAATATTATATTTGATAATATTAGATACATTTATATAATATTTTTATTATATAAGATATAGAATATTAATGACTAGACTTATATTATTTAGTAAAATAATAAAAATAATACATTATTATAATTAATTAAATACATAAAATCAAAAACAATGTATTATTACAGTAATTATTGTTTATGCGCTAGTATTAGAACGGATAAAAACTATAAGAATTTAAAAATCTTTATAATAATCAATTAATAAACGATGTAGTAACCTTAGATTATTTTTAATTAAAAGATTTTATGAATTCTACCGATAATTGCAATTTGTCCACCCCTGTTTTTTAGTACAAGGTAGATCAAAGTATCTTCATAATTGATAACGTTAAAATAGAATATTGAATGATGCTCATTTTTTACACAAATGTACGAAGCAGAAGATTTCTTTTATGAAATATCTGTGATAAAGAAAAAAAAAATAAACAGTTTAGAGCAACATTTTGAAGATTTTTTTTTCCCTGTGTAATAGTTTTATACTCTAAACACAGATGGCAGCAGCAAAAATTAGTGTTAGAATTTAACAGACTATTTTCTTTCTTTTCCAGAAGATGGCAGCACTAGACACTTCTAAGGATAAACGAATTGGTCTTCGAAAATATCCTACAAGAATTTACTTTTCTGATGATAAAAATGGTTTTCTCTTGACTTATTCAAGAAATTAATAAGAAAAATGGTACTGTTAAATTAAATAGAGGAATTAATCCTTCGAAAATATCCTAAAAGAATTTACTTTTCGGTTGATAAAATGGTCTGGACTTCACCGATTCGGAAAATTAATTAAAAAAATGGTAATGGTATTATAAATAGAGGAATTAATCCTTCAAAAATATCCAAAAGAATATACTTTCTGTTGATAAAAATGGTCTGCACTTCATCGATTAGGGAAATTAATAAAAAAAATCCCAATGTTATTATAAATAGACGAATTAATCTTTTTAAAATATACAAAAGAATTTACATTTCTGTTGATAAAATGGTCTGCACTTCACCGATTGAGAAAATTAATAAAAAATGGTAATGTTATTATAAATAGATGAATTTATCCTAAAGAAATATCCAGAAGAATTTACTTTTCTGTTGATAACAATGGTCTTCAATTCACCGATTCAAGAAATTAATAAGAAAAATGGAATTGCTAATATAAATAGAGGAATTAATCCTTCGAAAACATCCTAAAAGAATTTACTTTTCTGTTGATCAAAATGGTTTTCTCTTCACTGATTCAGGAAACTAATAAGAAAAATGGTATTGCTATAATAAATAGAGGAATTAATCCTTCGGAAATATCCTAAAAGAATTTACTTTTCTGTTGATAGAAATGGTTTTCTCTTCACCGATTCAGGAAACTAATAAGAAAAATGGTACTGCTATAATAAATAAAGGAATTAATCCTTCGAAAACATCCTAAAAGAATTTACTTTTCTGTTGGTCAAAATGGTTTTCTCTTCACCGATTCAGGAAACTAAAAAGAAAAATGGTATTGCTATAATAAATAAAGGAATTAATCCTTCGAAAACATCCTAAAAGAATTTACTTTTCTGTTGGTCAAAATGGTTTTCTCTTCACCGATTCAGGAAACTAATAAGAAAAATGGTATTGCTATAATAAATAGAGGAATTAATCCTTCGGAAATATCCTAAAAGAATTTACTTTTCAGTTGATCATAATGGTTTTCTCTTCACCGATTCAGGAAACTAATAAGAAAAATGGTATTGCTATAATAAATAGAGGAATTAATCCTTCGGAAATATCCTAAAAGAATTTACTTTTCTGTTGATATAAATGGTTTTCTCTTTACCTATTCAAGAAATTAATAAGATAATGGTACTGTTATAATAAATAGATGAATTAATCCTTCGAAAATATCCAAAAGGATTTACATTTCTGTTGATAAAAATGGTTTTCTGTTGACCTATTCAGGAAACTAATAAGAAAAATGGTATTGCTATAATAAATAGAGGAAATAATCCTTCGAAAATATCCAAAATAATTTACTTTTTTGAACCACCCATTTTTACGATATCGCACCTTAATAGTCTCCACTGCGAAAGGTCTTAATTGCGATTCACTCATATCGTTTTAATTTAATAAATTATATCTTAGGTATCGTGTTACTACTGTTTACTTTATTTACACTTGGCATGCCGGTATATTCATCGCCAACTTACGCTTGCAGCGGGCGTTTTTTCGTGAATCGCGTGAAAGTTTAGTTATTCAGAAAAATCAGAGTAAATCAAAAACTAATTTGTTTTTATGAACGAAACTTTTTTTATTTTACACTGTAAATTATATTGTATGATTATTTAACAAAAAAAAAAAAAACAATATTTTTACGAAACCACAAAAATAAACGATTTTTAAAATTAAAATTAAAAATTAATAATTTATTAATAAACTTATTAATTAATTAATTAATTTATTTATTTTATAAAATTAAAAATTAATAATTTTTAAAATTAAAAAATGTCCGATAATCTGTCAGCGCATATTTATTTGTCACTATCTTTATCACAACGGCTCATTTTATCAATTTTGTATTCAACGATCAAAAACCAAGCTTTAAATTGACAAAACACAAGTTGTACTTTCTGGAGCTAGGAATTCGATTGAAGACGAAATAACGCAACAAAAGAAAAGAGTAACTCGACAATCATAACTTGTGGGAAAATAAAATGCATTGCATAGCAACTCAAACATCACGCATATAATGTCACACATACATATAATTATACGTATTTAGTAGATTTGAGGTGGTTAGCGGGTATCCACCACAAATCTACTAAATACGTATTTTTACGTGACCCACGCTCCAGTAACTGACTGCAAAAACTTTAAAATACGTCTCCCGAACGGGAAGTGTTAATTAAAGAACTAGCATATAGCCCGTCATATGACAGAATTAGTAAATATTTTGATTTTCCAGAATTGTAAAGTACCGTATGAGGCAGGTAAAAAAAGTGGTTTGTTTTTCGGCTGAGAATTATCTTGCAATAAAAAGTAATTGAAGATTCAATTTAAAATTATCACATATGTGCCTAATCTATTATTTAAGCCAAATATAAAAGAAAATTATTTACGTAATATCTAAGTTCAGTGACGAAAAGTATGGAAATAATGCAGACGATATTTAAATCATTTAAAATAAGAAATGATTAAATGAGATGGTTAAAGGAATGATGTCATAGTGCTAGAAAAAAATATTATTTTAATCTACTTATAAGGTGATAAATTGATAAATTTAATCGTCTCACCCAAAACGGGGAAAATAGGACTTGAAATAATGGCATTAAACGCTCGAAAAGGGGGGAAGGGGTGGATTTCGAACGTTTTGAAGATGACAGTACTTTTTTTGCGGTGATATGAAGCATATTTATACTAATTTATTTTAGAATCGGATATATAGTTAGTTTAAGAGAAGATAAACTTTACTGGCTGTGAGTTTTGCTAACCCTAACCCATGAAGAATCCAGTATGGATGCCTCTATCCATTCCAGGTCCAACCGCTTCATAAATTCGGGGACAGACGGAGATATAACTTAGGCTGTTATTATATAGGGGATTGGAGAATCATATCACTCATTCAAAAACAAAAAAATTATATGAAGTGCAGCAAAAATATGTATATTTTAATATTTGTGTTGTTATTTTTATAGGAACACCATGCACCCTGTCAATATTAACCCATAAGACGGAACAGTACCAACAATCAAAGTAGGTCTTCATTTAGAAAAAGGGACCAAGAAGAGGACCCTAAGGCCTGAAACCGAAAGAGGTACTATTTGAGAACATGGAGGACAATACGATTACCAACCTATTTTACATACCCCATCCACCATTAATGAACACGACAGATCTTTGGCTGAATCAAGCCTTGAACTCGCAACCTTCTGGTTATGATTTCAATGCAATTGCTGATTGAGTTACAGCGTATACTAATGTAATTATTATTAGCATCAATTAAAATCAACTAAAATATAGGTTTTTTTCCTTTCAAAAAATGCTTATTGGAAGTCTTCGGAGAGTTTATTTTATTCCTGGAAATTTCTGGAAATTCCGGGGAAGTAAAAAAAAATTACGGCAAATTGTGTTGGAGTATAATCAGCGTTGTAAAAATCTCTATTAATATTAATATCAATTAAAATGAACTAAAATTTAGGTTTTTTTTTAAAAAAATTGCTTGATGGCAGTCTCTGGAGAGACTATTTTATTCCTGGAAATTTCCGGAAATTCCGGGAAAGTAAAAAAAAAATTATGGTTAATTATGTTGGAGTATAAACAACGTTGTAAAAATCTGTATTAATATTAATATCAATTAAAATTAACTAAAATTTAGTTTTTTTTTCCAAAAAAGGCTTATTGGAAGTCTCCAGAAAAACTATTTAATTCCTGGAAATTTCCGGAAATTCCGGGGATGTAAAAAAATTACGGGAAATTATGTTGGAGTATAAGCAGCGTTGTAAAAATCTGTATTAATATCAATTAAAATTAACTAAAATTTAGATTTTTTTTTAAAAAGTCTTATTGGAAGTCTCCGGAGAAACTATTTTATTCCTGGAAATTTCCGGAAATTCCGGGGAAGTAAAAAAATTACCGCAAATTATGTTGGAGTATAAGCAGCGTTGTAAAAATCTGTATTAATATTAATATCAATTAAAATTAACTAAAATTTAGTTTTTTTTCCAAAAAAGGCTTATTGGAAGTATCCGGAGAATTTTTTTATTCCTGGAAATTTCCGGAAATTCCGGGGAAGTTAAAAAAATTACGGCAAATTGTGTTGGACTATAAGCAGATTTGTAAAAATCTGTATTAATATTAATATCAATTAAAATTAACTAAAATTTAGTTTTTTTCCAAAAAAGGCTTATTGGAAGTCTTTAGAGAGAATATTTTATTCCTGGAAATTTCCGGAAATTCTGAGGAAGTAAAAAAAAATTGCAGCAAATTATGTTGGAGTATAAGCAGCGTTGTAAAAATTTGTATTAATATTAATATCAATTAAAATTAACTAAAATTTATGTTTTTTTTTTCAAAAAATGCCTATTGGGAGTCTCCGGAGACACTATTTTATTCCTGGAAATTTCTGGAAATTCTGGGGAATTAAAAAAATTACGGCAAATTATGTTGGAGTATAAGCAGCATTGTAAAAATCTGTATTATTATTATCAATTAAAATTAACTAAAATTTAGGTTTTCAAAAAAAATGCTTATTGGAAGTCTCCGGAATGACTTTTATTCCTGGAAATTTCCGAAAATTCCGGGGAAGTAAAAAAATTACGGCAAATTATGTTGGAGTATAAGCAGCGTTGTAAAAATCTGTATTATTATTAATATCAATTAAAATTAACTAAAATTTAGGTTTTTTTCAAAATATGCTTATTGGAAGTCTCCGGAGAAACTATTTTATTCCTGGAAATTACCGGAAATTCCGGGGAAGTAAAAAAAATTACAGCAAATTATGTTGGAGTATAAGCAGCGTTGTAAAAATCTGTATTATTATTAATATCAATTAAAATTAACTAAAATTTAGTTTTTTTTCCAAAAAAGGCTTATTGGAAGTCTCCTGAGAGACTTCTTTATTCCTGTAAATTTTCAGAAATTCCGCGGAAGTAAAAAAATTACGGCAAATTATGTTGGAGTATATGCAACGTTGTAAAAATCTGTATTAATATTAATATCAATTAAAATTAACTAAAATTTAGTTTTTTCCAAAAAATGCTTATTGGAAGTCTCCGGAGAGACTATTTCATTCCTGGAAATTTCCGGAAATTCCGAGGAAGTAAAAAATTACAGCAAATTATGTTGGAATATAAACAGCGTTGTAAAAATCTGTATTATTATTAATATCAATTAAAATTAACTAAAATTTATGTTTTTTTTTTCAAAAAATGCTTATTGGAAGTCTCCGGAGAAACTATTTTATTCCTGGAAATTTTCGGAAATTCCGGGGAAGTAAAAAATAACGGCAAATTATGTTGGAGTATAAACAGCGTTGTAAAAATCTGTATTATTATTAATATCAATTAAAATTAACTAAAATTTAGTTTTTTTATAAAAAAGGTTTATTGGAAGTCTCTGGAGAGTTATTTTTAATGCCTGGAAATTTCCGTAAATTCCGGGGAAGTAAAAAAATTACGGCAAATTATGTTGGAGTATAAGCAGCGTTGTAAAAATCTGTATTATTATTAATATCAATTAAAATTAACTAAAATTTATGTTTTTTTCAAAAAATGCTTATTGAAAGTCTCCGGAGAGACTATTGTATTCCTGGAAATTTTCGGAAGTTCCGAGGAAGTAAAAAAATTACGGCAAATTATGTTGGATTTCAAGCAGGAAAAATCTGTATTCAGAAAGGCGTTGAAAGTCAACATTTTTTCGGAAACAGTGGCTTAGTGTAAGGCAGATAAATTATTTGGAGAATCAAATACTTTTTAAGATAAAAGAAAAAATACGTACAACATGTTTGAAAATTTGTTACATTTTATTGATATTTTATTAATATTTTTAACATTCAAATCAGAATTTGAGTAAATCACAATTGTTTATATGTGTATCCCAAGAAGCAAAAATCCAGTATTTTTCTCCTATATCTTTAATGCATAATAATGATACTAGTATAAAAAGTGTTTCATTTAAGAAGAATCAGCACATTTTGGGGATTTACACAGGTTGCTTTTGGAAAATCCGGACTGAGAAGTGCGCTGAAAATGAAAAACAATTGAAAACGGTTACTTTCTATAGATTTTTTATTACGAATTTCTTAATTAAAAACAATAGCTAAAGTGAAATAATTTGGACATATTACATATATTACATATATTACATATATACCTTCAATGAAAATCAAAGAAAAAAATTTCTTGTGAGTTTTTATAATTAAGAAGGCATTCTAGATTATGTAGGAAGAATAATTTGTGTAGCTTTATTCAAGATAAGTTAATTCAATGAGACTCACAAGAGTCTTCAATGAAAATCTAAGAAAAAATCCTCTTGTGAGTTGTTATAACTAAGAAGGCATTCTAGATTATGTAGGATGAATAATTTGTGTAGCTTTATTCGAGATAAGTTAATTCAATGAGACTCACAAGAGTCTTCAATGAAAATCTAAGAAAAAATCCTCTTGTGAGTTGTTATAATTAAGATGGCATTCTAGGTTATATAGGAAGAATAATTTGTGCAGATTTATTGTATTAAAGTTAATTCAATAAGACTCACAAGAGCCTTCAATGAAAATATACGAAAAAAATCCTCTTGTGAGTTGTTTTAATTAAAGACATTTTAGATTATGCAGGAAGAATAATTTGTGTAGCTTTATTTGAGATAAGTTAATTCAACGAGACTCACAAGAGCCTTCAAAGAAAATCAAAGAAAAAAAATCTTCTTGTGAGTTGTCATAATTAAGATGTCATTCTAGATTATCTAGGAAGAACAATTTGTGAGTCTTTATTAAAGTTAATGAGACTCACAAGAGCCTTAGTTGAAAATAAAAGAAAAAAAATTTTCTTATGAGTTACTATAATTAAGATGGCATTCTAGATTATGTAGGAAGAATAATTTGGGAGTCTTTATTCTATTAAAGTTAGTTCAATGAGACTCACAAGAGCCTTAAGTGAAAATATAAGAAAAAAATCCTCTCGTAACTTGTCAAATTTAAGAAGGCATTCTAGATTATGTAGAAAGAATAATTTCTGTAGCTTTATTCTAGATAAGTTAATTCAATGAGACTCACAAGAGGCTTCAAATTGAACTACAAAAAATTCATATTGAAGAATTATATTTTACAATACAGCAATTTTTTCTTTGAAATTTTTGGTTATTAATTGTGTTTTACCTCACAGACAGTCTGACGTTGAATCTCTGCAATTCAAAATGTATGGTTGAGCACACATCTGAAAGAAAAATAAAATTATTATTAACCAAAAAATAATTTAAAGATCTATATATGAGTATTGTCAATAAGTTTGGGGATAACCCCCTCCCTAATTCCCGATGGCTGTGTGAGCAGAAATAACGGTTAGTTTTGAAAGTCTGGTTCGTGACAATCGTAAGGCGCAAGACACTTTGCACAATCACAAGACACTTTGCAAAAATGCTACGGTGTTCATCTCTACCATGGCTAATGACTACCAACCTATGAAATTGATATTTCCAAATGTTCTTTTTGGAGCAATTTTTGCTACAAATTTTGAAAAAACTCTGCAGAAACGATAAAGTTACTGCAAGAAACATCTGGAGACAAAGTAATATGCAAATAGAATGTTTTCCATAGTTACCGACTGCCAACCGGGGAAATTGATATAACCAAATGTTCTTTTTGGAACAAAGTTGACATTAAATTTTGTTATAAATTAGGAGAAACCGCTCCAGATTTTAGTTACTGCAACAAGCGTATGAAGACAAAGCAATATGCAAATAGAATGCTTTACATGGCTACTGACTGCCAACCTTGGAAATCGATGTAGACATATGTTCTTTTTGGAGCAACGTTGACATTAAATTTTGGCGACAGTTCTCACTTAAAATTTTCTAGGATTGTTTTCTGAATCCTGTTACCTATTGTTTATCACAATATATTACTTGAGGATCTAGTGCCATTAAACCCCAAACAACCAACGACAGGTCTCACGCAAAATTTTCCAGAATTGTTTTCTGAAGCTTTTTACCTTTTGTTTATCACAATATATTCCTTAAGGATCTAGTGCCATTAAAACCCAACAAACCAACCAACGGTAGGTCTGAAGCAAAATTTTCTAGGATTTTTTTTCTAAAGCCTGTTACATTTTGTTTATCACAATAAATTTCTTGAGGATCTAGTTCCATTAAACCCCAACCCACCAACCAACGACAGGTTTCACGTAAAATTTTCCATATTGTTTTCTGAAGCCTGTTACATTTTGTTTACCTCAATATATTCCTTGAGGATCTAGTGCCATTAAACCTCAACCAACCAACCAATGACAGGTCTCACACAAAATTTTCCAGGATTGTTTTCTGAAGCCTGTTACCTTATGTTTATCACAATATCTTCCTTGAGGATCTAGTACCATTAAATCCCAACCAACCAACCAATGACAGGTCTCTCTCACAATTTTCCACATTGTTTTCTGAAGCTTGTTACCCCCTTTTTTTACCACAATATATTTCTTGAGGATCTAATGCCATTAAACCCCAACCAACCAACTTATTACAATTTTCCAGGATAGTTTTCTGAAGCCTATTACCTTTTATTTATCACAATATATTCCCTGAGGATCTAGTGCCATTAAACCATTACCAACCAACCTACGACAGGTCTCATGCAAATTTTACAGCATTGTTTTCTGAAGCCTATTACCTTTTGTTTATCACAATATATTCCTTGAGGATCTAATGCCATTAAACATCACGCAAAATTTTCCAGGATTGTTTTCTAGGGCTTGTTACCTTTTGTTTATCACAATATATTCCTTGAGGATTTAGTGCCATTAAACCCCAACCAAACAACCAATGACAGTTCTCACTCAAAAATTTCCAGGATAGTTTTCTGAAGCAATATCGATGCTGTCAGAAGTATATAATTGAGGAAGGACATTACTTTGAAGATGATTGTTCTTAGATTAATTTATACGAGTATTGTTTGGTGTAGTAAAGTCACCGAATTTATTAATTACAATAGAACCTAGATTATCCGAAGTAATTGGGACTGAACCTGCTTCGGATAATCGAGACTTCTTCAATAGTCATCTAGTTTAATATGTAATATCGTCATTGAACTGTTATTATGACTATTTTGGAAAGGACGACTTGTATACAAAAGGAATTTGGGAAAAAACTCTAAAAGTGCATGTTTGTAAAGAGAAAAGTTTGGATAACAGTAGAAAGTAAAAAAAGGGAAGAATTTACCGACTTCGGTTTATGGAGAGCTTCGATTAATCGAGGTTCAGATAATCGAAGTTCTACTGTATATCTACGTGCAATATCTTAAATATTCGTCGTCCCTCTTCCTAATTCTTACATCTACTTCAAAATATTAATCTCTTTCCTTATAAACCATAGGAACACATATCTCTCAGAGAGACAAAATTGTTAAACCCTTGAAACTTGACTGTAGATCCGTAAAACTTGATGTAGATTCTTACATCTGATTCAAAATGTTAATCTCTTTCCTTATAGACATTAGCAACACAATTTTTTCAGAGAGACAAATTTCTTAAACTGTTAAAACTTGCAGTTTTGAATGTACTGTTCCTATTTTTCCATTAAATTTTCAGATCCACCATGGATGACGGAAGCAACAGTCTGTGAAACAGTCTACAGTCTATTAAATTAAAAACGCACTCTGCTAGTACAAACTACGTACCAGTACGAACACACTATAAGCAGCTTTCCAATACATAACATGTGAGATTCAAACGCGAAACTTGAAAATTCGTAAATGTATGAAAAACATAAGCAATCGAAGTTTTTAATACTTACCCCGGCATTTTCGAGGCCTTCCCGTTCTTTATGATCTTCAGAATTTATAGACATAGTCAGATCTCTCTAGAATAATAATACAAAGCCAAATATTTTTTATAAATGAAAAATTTAAAGAATCTTTCCACAGATAACACATTTTGATGAAGCTAAGTCGACATATACACGAATGCACACACATATATAGGAGGGATAATCAAAAAGTACGGTTACAGAAAACGCGATATTAAACGTCTTCATTTCCTGCAACAAATACAGTTAACTGATAATACATACAATGTGTACACAGTGTGTGTAAACTTCTCTAATTGTGGGAATTTCAATTTAATCGAATTATGTTTATGCTTCTGTTTGTTCTAGATACGTTCTCACACAATTGATAATTCGAGTTGTGATGACAGTACTCGTGGTGGCGTAAAGTATTTTTAAAATAGTTTTTTTCCTAACTTTTCCATCAAAACGGCCCAGTTCATAATTTTTTTAAAAAAACATTTTGTTCAAAACACGTTTTTTTTTAAACTTTTATTTGTAACAGAGTAACATCCAAACGTCTTTGATATCTCGTGGGGTTTTACAGGGAGGCTATCATGTCCCCACTCATTTAAAGCGTAAAGTATTTTTAAAATAAATTTTTTTCCTAACTTTTCTATCAAAACGGCCCAGTTTATAATTTTTTTAAAAACACTTTATTCAAAACACGTTTTTTAAACTTTTATTTGTAACAGAGTAACATCCAAACGTCTTTGATATCTCGTGGGGTTTTACAGGGAGGCTATCATGTCCCCACTCATTTAAAGCGTAAAGTATTTTTAAAATAAATTTTTTTCCTAACTTTTCTATCAAAACGGCTCAGTTTATAATTTTTTTTAAAAACACTTTATTCAAAACACGTTTTTTTAACTTTTATTTGTAACAGAGTAACATCCAAACGTCTTTGATATCTCGTGGGGTTTTACAGGGAGGCTATCATGTCCCCACTCATTTAAAGCGTAAAGTATTTTTAAAATAATTTTTTTTCCTAACTTTTCTATCAAAACGGCCCAGTTTATAATTTTTTTAAAAACACTTTATTCAAAACACGTTTTTTTAACTTTTATTTGTAACAGAGTAACATCCAAACGTCTTTGATATCTCGTGGGGTTTTACAGGGAGGCTATCATGTCCCCACTCATTTAAAGCGTAAAGTATTTTTAAAATAATTTTTTTTCCTAACTTTTCTATCAAAACGGCCCAGTTTATAATTTTTTTAAAAAAACATTTTGTTCAAAACACGTTTTTTTTTAAACTTTTATTTGTAACAGAGTAACATCCAAACGTCTTTGATATCTCGTGGGGTTTTACAGGGAGGCTATCATGTCCCCACTCATTTAAAGCGTAAAGTATTTTTAAAATAAATTTTTTTCCTAACTTTTCTATCAAAACGGCCCAGTTTATAATTTTTTTAAAAACACTTTATTCAAAACACGTTTTTTTAACTTTTATTTGTAACAGAGTAACATCCAAACGTCTTTGATATCTCGTGGGGTTTTACAGGGAGGCTATCATGTCCCCACTCATTTAAAGCGTAAAGTATTTTTAAAATAATTGTTTTTCCTAACTTTTCTATCAAAACGGCTCAGTTTATAATTTTTTTTAAAAACACTTTATTCAAAACACGTTTTTTTAACTTTTATTTGTAACAGAGTAACATCCAAACGTCTTTGATATCTCGTGGGGTTTTACAGGGAGGCTATCATGTCCCCACTCATTTAAAGCGTAAAGTATTTTTAAAATAAATTTTTTCCTAACTTTTCCATAAAAACGCCCCAGTTTATTATTTTTTAAAAAATCATTTTGTTCAAAACGCGTTTTTTTAAACTTTTATTTGTAACAGAGTAACACCCAAATGTCTATGATATCTCGTAGGGTTTTACAGGGAGGGTATCATGTCCCCACTCATTACATATAAAATTCTTCTATCCATGTGTTTATAACACTTGGACTAACACTCCTTCTAAACGGCCCGAGCTACACTAGGGATGAGCCAGGATGGTATATTCCCCCCCCTTCCTATTCGTTTTTGAGCTTTTAATGACATTATTTTAAGCTTTATTTTCCCCAATTAAGAGAGGGTGATTAAAGTTATCAATTTATCACATTATAAATAGGTAAAAATAACATTTTTTTTTATAGCATTATGACGTCGTTCCTTTAACCATCTCATTTAAATTATTCTTATTTTAAATTATTTAAATATCGTCTGCATTATTTTCATACGTTTTATCAGTGAACTTATAACTACGTAAATAATTTTCTCTTATATTTCGCTTAAATAATGTATTAGGTATATATGTGATAATTTTAAATGGAATCATCAATTATTTTTTTTTTGTTGCGAGATAATTCTCAGCCAAAGAACAAATCGTTTTTTACCTGCCTCTTAGGGTAACTTAGAATTCCGGAAACATCCAAACGTCTTTGATATCTCGTAGGGTTTTACAGGAAGGATATCATGTCCCCACTCATTTTTACATATAAAATTCTCCTGTCCATGTGTTTATAACACTTGGACTAACACTCCTTCTAAAAGGCTGGACTGGTTTTAATGGAATTTTGTGTATGTAATAAAGTGGATTCAAGAATGATTTAGATTCACAATTTGATCTGATAGAAAATATTTTTTTTAATTAACCCCTTCCAGGTTCATTTTATTTCGGGATTATGGGTTAAAAAATATTAATTTTTTATGCTTATTTTTATACATACATAGCTTTTTATACATAATAGCATCATTCGCATACAAAATTTCCTAAAAAATAATGTAAAAAAATCAATTTAAATATTTGAGTAATTTACATGTATAGTTGGCTGTCTGTACAGCAGCAATCATTAGACTTTGGAGTTAGTTCACACTAACTATAAATATAAAGCTTTGAATATCTAGGTTTTAATTTGAATTAATTT
>CM063507.1:53148241-53190741 GCA_032207245.1 Pardosa pseudoannulata | reverse complement strand
ACCCTTTTCTCTCGAGACCGTTTCCGTACTTACCTACCATCAACTCAAAGCGTTTCGGAGCTCGCTTGGTGAATTTCCTACCTCTAACTTAAAATGATTCCACTCATGAAGTAACATATAAAACTTTTATCCCCTATATAATAATAGCCTAAGTTATCTGCCCGTCTGTCCTCGAATTTATGATGCGGTTGGACCTGGAATGGACAGGGGCATCCATATTGGATTCTTGATGAGTTAGGGTTAGCAAAATTCAAAGCTAGTTTGAAAACGTTTGAACGTTTCCCCCTTTTCTAGCGTCTAATGCCATTATATCAAGCCCTATTTTACCCAGTTAAGAGCAGGTGATTAAATTCATCAATTTATCTCATTATAAGTAGATGAAAATAACATTTTTTTTCTAGCATTATGACGTCAATCATTTAACCATCTCGTTTAATCATTTCTTATTTTAAATTATTTAAATATCGTCTGCATTATTTTCAGACGTTTTATCGCTGAACTTGTTGTGTTATGGTTAGCAAAATTCAAAGCGAGTAAAGTTTATTTTCTCCTAAACTATCGATCCGATTCTAAAATAAATTGGTATAAATATACTTCATATCAGTGAAAAATACCTTTAAAACGTTCAAAATCTACACCTCCTCCTCTTTTCGAGCCTTTAATGTCATTATTTCAAGTCCTATTTTCTCCGGTTAACAGCCGATGATTAAATTTATCAATTTATCACATAATAAATAGGTAAAAATAACATTTTTTTCTAGCATTATGACATTTTTTCCTTTAACCATCTCATTTAATCATTTCTTATTTTAAATTATTTAAATATCGTCTGCATTATTTTCATCCGTTTTATCACTTAACTTAGATATGACGTAAATAATTTTCTTTTATATTAGGCTTAAATAATACATTAAGTACATATGTGATAATTTTCAATTTAATCATCGATTATTTTTTGTTGCAAAGATATTTCTCAGCCAAAGAACAAAACATTTTATACCTGCCTCATAGGGTAACTTACAATTCCGGAAAATTAAAAATTTTATTAATCCAATTATATGAAATGCTATATACTAGTATTTTAACCCCTTTTCTCCTCTCTTTTCGAGCGTTTAATGCCATTATTTTGAGCCCTATTTTCACCGGTTAAGAGCAGGTGATTGAATTTATCAATTTATCACATTATAAATAGTTAAAAATAACATTTTTTTCTAGCATTATGATGTCATTTCTTTAACCATCTCATTTAATCAATTCTTATTTTAAACTATTTAAATCTCGTCTGCTTTATTTTTTAGCATTCGATTAAATTTATCAATTTGTCACATAATAAATAGGTAAAAAATAACATTTCACCATCTCATTTAATCATCTTTTATTTTAAATCATTTAAATATCGTTTGCATTATTTCCATACGTTTTATCACTGAACTACGTAACATTACGTAAATAATTTTCTTTTATATCTGGCTTAAATAATAGATTAGGTACACGTGTGATAACTTTAAATTTAATCCCCGATTGTTTTTTGTTGCAATGAAAATTCTCAGCCAAAAAACAAACCCTTTTTTTTACCTGCCTCATAGGGCAATTTACAATTCTGGAAAATTAAAAATTTTACTGATCCCGTCATATGACGGGCTATATACTAGTATTTTAAACTCCTTCATCCCCCCTTTTCGAGCGTTTAATAGCATTATATTAAGCCCTATTTTCACCGGTTAAGAGCAGGAGATTAAATTTATCAATTCATCAGATAATAAATAGGAAAAAATATCATTTTTTTTTCTAACATTATGAATTTATATACCTTTAACCATCTCATTTAATCATTTATTTGAAATTATCTAAATATCGTCTGCATTATTTTCATGCAATTTATTACTGAACTGAGATATTATGTAAATAAATATACTTTTATATTTGGCTTAAATAATAGATTAGGTATATATGTGATAATTTAAAATTTAATTATCGATTATTTTTGGTTTCAAAATAATTCTCAGCCAAAAAACAAACCGCCGAACGATGGCCGAATGGTTAGGGTGCTGGCCTTCGGAACGGAGTTCGTGGGTTCGAATCCCACTGTGGCATGGATGTTCGTAGCCGTTCGGAATCGGCTTTAAGCAGTAAGTCACTGTCTCATTAGCCCTCGTGTTTCAAAAAGTGGACCGTAACGTTCTAAACCAAACCAAACCAAAAAACAAACCAATTTTTTTTACCTGCCTCATACGGTACTTTACAATTCCGGAAAATTAAAAATTTTACTTATCCCGTCATATGACGGGCTATATGCTAGTATTTTAATATTTAACGTATAATTTACATAATTACGAATATAATTTCTTAAACTTTAGTCTTTTTACTTTGCTTTGTATGATATCTGTAACAACTGTCGAGATGTATGCCTGGGTTGTCGAGACAAGTTTCACAATAGTATGAGGTTGGATGTCTTTTACCGGGATTATTTCTTTGAGAGCAGACTTGGCAATCCTTTCGAACTTCTGTCAGAACGCTATGCAACTTCCCATTTAGGCGGATGTTTTCGAATTAGGATTGAATTCGAAGCTCGAGCTTATTTCAATACTACGTTCCATGGTAATAAGGGAGCCGCAGCAGTATCTCAGTCGGTAAAAGCAACGATCTCGTAACTGAGAGGTTGCGGGTTCGGAACCTGAGCCGGCCTTAAGATCCGCCGTGTTCGTTAAAGGTGACTGGGGCACGTAAGATAGGTTCGTGGTCACAATGTCCTCCAAGTTCTCAATCAATACCTCTAGGGACGGAAGGCCAACCCTGTAGATCTTCTGCTGGATCCCTGCTTCAAACATACGAGGACCCACTTGCGCATATGTCGAACTTTCACCCTTGTGGTGCTTGTTATAAGAGAAAAGGCTTCACCCCTTTGCCTTAATACGAGTAGTCTCAAGCTCAATCGTGCTTGGTTTCCACAAGTGGCATAAGTCAACAACAACAATGGTGATAGGGATAGGAAATTTCAATTTTACCTGTTCCTCCGGCCAAGGCTGTCAAGTTCGGATTGATGCCGAAAATGCAGTAAGCTTCATGGTACTGGACTTATATCAGATATGAAAATCTTACTTAGTCTGAAAGGGACATTACGTTGTCTTTGTGAAATTATATACATAGTTCTTAGGACAAAAAAAACGATAAGATGATAAGAACGATATCAGAAACATAAACAATATATCAATAACCAAATAAAGAAACATAAATAGTTTATACAGCGAAAAATGCAGTAAGCTTCATGATACCGCACTAATCTCAGAGAAGAAATTCTTACTTAGTTTGAAAAGGACATTACATCGTCTTTGTGATATTATATATAAGTTCTTAGGACAAAAAGAACGATAAGACGATAAAGAACGATATAAAAAACACAAACAAGATATCAATCATCAAATAAAAAAACTAAATAGTTTACATAGCGAAAAATGGAGTAAGCTTCATGTAACCGCACTAATCTCCGATAAGAAAATCTTACTTAATTTGAAAAGGACATTATGTCGTTTTTGTGAGATCATATACTCAGTTCTTAGGACTAGATAAGATGATAAGAACGATATCAGAAACATAAACAAGATATCAATCACCAAATAAAGAAACATAAATAGTTTATACAGCGAAAAATGCAGTAAGCTTCATGGTACCGCACTAATCTCACATTAGAAAATGATACGACGTTTGAAAAGGACATTACGTCATATTTGTGAGATTATATACGCATTTCTTAGGACAAAAAGAACGATAAGATGATAAGAAAGATATCAGGAACATAAACAAGATATCAATCACCAAATAAAGAAACATAAATAGTTTATATAGTGAAAAATGCAGCAAGCTTCATGCTACCGCACTAATCTGAGATAAAAAAATCTTACTTAGTTTGAAAAGGACATTACGTCGTTTTTGTAAGATTATATGCGCAGGTTTTAGGACAAAAAGAACGATAAGATGATAAGAACGATATCAAGAAACATAAACAAGATATCAATCACCAAATAAAGAAACATAAATAGTTTATATAGCGAAAAATGCAGCAAGCTTCATGGTACCGCATTAATCTCAGATAAGAAATTCTTACGTAGATTGAAAAGGACATTACATCGTCTTTGTAAGGTTATATACGCAGTTCTTAGCCAAAAAGAATGATAAGATGATAAGAACGATATCAGAAACATAAACAAGATATCAATCACCAAATAAAGAAACATAAATAGTTTATACAGCGAAAAATGCAGTAAGTTTCATGGTACCGCACTAATTCAGATAAAAAAATTCTTACGTAGATTGAAAAGGACATTACATCGTCTTTGTAAGGTTATATACGCAGTTCTTAGGACAAAAGAACGATAAGACGATAAGAACGATATCACAAACATAAACAAGATATCAATCCCCAAATAAAGAAACATAAATAGTTTATACAGCGAAAAATGCAGTAAGCTTCACGGTATCGCACTAATCTCAGATAAGAAAATCTTACTCAGTTTGAAAGGGACATTACGTCGTCTTTGTAAGATTATATACGCTGTTCTTAGAACAAAAATAATAATACGATGACAAGAACGATATCAGAAACATAAACAAGATATCAATCACCAAATAAAGAAACATAAATAGTTTACACAGAGCATCGAATTTCTTCTCCAAAGTGGTGAGCGAGAGTCGCCTCTCGAGTTGCGGCATTAGATCATGTGGTGAGAGAGACTCACCTACTGAGTGCAAAGGGCTAATATTGTGCTCCTCAAATACTAACTAATCCTAATATACAGTTTCAAAAAAAAAACTACCTGATGTTAAGGGTTAATGTTGTGCTCTTCAAATACTAACTAGTCCTAATATACAGTTTCAAAAAAAATTATCTGATGTTAACGGTGTATGTCGTGCTCCTCAAATACTAACTAGCCCTAATAACAGTTTCAAAACAAAATTACCTAATATTAAGGGTTAATATGGTGCTCCTCAAATACTAACTAATCCTAATATACAGTTTCAAAAAAAATTACCTGATGTTAAGGGTTAATGCCTTGTTCCTCAAATACTAACTAGTCCTAATATACAGTCTAAAAAATTACTTGATGTTAAGGGTTAATGTTGTGCTCCTCAAATACTAACTAGTCCTAATATACAGTTTCAAAAAAAATTACCTGATGTTAAGTGTTAATGTTGTGCTCCTCAAATACTAACTAGTCCAAATATACAATTTAAAAAAATATTACCTGATGTTAAGAGTTAATGTCGTGCTCCTCAAATACTAACTAGCCCTAATAACAGTTTCAAAACAAAATTTCCTAATGTTAAGGGTTAATATGGTGCTCCTCAAATACTAACTAATCCTAATATACAGTTTCAAAGAAATTACCTGATGTTCTGGTGGTAGAGCACAGTAAGCAGCCACGAATTCTTTAAAAGGCGCTTTCTCCATCCTGCCTTTCAAGCCTATACACATATCCAATTTTTTCACTTTTTCTATGCCGTAGTCGATGGTCTGGAACAAGAAAAATAAGTAAATCTCCTTAAGGAGACAGTGTAAGTTTCTAGACTAGAAGCTTACACTACTAGAATCTTCAATACATAAACCTTTAAATCTCCTTAAGGAGACAGTGTAAGTTTCTAGACTAGAATCTTGCACTGATAGAAGAGAATCTTACAGTACTAGAATCTTCAATACAAAAGCCTTTAAATCTACTTAAGGAGACAAAGTAAGTTTCTAGACTAGTGTCTAACACTGCTAGAGTAGAAGCTTACACTACTAGAATCTTCAATACAAAAGCCTTTAAATCTCCTTAAGGAGACAGTGTAAGTTTCTAGAGTAGGATCTTATACTACTAGAATCTTCAATATAAAAGAATTTAAATCTAATTAAGAAGACAATGTAAGTTTCTAGTCTAGAATCTTACACTGCTAGACTAGAATCTTATATTACTAGAATATTCAATACAAAAGCCTTTAAATCTAATTAAGGAGACAGTGTAAGTTTCTAGACTAGAATCTTACACTACTAGAATCTTCAATACAAAAGCCTTTAAATCTCCTTAAGGAGACAGTGTAAGTTTCTAGACTAGAATCTTACACCCCTAGACTAGAATCTTACACTACTAGAATCTTCAATACAAAAGCCTTTAAATCTCCTTAAGGAGACAGTGTAAGTTTCTAGACTAGAATCTTACACTACTAGAATCTTCAATATAAAAGCCTTTAAATCTCCTTAAGGAGACAGTGTAAGTTTCTAGACTAGAATCTTACACTGCTAGACTAGAATCTGAATCTTCAATACAAAAGCCATTTTTTGATTTATCATAAAACATAAAGTTCTAATTCTATTTAGAATAATTTTTTACACTTTTTCATAACACTCTAGTTTATCGAAAAATAATAAAATTATTTATTTTTGTCAAATTATTTCTTTTGTTTATCAAACTGTAGTAAAATATCTGTTTTATTCTGTAAACTTAAAACTTTAAAACTATATGACATTTTTAGCATTAAAAAAGCATAAAAACTGTTAACAATTTGTAAATTTAAAAGAAATATTCTTTTCTATGCTATAAAGATAAAATACTGCTGATATTTATGAAATTGATGTTCACAGAATAAAAATGATAATAACTTCTATTTGATATGAAAGTCTTGTCTTCCAATTTAAATTTACAAATTATTTTTCGGAAAAGTGGGTTTCAACTCAGTACATATTTTACGTTTTATAAAAAAAAATGTTACTTAACGTAACAAAATTAAATACTTTTAACACCTAAACATGAAAAAAAAATCTGATGTACCCGAAAAAAACTATTTAACACATTGACGGACAATAGGAGCAAGTGAAACTTGAAAATTAACACTATATATTTTTGTAATTTTTAGAATATCAGAAGTACAGTTTTACTTATTCTACTTAATTAAACTTAATTTTGATTAATTCAGCACATTTAATTAGGAATACACGATAGCACTTTTTCCTTCACAACCACTTGCATACTGAAGCTGAAAGTCGTGTAACAGGTGGAAAACGAAATTCAACCCAAAAAATTGTTTCCAAAACATGACACTAGGCTTCTACTTGTAAGCCGGCGGCCAAATGCACATTTGTGCCTTCATGGCACATACTGAACCTGACTTTGACGGCTATAGACGCAAGTGTCCGTCAAGGTGTTAATAAGGGTAAGTCCAAAATTTATATGCAAACAAGCCTTTTTATTTTGAAATTTGCGTTATTATGTAACATTTAATGATGGTAATGGTATCATTTATGATGGTAATGGACAAGAATTAAGTAATAATATAAAATGAATTAGTATTTCTGCAAAGTATGAAACATTTGAAAGCACTCTTGAATAGGTAGAGGAAATTATATTTTGTGCTCTTCCATGGTGCTTTGCTTCTTAGATTATTTAAGGACACTGCCGTGAGGCGATTTACATCATTCTAATATAATTAATATAAATAAAACTGAAGTGAAATGCTTGGGATCTAAATCTGACCTCATGTACCTTTTGTATAGGAGAGAGGACCTATAAAAATTAATTGATTGGATTCATCATGCGTGGGATTCTCGGGCGGGGTTCTGATCCCAGTCCCAGATTAGAATAATGTCTCTGTTCTTGATACTAAATAAGAATGTACCTTTGTGAAGTTATTTATGAGTCCCTAAGGGACAGTGCCCAATTTGAAAGTTTAAGGTTTTCCTCATGTTTGAGGTTTAAAATCGGGAAAGGGAGACCAATGAATATATACAGCTCTGCTGATTGGAGCAAGAGAAATAAGAAAGGACAGAGATGAAAATTGTACCGATGTACTTTCCCACAATGGTCAGCAAGTGCATACACAGCTGTAGAATAAATTTCCAAGAAGAATTTAGGTGCAGCTGTTGACTTCGAGTTTTAGCGGGGAACCCTGCGGAGCGGTTATTGATTACGGAGTGGCACAAGTGTAACGATCAAACCCAGACATGGAGGTTTAGTGGTATACCAGTTTGTGTTACTGTCTTCTGTCCTTCCAACTTGCTGGTTATGACCAATCCCGTACTTCTGAAGAAACAGCATACATCACTTTTTTTAGTGCGCGTTGTCTTTTCACCATTGTCAGCCTGGGATCATCTTCAAAGACACATACTTTGCTTTTTTGACCTGTTGGAACGTCAAAAAACGGTATGTACGTTTCATCACCCGTTTACAATTTTAGAAATGATGCGGTGGTTCCACCATTTAGCAATTTAATTTCTTTACTGATTCTGACACTCTCCCCTTTTTGGTGCTCAGTTAGATTATGGGGAACCAAACGGTAAACTACTTTTTTCATATGTAATTCTTCATTAATAGATTTGTGTAAGGCTGCGGATCCAATGTTAAGTTTTTTTCTGTATAATTTGATAGGTACAAGGATTATCAACCATTAACATTTTTCGTATGGAAGACAAATTATCCAGGATTACTGCCGACGGCGGCCTTCCTGTGTGTTCTTCATCCTGAAGAAAATGGCGACCTCTGCTAAATTCTTTAACCCATCTGAATACAGTAGTACGAGCTGGAGATTCATCAATAAATGCCAATTACAACCGTTGAAAGCTTCTTATTGATTTTTTAATCCTGCTTTAAAATAGTAGGAAATCGAAGCGCGAAAATGTTCTCGCGTCAACTCCATTTTCTCTTCTGTTTAAAATTTATTCTACCCTAAACAAGTTGAAGTAAGTCAGTAAAACTCGTCTGCTGTGGCAAAACATTTTGTATTTTAAAATTAAACCGTTATTTTTATTTTGTAAATTCCCGTCTAAGCGTATCTCAAAAATTCCAGAGTAACCATCATATTACTCCCATCTTTGGCATTTCTTAAGCTACACGTGATCCTTGAGTGGTGCTAAAAATTAACAGCTTTGCAGCCTTGTTTGGCATACATCTGTCTGTATTGCCGTATGCACTGCAAAGAATAAGAGATGAAAAGACCATAGTATTTAAGAATCTAGCAATACTCACAGGTTCTTCCAATTTCATCCAGCATTCCTCATAAGCACTAACGTCCTTCTCTGAAAGGATACATTCAGCTAAGAATTCAGTCTAGTTAAATCAAGTAAGTTTAAACTCTTTGCTCTTTGGTTTAATAATAAACAGTAGCATATAGCCCGTCATATAACGGGACCAGTAAAATTTTGAAATTTCTAGAATTGTAAAGTACCTTATGAGGTAGGTAAAAAAAGGTTTGTTTTTGGCTGAGAAATATCTGGTACATGCTGAATAATTTGTTTATCTTTACTGATAGCATATAACCCGTCATATCACGGGATTAGTAAAACTTTTAACTTTTGAGAATTGTAAAGTATCCTATGAGGTAGGTAAAAAAAGGTTTGTTTTGGCTGAGAATTATCTGGTACATGCTGAATAATTTGTTTATCTTTACTGATAGCATATAGCCCGTCATATCACGGGATTAGTAAAACTTTAATTTTAAAGAATTGTAAAGTACTCTATGAGGTAGGTAAAAAAGGTTTGTTTTGGCTGAGAATTATCTGGTACATGCTGAATAATTTGTTTATCTTTACTGATAGCATATAGCCCGTTATATGACGGGACCAGTAAAATTTTGAAATTTCTAGAATTGTAAAGTACCCTATGAGGTAGGTAAAAAAAGGTTTGTTTTGGCTGAGAATTATCTGGTACATGCTGAATAATTTGTTTATCTTTACTGATAGCATATAACCCGTCATATCACGGGATTAGTAAAACTTTTAACTTTTGAGAATTGTAAAGTACCCTATGAGGTAGGTAAAAAAAGGTTTGTTTTTGGCTGAGAATTATCTGGTACATGCTGAATAATTTGTTTATCTTTACTGATAGCATATAACCCGTCATATCACGGGATTAGTAAAACTTTTAACTTTTGAGAATTGTAAAGTACCCTATGAGGTAGGTAAAAAAAGGTTTGTTTTTGGCTGAGAATTATCTGGTACATGCTGAATAATTTGTTTATCTTTACTGATAGCATATAACCCGTCATATCACGGGATTAGTAAAATTTTGAAATTTCTAGAATTGTAAAGTACCCTATGAGGTAGGTAAAAAAAGGTTTGTTTTTGGCTGAGAATTATCTGGTACATGCTGAATAATTTGTTTATCTTTACTGATAGCATATAACCCGTCATATCACGGGATTAGTAAAACTTTTAACTTTTGAGAATTGTAAAGTACCCTATGAGGTAGGTAAAAAAAGGTTTGTTTTTGGCTGAGAATTATCTGGTACATGCTGAATAATTTGTTTATCTTTACTGATAGCATATAGCCCGTCATATCACGGGATTAGTAAAACTTTTAACTTTTAAGAATTGTAAAGTACTCTATGAGTCAGGAAAGAAAATGGTTTGATTTTGTGCTTTGGTTGTCCAAAAATTTAGCAAATCGATTGCAAACCGTATGTTTATGTATAAAACACAAACACAAAAACGAACAAACTTCTTAATTTTCAGAGATATATAACTTAAACTCTAGATATTTATTAGTCCGTGAAATAGATTCCTAGACTTTTATGAAAAGTATTTTTTGTTAATACCTGAGATAAAATTTCCATGGCAACAAAAAATAATCGATGATTAAATTTTGATTAATAATCACGTATGTACCTAATCTATTATTGAAGTCAAATATAACAGGAAATTATTTGAGTAATATTTAAGTTCAGTAATAGAAAGTATGAAAATAGTGCAGACAATATTTAATCATTTAAAATAAGAAATGATTAAATGAGATTGTTAAAGGAATGACTTCCTAGTTCTAGAAAAAAAAATGTTATCTTTACCTATATATTATACGATAAATTTAACAAGCTGCAAACTGTCACCTGAGTTCAATATTTAATTACTAGCATATAGCCCGTCATATGACGGGATGAGTAAAATTTTTAATTTTCCAGAATTGTAAAGTACCCTATGAGACAGGTAAAAAAATGGTTTGTTTTTTGGCTGAGAATTATCTGGTATATGATGAATAATTTGTTTATCTTTAATGACACATGTTAGTTGCCAACTTTAATTTATATTGTCATATTACGTGATAGGATGGACAACAGAGGTTTTGTTGTTAAGATTAAGTAAAAAAATTAGTTGTAATAAAATTTTCATTGCAACAAAAAATAATCGACGATTAAATTCAAAATCAGCACATATATACCTAATTTATTATTTAATAAAAATATAAAAGAAAATTATTTACGTAATATTTAAGTTCAGTGATAAAACGTATGAAAATAATGCAGACGATATTTAAATAATTTAAAATAAGAAATGATTAAATGAGATGGTTAAAGGAATGACGTCATAATGCTAGAAAAATGTTATTTTTAACTATTTATTATGTGATAAATTTAATCGCCTGTTTTTAACAGGGAAAATAGGGCTTGAAATAATGGTATTGAATTTGGTTTGGTTTGGAGCGATGCGGTCTACTTTTTGCAACAAAAAGGCTAATGAGACCGGGACCTAATGCTTAAAGCCGATTCCGAACGGTTACGAACATCCATGCCACTGTGGGATTCGAACCCACGAACTTCGGTTCTGAAGGCCAGCACCCTAACAATTCGGCCATCGTTCGGCAAAATGGGAGAAGGGGTTGATTTCAAACGTTTTAAAGACGACAGTATTTTTCACTGTGATATGAAGCATATTTATACCAATTTATTTTAGAATCGGATCGATAGTTTAGGAGAAGATAAACTTTACTCGCTTTGAATTTTGCTAACCCTAATTCATCAAGAATCCAATATGGATACTTCTATCCATTCCAGGTCCAACCACTTCATAAATTCGAGGACAGACGGACAGGTAACTTAGGATATTATTATATACGGGATAATTTTTGTTTCATGACTCATAGGAACAGATAGAGTTGATTTGAGGACTAGAATAATTCAATGTAGAGAAATTAGTGCTCGCATTTGAGAGAATGTTCTTTTTTTAAGCTTCGCTTAGTGCTAGTGACGTAGCTAATATTTTGTTTCTCGGAGAGTACAAAATCTTAATCCTAAGTGCAATGAATTTTTAATTTCTAAAAAAATTCCATTACACATACACACGCACACAAAGTGCATGCATGCATACATTATACAAGCTCTGCTGTACTTATAATAAATTGTGAAAATTATAATACAAAAATATTTAAAATTTAAAAATTTGAAATAATTTTAATTTTGATATAACTTGGGAATAAATGTCTTTTCAATTATATATATATATATATATATATATATATATATATATATATATATATATATATATATATATATATATATATATATATATATATATATATATATATATATATATATATATATATATATATATGTATATATATATATATATATATATATATATATGTATATATATATATATATATATATATATATATATATATATATATATATATATATATATATATATATATATATATATATGTATATATATATATATATATATATATATATATATATATATATATATATATATATATATATATATATATATATATATATATATATATATGTATATATATATATATATATATGTATATATATATATGTATATATATATATATATGTATATATATGCGTGTGTATATATATATATGTGTGTGTATATATATATGTGTGTATATATATATATGTGTGTGTATATATATATATGTGTGTGTGTATATATATATGTGTGTGTGTATATATATATGTATATATATATGTATATATATATGTATATATATGTGTATATATATATGTGTGTGTGTATATATATATACATATATGCATATATATATATATATATATGTGTGTGTATATATATATGCATATATATATATATATATATATAATAAACTAGTTTACGGGATTAGTAGAAACATTGTTTGCAAGTTACTTAAGAATCCATAAAACCAAAAATGAAATTTTTTGGATAACCTTTTCTTGTTTTGGTTGCAATATTTTAAAAACTATTGTTTTTAATTGAAAATACCGACTGTGAAGCTAAGAAAATCTATTAAAGAATAACTGTACAAAATTTCAGCAATATAGCTTAAGTAGATCAATTTGAATTTTACAAATTTGAGGAAAACATGCTGTGATACAGATTTAAAAGTCCTTGTACTAGTCTTTTAAGATATACGTACTATTTGTTACATTTTAAACTATTTTGAGCTCCTATGTAAACAGCTTTTTATATAGTTATTTAGTTCTAAGTATAATTTATATATGAAAATATTATATAATAGCATATAACCCATCATATCACAGAATCACTAAAAGTTTTAATTATCCAGGAATGTAAAGTACCCTATGAGGCAGGTAAAAAAATGGTTTGATTTTTAACTGGGATTTATCTGGTACACACTCAATAATTTTTTTATCTTCTTACTCCTCTAAAGTCTCCCGGTACTGTGAATGCAGTTCAGAAATCACGTTGAATTCATTTAGAAAGATAATTCAAAAATTTCTTGGTTACGTCGAAATTATTGTTAAGTTCTTCCTATTTTTTTCCAGAGTAATTATGGAAGTATCATATCCCATACATCCTGGAATTAGACAGAATTTGTTAATACCGGTTATAAAAGTTTCATTGCAACAAAGAGTAATCGATGATTAAGTTTAAAATTATCATATATCTACTTAATCTATTATTTAAGACAAATATAAAAGAAAATATTTACGTAATATCGAAGTTCAGTGGTAAAACGTATTTGATATCTATTAGGTAAGGTACCTATGTGATAATTTTAAATTTAATTATCGATTATTTTTGTTGTAATGAAAATTTTATCACTGGTATTAACAACAAATTCTTTTCATACAAGTCTAGGAGTTTATTTCACGGATTAATTAATATCTAGAGTTTAAGTTTTATATCTTTGAAAATTAAGACGTTTGTTAGTTTGTGTGTTTGTTTTTTATACATAACCACACGGTTTGCAATCGATTCGCTCAATTTTTGACATCATTTACATATAATCACTGTCAATATTGAAACCTCTGCTGTCCATCCTATAGCGTAAGCCAAAAAACAAACTATTTTTTAAATTTCTAATTTCACCCTAGCCGAACGATGGCCGATTTGTTAGAATGCTGGCCATCGGAACCAGAGTTCGTGGGTTCGAATCCCACTGTGGCATGGATGTTTGTAGCCATTTGGAATCGGATTTAAACAATAGGTCCCGGTCTCATTAGCCGTTATGTTGCAAAAAGTGGACCGTGGCACTCCAAACCAAACCTAATTTCACCCTAAATCATAAAAAGCTGGGAATGATTTATAACCATTGCCTATTGGGATCAAATTAGGTCTATTTTCAATTAATTGGGTAATTAGAATTCCACTACACTCATATTAGTGTAACTATGTTAAAAATTTATATGAGAACTTTGAGATAAAGGAGGATATATATTTTCTAATGAAATTTGATTTCAGGATTTCTATCAGGAACTCAGAATTTATAGTTTACTTCATTAGTTAAACTTAAACAATATTTCTAATGAAGTATTTTTGAAAATTAGAAATTATTTTCAAATTTAAATATAGTTAAGCATAGATAATCAGGAATCTGTCGGAAATATGAGCTGTTGAATTACTGGTTTTCCAACTCCAAGGAAGGAAAAAAAAAGGCAGACAAACTTTTTACTAATTTTTCACATTCAAAAATTAAATCATCCCCAGATCTGGACCAATTCCTGATCTACTCATAATTTTTCAGAAAATACTGCAATAACTACTATGGATGACAACATGCTTGCCCATACTAGCATAGAATCAATTACTGTCTTAATATTATCCGTACAATGGAAGATGTACAACTGGAAATTCATTGACAAGGTCTATAACATTTTTTGAAGTTGTCTGACTACTATTGCTATTAGTTCAAATCTATCTTCATTATTTTATGGAATTATTAAACATCAAAATATATCACATCTTCCAGAGCAAAAAACTTCAATCTGGGTTCTCCAGAACCCTAGAACTTTAACAGGGATTTTGCAAGCAGGTTTTTTTTTTTTTTTTACCTGCTTCATAGGATATTTTACAATTCTGGAAAATTAAAAATTTTAATGATCCATTCATATGACGGGCTATATGCTAGCCATATATATACATCATTAAATGTTACATAGCAATGCAAAATTTAAAAATAAGCTTTCTCTTTCTCAACTTGTACAAAATTGCTCAAATGACCCAGAACTAAATAGTATTTTTAAGACACGTCAGATTCCGTTTTACTTGTATGGTGTACCAATATCTAGTCAATTGTTTATTTTTCTAATTTTTATTTTCTTAAAGACACACACACAAACAGTTTAACAGAAAAAAAGCACTGATATTTCATAGTGAGGGATCCAAATTTTAAAACACAATTCTTCCGCACGTTCATCACGTAATCCAAAATTTCTCATAAAGTTTTTTCACTGAACTTTGATATTACGTAAAAAAATTCCCTTTATATTTGGCTTTAATAATAGATTAGGTACATATGCTAAAATTTCTTTTTCTAGCATTATAATGTCATTATATTTACCCATCTCATTTAATCCTTTCTTATTTTAAATTATTTAAATATCATCTGAATTATTTTTCGTGCGTTTTATCACTGAACTTAGGTATCACGTAAATAATATTCTTTTATATTTGGTTTAAATAATAGATTAGGTACATATGCGATAATTTTCAATTTAATCATAGATTATTTTTTGTTGCAATGAAAATATTATCACCGGTATTAATAACAAATTTTTTTCATAAAAGTCTAGGAGTCTATTTCATGGACTAATAAATATCTAGTGTTGAAGTTATATATCTTTGAAAATTAAGAAGTTTGATTGTGTATTCTTTATACATAACCACACGGTTTACAAACAATTCACTAAATTTTGGACATCATTCACGTATATACCGTTAAATTATCACTGTCAATATTAAAATCTTTGCTGTGCATTCTATAAAGATATTTTCGACGTAGCTAAGGAAAGTTTGAGTTATCTCTCTAAATGAATTCAACCTGATTCTAAACTGCATTCCCAGTATTAAATTCTACTGTTACTAAATTCATCAATTTATCACATTATAAGTAGATGAAAATAACTTTTATTTTTCTAGTATTATGATGTCGTCCCTTTAACCATCTCATTTAATCTTTTCTTATTTTAAATTATTTAAATATCATCTGAATTATTTTCGTACGTTTTATCACTGAACTTAGATATTACGTAAATAATTTTCTTTTATATTTGGTTTAAATAATAGATTAGGTACATATGCGATAATTTTAAATTTAATCATAGATTATTTTTTGTTGCAATGAAAATTTTATCATCGGTATTAACAACAAATTATTTTCATGAAAGTCTAGGAGTCTATTTCACGGACTAATAAATATCTAGATTTTAAGTTATATATCTTTGAAAATTAAGAAGTTTGTTCGTTTGTGTGTTTGTTTTTTATACATAACCACACGGTTTGCAAACGATTTTCTAAATTTTGGAAATCATTCGTATATACTGCCAAATAATCGCTGTCGATATTAAAACCTCTGCTGTCCATCCTATCACGTAATATGACAAGATAAATTAAGGTTGGCAACTAATATGTGGTCAGTAAAGATAAACAAATTATTGAGCGTGTACCAGATAATTCTCAGCCAAAAAACAAACTATTTTTTTGTGCCTCATAGGGTACTTTACAATTCTGGAAAATTAAAAATTTTCCTGATCCCGTCATATGACAGGCTATATGCTAGTCATATATATACCTCATTAAATGTTACGTAGCAATACAAAATTTAAAAATAAACTTTCTGTTTCTCAACTTGTACAAAATTTCTCAAATGAGCCAGAACTAAATAGTTTGTTTAGGACACGCCAGATTCCGTTTTACAAGTAAAACGGAATCTGTTGTACCAATAACTAGTCAATTGTTCTTTTTTCTAATAGTTATTTTTTAACGGCACACACAAAGAGTTTAACAGAAAAAAGCACTGATATTTCATAGGGAGGGATCCAAATTATAAAACACAATTTTTCCGCACGTTCATCACGTAATCCAAAATTTTCAGAAAGTTTTTTCACTGAACTTTGATATTACGTAAAAAGTTTCCCTTTATATTTGGCTTAAATAATAGATTAGATACATATGTGATAATTTTAAATTTAATCATCGATTATTTTTTCTTGCAATGAAAATTTTATCATTGGTATTATTTCATTAAAGTCTAAGAGCCCTTAACCAATTTTAATGTCATCATTTTTAGCCATATTTTCCCTGGTTAAGAGCATGCTATTAAATTCATCAATTTATCACATTATAAGTAGATGAAAATAACATTTTTTTCTAGCATTATGACGTCATTCT
Source organism: Pardosa pseudoannulata (assembly GCA_032207245.1). Classification (NCBI taxonomy): domain Eukaryota; kingdom Metazoa; phylum Arthropoda; class Arachnida; order Araneae; family Lycosidae; genus Pardosa; species Pardosa pseudoannulata. The sequence continues at coordinate 53,173,367 of CM063507.1, read as the reverse complement.
TTAACCATTTCATTTAATCATTTCTAATTTTAAATCATTTAAATATCGTCTGAACTTTATTCATGCATTTTATCACTGAACTTAGATATTACGTAAATAATTTCCCTTTGTATTTGGCTTAAACAATAGATTAGGCACATATGTGATAATTTTAAATTGAATCATCGATTACTTTTGTTGCAATGAAAATTTTATCACCGGTATTAACAACAAATTGTTTTCATAAAAGTCTAGGAGTTTATTTCATGGACTAATAAATATCTACCGTTTAAGTTATATATCTTTAAAAATTAAGAAGTTTGTTCGCTTGTGTGTTTGTTTTTTATACTTAACCACACGGTTTGCTATCGATTCGCTAAATTTTGGACATCATTTATATATACCGCCAATTACTCATTGTCGATATTAAAACCTCTGCTGTCCATGCTATCACGTAATATGACAAGATAACTTAAAGTTGGCAACTAACATGTGGTCAGTAAAGATAAACAAATTATTGAGAGTGTACCAGATAATTCTCAGTAATAAAACAAACAGTTTTTTTACCTTATTCATAGGGTACTTTACAATTCTCGACAATTAAAAATTTTACTAATCCCGTCATATGACTGGTGATATGCTAGTTGAAAAATATTAATCTTTGCGTCGTAATATGTCAGAAAAAAATTATTAAAAATTTAAAACAAATCTTTTCATATTTTTAAAGTTCTTATTTTTTTTTAAAACAGTAAATTCAGTAAAAATTTCATAATTACAGAAAACATCCTATTTTCATAATTATTATTTATAAGAATAATTATTTTTTTATTTAAAAAAAATATAAATAAAATTTTCATTATTTTATATTTAAAAAAAGACTACATTTAAAAAAATAAAATATCTAAATTAATTTTTTAATGATGAAACATCCCATATAATAAGCTATTATTTATCTTTAAAAATATTAAATAACATTTTCTGATTCGGCATATTATATTGTCTATTATGAAAAAATTAAAAAACGTTTTTCTTTCCTTTATTTCGAAATGAATCCATTTTCAATTACTATTATCATATAATATTTTTACATATAATTATTAAAATTTTTTTTTTTCTAGCATTATGACGTATTCTTTTTCATTTATCATTTTTTAATTTTTTATTTAAATATCTTTTTATTTCTTTTTTTTTTCATTAATTTATTTTAATTTTCTTTCATATTTGGCTTCAAAATTGATTAGGTCATATGTGATAAGTTTAAATTTAATCATCGTTTATTTTTTGTTACAATGAAATTTTATCACCGGTATTAACAACAAATTCTTTTCATATAAGTCTAGGAGTCTATTTCACGAACTAATTGACATCTATCTTTTAAGTTATATATCTTTGAAAATTAAGAAGTTTGTTTGTTTGTGTGTTTTTATACATAACCACACGGTTTGCAATCGATTCGCTAAATTTTGGACATCCTTCATATATGCCGCCAAATAATCACTGTCAATATTAAAACCTCTGCTGTCCAACCTATCACGTAATATTACAAGATAAATTAAAGTTGGCAAATAACATGCGGTCAGTAAAGATAAACAAATTATTGAGCTCGTACTAGATAATTCTCAGCCAAAAAACAAACTATTTTTTTACCTTCTTCATAGGGTACTTCACAATTCTGGAAAATTAAAAATTTTACTGATCCCGTCATATAACGGGCTATATGCTAGTATATTGATAAAAGAAAATTAAAACAGATGAATTAGTTGATATGAATAAACGGTTGATAGCACATTATACAAACAATCTGTTTCTTCCCTTAGAGAAATAACTGTCATATTGTAAGATTTTTCCATCCTATCGCGTAATATGACAAGATAAATTAAAGTTGGTAACTAACATGCGGTCAGTAAAGATAAACAAATTATTGAGAGTGAACTAGATAATTCTCAGCCAAAAAATAAAACATTTTTTTTACCTGCCTCATAAGGTACTTTACCATTCTGGAAAATTAAAAATTTTACTAGTCCCCTTGATATGTCGGGTTATATGCTAGTGGGAAATTATTAATGAAACTTTGCGTCGTTGCGCAGAGTGTGTCAGAAAATTTTTAAAAAATTATAAAACAAGATCTCTCTTTTCATTTTATATATAAAGTTCTTATTTTTTTAGAAACAAAGTAAATTCAGTAAAACTAATTGCACATAAATACAGGACAAATGCTGGAAATCGTGTGTATTTACGATAATAATGAAAACTGATGTGATAAGACGGAAACTAAGAAAAAAATATTAACATTTGTTTTAAGGTGATGTGGCTCCTTAAAACAAACATAAGAAGAAGCATACTGGACACCTGAAAATAATAAACCGTAATTTAACTGGTACACTAATCGGAAAAGATGATAAGAAAATATGCAGAATTCTTACTTATTCTTACTTATTATTATTATTAAACAAGATTTCTCTTTTCATTTTATATATAAAGTTCTTATTTTTTGGGAACAAAGTAAATTCAGTAAAACTAATTGCATATAAATACAGAACAAGTGCTGGAAATCGTATGTGTTTACGATAATAATGAAAAATGATATAAGACGGAAACTAAGAAAAAAAATATTAACATTTGTTTTAAGGTGATGTGGTTCCTTAAAATAAACATAAGAAGAAGCTTACTGGACACCTGAAAATGATAAACCGTAATTTAACTGGTAAACAAATCGGAAAAGATGACAAGAATATATGCAGAATTCTTACTCATTCTTATTTACTATTATTATTAAACAAGATTTCCCTTTTCATTTTATATGTAAAGTTCTTTTTTTTAGAAACAAAGTAAATTCAGTAAAACTAATTTCATATAAATACAGAACAAATGCTGGAAATCGTATGTGTTTACGATAATATTGATAAATGATATGATAAGAAGGAAACTAAGAAAAAAAATATTAACATTTGTTTTAAGGTGATGTGACTCCTTAAAACAAACATAAGAAGAAGCATAATGGACACCTGAAAATAACAAACCGTAATTTAACTGGCACACTAATCGGAAAAGATGATAAGAAAATATGAAGAATTCTTACTTATTCTTACTTATTATTATTATTAAACAAGATTTCCCTTTTCATTTTATATGAAAGTTCTTATTTTTTAGAAACAAAGTAAATTCAGTGAAACTAATTTCATATAAATACAGAACAAATGCTGGAAATCGTATGTGTTTACGATAATAATGAAAAATGATGTGATAAGACGGAAACTAAGAAAAAAAATATTAACATTTGTGTTCAGGTGATGTGGCTCTTTAAAATAAACATAAGAAGAAGCATACTGGAGACCTAAAATAACAAACCGTAATTTAACTGGTAAACTAATCGGAAAAGATGATAAGAGTATATGCAGAATTCTTACTTATTCTTACTTATTATTATTATTAATCAAGATATCCCTTTTTATTTTATATGTAAAGTTCTTATTTTTAGAAACATAGTAAATTCAGTAAAACTAATTTTATATAAATACAAAACAAGTGCTGGAAATCGTATGTGTTTACGATAATAATGAAAACTGATGTGATAAGACGGAAACTAAGAAAAAAATATTAACATTTGTTTTAAGGTGATGTGGCTCCTTAAAACAAACATAAGAAGAAGCATACTGGGCACCTGAAAATAATAAACCGTAATTTAACTGGTAAACTAATCGGAAAAGATGATTAGAAAATATGCAGAATTCTTACTTATTCTTACTTATTATAATATTTAAACAAGATTTCCCTTTTCATTTTATATGTAAAGTTCTTATTTTTTAGAAACAAAGTAAATTCAGTGAAACTAATTTCATATAAATACAGAACAAATGGTGGAAATCGTATGTGCTTACGATAATACTGAAAAATGATGTGATAAGACGGAAACTAAGAAAAAAAATATTAACATTTGTTTTCAGGTGATGTGGCTCTTTAAAATAAACATAAGAAGAAGCATACTGGACACCTGAAAATAATAAACCGTCATTTAACTGGTAAACTAATCGGTAAAGATGATAAGAAAATATGCAGAATTCTTACTTATTCAGACAGGAGTTTTAAAAGTTACCATATAACGAAGTCTGTACATGAAATATTTTGCAATTTATCTAATTTATAAGAAAAATGTTTTCAGAAAACCATACCTCCGCATTCACATAAGTGTTTGGTTATACATTCGTAATTTCGGTTTTTTCCCTTCTTCTTTCCCTCAGCTATGCCATTTAGCAACAAGCATAGCAGTAGCAGCAAAACACTCGCTGAAGCAGTCATTACGGAAAGCAGGTTAAGATCTGAGAGCAACTTTTGAATTGTAACAGTTTTCTGTAGAGACCGTGTTAATAGGACAATTGGCAGCTATTACGGCCCTCGACAAAAGAAATTGGTAAATAGAATTTGGGAAAAAAGAATTCTCTTCATTTCCCTGTTAAATATCCTTTTCAAATATTGAAGGATATTTCCTTGTTGACAGTCATACGTAGAATTATATTTATGCAGGAAAGGGTTTGACAATACTGTGATAAACATTTTTTTGGAATTCAAGGTTTAATTATGGCAAGCAGACAAACTACTGAAAAGTGTGAAGTAAAATTGAGAGAAATGTGTATGATCTTCGCTCTGGTTGGTTGTGATATGTGACAAATATTACAAACAAAAAGGATAGATATGTGGCCAAGATAGATATGTAGTATAAGACCTTCCAGGAAGATATGTGGCAAATGTTTTCTTGTTTGCAGATTCACTGGATCTGGTGCATAAAATTCATTTGAACTGCTACACAGCATATGCTTCAACAACACTTTGATTAGTCTTGATTTGCTCTGGAGCACTATCATCTACGCTTTTGCTACACAAAGGCTAATGAAACAAGCAAGAGTTGAGTTAGTGGAAGAATAAACCAATATTTTACTAATCAAAAGCCCATTAGAATAAATTTTATTTCAGCAAGAAAGAGATTGACAGTACTGTGAAATACAATATTCCATTCATGGTTAAATTACTGAAAGCAGACACTGTGCTGAAAAATGTGTAGTAATACTTTGGGTCAAACATAAAAAGTTTTTTTTACCCTTGGTTGGTTGAACGATATACATAGGTAAATGGCTTCTGGGTCAAAGGCTTCCTGTACTTGATCTAGAGTTTGAAATTCAACTTCATTTACCTACAAAACTTTTATTTCAATAGGAGTTTGAATAAGTCTTAGGAACTTAATATGAAATATAATTTTCCCTGATCTTCCTATTTATCATAACGTGATTGCAAGCTGACAATAACGATGTTAATCCTAATTAATCTCCATTCATCTTAAAATGCTTTTTTGTTTTCAGATCATTTAAATTTCTAGGAGAAGGATGTCTATGTGAAACTGTATTATTTTAGGTAATTTTATAAGTCTTCTACAGGGTTAAGATCGGAAGATTTTGCTGGTCACGGTATTCTCTCAATGTTTTCACTTTCTGGGATTCTTCAAATAGGTTTGCGCGATGTGAAAGAAGATTATCGTTCATTAATAAAAATCGGGAGATTTTCCTGGTCACGGTATTTTCTCAATGTTTTTATTTTCTGGGATTCTTCAAATAAGTTTGCTCGATGTGAAAGAAGATTATCGTTCATTAATAAAGATCTGGAGATTTTGCTGGTCACGGTATTCTCTCAATTTTTTTACTTTCTGGGATTCTTCAAATAGGTATGTGAAAGAAGATTATCGTTCATTAATAAAGATCTGGAGATTTTGCTGGTCACGTTATTCTCTCAATAATTTTACTTTCTGGGATTCTTCGAATAGGTTTGCTCGATGTGAAAGAAGATTGTCATTCATTAATAAACATCGGGAGATTTTGCTGGTCATGGTATTCTCTCAATGTTTTTACTTTCTGGGATTCTTAGAATAGGTTTGCTCGGTGTGAAAGAAGATTATCATTCATTAATAAAGATCGGAAGATTTTGCTGGTCATGGTATTAGCTCAATGTTTTTACTTTCTGGGATTCTTCAAAGAGGTTTGCTCGATATGAAAGAAGATTATCGTTCATTAATAAATATCAAGAAATTTTGCTGGTCACGGTATTCGCTCAATGTTTTTACTTTCTGGAACTCTTCAAATAACTTTGCTCGATGTGAAAGAAGATTATCCTTCCTTAATAAAGATTGGGAGATTTTGCTGGTCACGGTATTCGCTCAATGTTTTTAATTTCTGGGATTCTTCAAATAGATAGGTTTGCTCGATGTGAAAGAAGATTATCGTTCATTAATAAAGATCGGGAGATTTTGCTGGTCACAGTATTCGCTCAATGTTTTTACTTTCTGTTATACTTCAAATAGGTTTGCGCGATGTGAAAGAAGATTATTGCTCATTAATAAAAATTCAGAATACATCATCATTTTTTTTCTTGAATTTTTGTTCTAAATTACTCGATTAGCTATATTTTTGGCTTTTCATTCTTCAAGTTCAATGCATACAAAATGGATATATGTTTATATTTATCCAAGTAAAAATGATATGTTTTCCGTATTTTTTTAGTCAGGAGTGTTGGCTTAAAATAAAATAATACTTTTGTTTCTCCCTTTTTGCCAATTTTTAAGACAATATATATGTATTTATATTTATTTTCATATTTTTCCATGTTTTATAAACCTGTTACTGCTAATTTTAGATGATTCACTAGTCCAGTGTATAAAAAATGTGTTGCATCAAAAAATCTTGAAATCATTTAATTTATTAAAAAATTAGACCTTTTGAAAAAACCCGATTTTTTTTATTAAATTTTCTTCATTTATTAGAAATTTTATAAAATATTCTCCAGGAATAAATTTTTTAAGAGCAATTCTCTATGATAATATTAAAAATAAATCTGAAATTGTAAAAACATGAACTAGTTTCTACGTTTACAGAAAAAAGTTCTCCGAACGTAGATGGATGCCTTATAATGGTTGTTGATTCATCACGTGACGCGAGTTGCACCAAGAAAATACGTTGAGCGAAAAGGACATATTAATATTTTTTTCCTTCTCTTCTTGATTTTTCGTTACTCTGCATTATTCGAATATATTCTTGTACCGCATTCAGTCGTGAAATATTCGCTTAAAGTCTGTAATTCGTATTTCGTAATTATCACTATATTAAAGTATTTAAGGTATCCATCTATGTTCGAAGAACTTTTTTCTTTAAACGTAGAAACTAGTTCATGTTTTTACATTTTTAGATTTATTTTTTATGTTATCATAGAGAATTACACTTAAAACATTTATTCCTGGAGAAATTTTTGTAAAATTTCTAATAAATAAAGAAAATTTATCGGGTTTTTTCAAAAGGTTTTTCCACAATTGTAAAGTACCCTATGAGGCAGGTAAAAAATTGTTTGTTTTTTGTGATATGGTTGTCCAAAATTTAGCCAATCGATTGCAAACCGTGTGGTTATGCATAAAAAACAAACACACAAAGGAATTAACTTCTTAATTTTCAAAGATATATAACTTAAACTTTAGATATATATTAGAATTTCTTTTGAAGAAAATGGAACTTCGAGTGAGACTCAAAACGGTTTTTAAATTTTAAAATTGCTTTTTGCTTTTGCCTAACTCAATGAAATTACTTGGTCAGCAATAAACTGATGTAACTCAAACATTAATTAACACCAGTGTACTGGGAAGTAGGAAATTTAATTTGGAGAACGTAGATTACCAGGAAAACGAAAAATTCTAAATTTGTTTTTTAAATTAATCTAAAGAAAGACGCTAGGTATTAATAGATTCCAAAATTGATGGTAGTGTTCCCATCCAAATCTAAATTCACAATAGTTGATGGTTAAATTAATAAGGAAAATGTTAATCTTTTTCTTTCCAATGTCGAGTCTGAAATGGCATCATGTTTCTTTTGCAGAAAGTACAACGTCGAGTGAGACTCAAAACAGTTTTTAAATTTTAAAATTGATTTTTACTTTTACCTAACTCAATTAAAATTTCTTGGTCAGCAATAAACTGATATAACTCAAATATTAATTAACACCAGTGTACTGGGAAGGAGGAAATTTAATTTGGAGGTCGAAGATTACCAAGAAAATATAATTCTAAATCTTTAATTTTGAAATGTTTCTAAAGAAAGACTCTAGGCATTAATAGAATCCAAAATGGATAGTAGTGTTCCCATCCAAACCCAAATCCACAACAGTTGAGGGTTAAATTAACAAAGAAAATGTTAATTTTTTTCGCTCCGATGTCGAGTCTGAAATGGCATCATCACTCTTTTGCAGCAAGTACAGCGTCGAGGGAGACTCAAAACGGTTTTTAAAATTTAAAATTGTGTTTATTTTTAATTCAACTAAAATTGCTATGTCAGCAATAAATTTGTATAACTCAAACGTTAATTAAGACCAATGTATTGGGAAGTAGGGAATACAATTTAGAGTGTCCGAGAAAACATAAAATTTCAAAATTTATTTTTCAGGTGTTCTTTAAAAAAACTTTAAGCATTAATATATTAAAACATTCAAGATACTGTTCCCATCCAAATTCAAATCTGCAATAGACGTGTGTTAAAATAGTATAAAATATGTTAATCTTTTTAGCCTCAATGTCGAGTTTGATATGGCATCATCTTTCTTTCGCAGCAAATACAACGTCGAGTAAGACTCAATGGTTTTGAAATTTTAAAATTGTGTTTATTTTTAACTCAATTAAAATTTCTAGGTCAGCAATAAATTGGTATAACTGAAACATTAATTAAGACCAGTGTATTGGGAAGGAGAGAATTTAATTTAGAGTGTCCGAGAAAACGTAAAATTTCAAAATCTAAATTTTAATTCTTTCTTAAAAAGGACTCTAAGCTTTAATAAATTAAAATTTTCCCGAGTCTGTTCCCATCCAAACACAAATTTGCAACAGCCGAGGATTAAAATAGTATAGAAGATGTTTCTCTTTTTAGCCTCAATGTCGAGTCTGTATGGCATTATCTTTCTTTTGCAGCAAATACAACGTCGAGTAAGACTCAATGGTTTTGAAATTTTAAAATTGTGTTTATTTTTAACTCAATTAAAATTTCTAGGTCAGCAATAAATTGGTATAACTGAAACATTAATTAAGACAAGTGTATTGAAAATGAGGGAATTTAACTTAGAGTGTCCCAGAAAACATAAAATTTTAAAATTTAACTTACAGGTGTTCCTTAATAATGACTCTAAGCATTAATAGATTAAAACATTCCCGATACTCTTCACATCCAAACTCAAATCTGCAATAGCCAAGGTCCAAAATAGTACAGAGGATCTTAATCTTTTTAACCTCAATGTCGAGTCTGAAATGGCATAATCTTTTTTTTGCAGCAAGTACAGCATCGAGTGAGACTCAAAATGGTTTTATAATTTAAAATTGTGTTTATTTTTAACTCAACTAAAATTTCTATGTCCGAAATAATTTGGGATAACTGGAACATTAATTAAGACCAGTGTATTGGGAAGGAGGAAATTTAATTTAGAGTGTCCGAGAAAACGTAAAATTTCAAAATCTAAATTTCAATTCTTCCTTAAAAAGGACTCTAAGCATTAATAAATTAAAATATTCACGAGACTTTTCCCATCCAAACACAAATTTGCAACAGCCGAGGGTTAAAATAGTATAGAAGATGTTTCTCTTTTTAGCCTCGATGTCGAGTTTGACATGGCATCATCTTTCTTTTACAGCAAATACAACGTCGAGTGAGACTCAACAGTTTTTAAATTTTAAAATTGTGTTTGTTTTTAACTCAACTAAAATTTATATGTCAACAACTGAAACATTAATACCAGTGTATTGAAGAGGAGTGAATTTAGTTCAGAGTGTCTGAGAAAACATAAAATTTCAAAATTTTTTTTTCAGGTGTTCCTTAATAAGATCACCAGGCATTAATAAATTAAAACATTCCTGATAGCGTTCTCATCCAAATTCAAATCTGCAACAACCAATGGTTAGAACAGTACGGAAGATGTTAATCTTTTTAGCCTCAATGTCGAGTCTGATATGGCATAATCTTTCTTTTGCAGCAAGTACAGCATCGAGTGAGACTCAAAACGGTTTTTAAAATTTAAAATTGTGTTTATTTTTAACTCAACTAAAATTTCTATATCAGCAATAAATTGGTATAACTGAAACATTAATTAAGACCAGTGTATTGGGAAGGAGGAAATTTAATTTAGAGTGTCCGAGAAAAAACGTAAATATCTATTTTTAAATATCTATTTTTTTCCTTAAAAATGGTCCCTAGGTTAATAGATTAAAACATTCAAGATACTGTTCCCATCCAAATTCAAATCTGCAATAGACGTGTGTTAAAATAGTATAAAATATGTTAATCTTTTTAGCCTCAATGTCGAGTCTGATATGGCATCATCTTTCTTTTGCAGCAAATACAACGTCGAGTGAGACTCAATGGTTTTTAAATTTTAAAATTGTGTTTGTTTTTAACTCAACTAAAATTTATATGTCAGTAATAAATTAGTATAACTCAAACGTTAATTAAAACCAGTGTACTGGGAAGGAGGGAATTTAATTTACAGTGTCCCGAGAAAACATAAAATTTTAAAATTTCTAATTCAGGTGTTCCTTAAAAAGGTTGCTAGACATTAATATTTAAAATAGTATGTGTTAATCTTTTTAGCCTCAATGTCGAGTCTGATATGGCATCATCTTTCTTTTGCAGCAAATACAACGTCGAGTGAGACTCAATGGTTTTTAAATTTTAAAATTGTGTTTGTTTTTAACTCAACTAAAATTTATATGTCAACAACTGAAACATTAATACCAGTGTATTGAAGAGGAGTGAATTTAGTTCAGAGTGTCTGAGAAAACATAAAATTTCAAAATTTTTTTTTCAGGTGTTCCTTAATAAGATCACCAGGCATTAATAAATTAAAACATTCCTGATAGCGTTCTCATCCAAATTCAAATCTGCAACAACCAATGGTTAGAACAGTACGGAAGATGTTAATCTTTTTAGCCTCAATGTCGAGTCAGATATGGCATCATTTTTCTTTTGCCTTAAGTACAACGTCGAGTGAGACTCAACGGTTTGTAAATTTTAAAATTGTACTTTTTTTTAACTCAACTAAAATTCTATGTTAGCAATAAATTAGCATAAGTGAAACATTAATTAAGTCCAGTGTATTGGGAAGGAGGAATTCAATTTAGAGTGTCCCAGAAAACGTAAAATTTAAAATTTATTTTTTTTCTGAAAAAAGGTTCCTAGGTTTTTAATAAATTAAAACATTCATGATAGCATTTTCCATCCAAATTCCAAATCTGCAATAGCCAGGGTTAAATTAATATAGAAGATGTTAATCTTTTTAGCCTCAATGTCGAGTCAGATATGGCATCATTTTTCTTTTGCCTTAAGTACAACGTCGAGTGAGACTCAACGGTTTGTAAATTTTAAAATTGTACTTTTTTTTAACTCAATCGAAATTGCTATTTCTGTAATAAATTGGTATAACTCAAACGTTAATTAAGACCAATGTATTGGGAAGGAGGTAATTCAATTTAGAGTGTCCGAGAAAACATAAAATTTCAAAATTTATTTTTCAGGTGTTCTTTAAAAAGGTTGCTAGACATTAATATATTAAAATATTCAAGATAGCGTTTTCATCCAAATTCAAATCTGCAAGAACTAAGGGCGGAAAATAGTATAGAAGATGTTAGGCGTGTTATTCCTCAAAGTCGAGTCTGACATGGCATCATCTTTCTTTTACAGCAAATACAACGTCGAGTGAGACTCAAAATGGTTTTAAAATTTAAAATTGTGTTTATTTTTAACTCAACTAAAATTTCTATGTCCGAAATAATTTGGGATAACTGGAACATTAATTAAGACCAGTGTATTGGGAAGGAGGGAATTTAATTTAGAGTGTCCGAGAAAACATAAAATTTCAAAATTTATTTTTCAGGTGTTCGTTAAAATAGAAACTAGTCATTAATAAATTAAAACATTCATGGTAGTGTTCCCAACCAAATACAAATCTTCACCAGCCAAGTTTTAAAATAGCATAGAAGATGTTAATCTTTTTAGCCTCAATGTCGAGTCAGATATGGCATCATTTTTCTTTTGCCTTAAGTACAACGTCGAGTGAGACTCAACGGTTTGTAAATTTTAAAATTGTACTTTTTTTTAACTCAACTAAAATTTCTATGTCCGAAATAATTTGGGATAACTGGAACATTAATTAAGACCAGTGTATTGGGAAGGAGGGAATTTAATTTAGAGTGTCCGAGAAAACATAAAATTTCAAAATTTATTTTTCAGGTGTTCGTTAAAATAGAAACTAGTCATTAATAAATTAAAACATTCATGGTAGTGTTCCCAACCAAATACAAATCTTCACCAGCCAAGTTTTAAAATAGCATAGAAAATGTTAATCTTTTTAGCCTCAATGTCGAGTCTGATATGGCATCATCTTTCATTTGCAGCAAGTACGGCGTCGAGTGAGACTCAAAACGGTTTTTAAATTTTAAAATTGCTTTTTATTTTTGCCTAACTCAATTAAAATTGCTAAGTTAGCAATAAATTGGTATAACTCAAACGTTAACTAACACTAGTGCATTGGGAAGGAGGAAATTTAATTTGAAGTGCAAAGATAACCGAGAAAACCTAAATATTCTAAATTTATTTTTTTAAATGATTCTAAAGAAAGACACTAGGCATTAATAGATTAGAAAATTGATGGTAGTGTTTCCATCCAAACCCAAATCCAGAACAGTTGATGGTTAAATTAATAAATAAAATGTTAATCTTTTTCTCTTAAATGTCGAGTCTGATATGGCATCATCTTTCTTCTGCAGCAAATACAATGTCGAGTGTGACTCAACGGTTTTTAAATTTTAAAATTATGTTTATTTTTAACTCAACTAAATATTCTATGTCAGCAATAAATTTGTGTGACTGAAACATTAATTAAGACCAGTGTATTGGGAAAGAGGGAATTGAATTTAGAATGTCTAAGAAAACATAAAATTTCAAAATTTATTTTTCAGATGTTCCTTAAAAAGAACGCTAGGCATTAATAAATTAAAACATTCATGATAGCGTTCCTATTCAAATTCAAATCTTCAACAGTCAAGGGTTAAAATAGTACAGAAGATGTTAATCTTTTAACCTCAATGTCGAGTCTGATATGGCATCTTTCTTTCGCAGCAAATACAACGTAGAGTGAGACTCAACAGTTTTAAAATTTCGAAATTGTATTTATTTTTAATTCAACTAAAATTTCTATGTCAGCAAGAAATTGGTATAACTGAAACATTAAGACCAGTTTATTGGGGAGGAGGGGACTTAATTTAGAGTGTCAGAGAAAACATAAAATTTCAAAATTTATTTTTTAGGTGTTCCTTAAAAGGAAGCTAGGCATTAATAAATTAAAACATTCATGATAGCGTTCCCATTCAAATTCAAATCTGCATTAGCCAAGGCTTAAAATGATATAGAAGTTATTAATCTTTTAACCTCAATGTCGAGTCTCATATGGCATAATCTTTCTTTTTCAGCAAATACAATATCGAGTGAGACTCAAAACGGTTTTTAAATTTTAAAATTGTATTTATTTTTAACTCAACTAAAATTTCTATGTCAGCTATAAATTGGTATAACTGAAACATTAATTAAGACCATTGTATTGGGAAAGAGGGAATTTAATTTAGAGTGTCCCAGAAAACATAAAATTTCAAAATTTATTTTTCAGGTGTTTCTTAAAAAACATCCCTAGGCATTAAAAAATTAAAACAGTCATGATAGCCATCCCATCAAAAATTCAAATCTGCAACTGTAGATGGTTAAAATAGTATAGCAGATGTTTCTTTTTTTTAGCCTCAATGTCGAGTCTGATATAGCATCTTATTTCTTTTGCAGCAAGTAGAACGTCGAGTGAGACTCAAAACGTTTTTTAAATTTTAAATTTGCGTTTATTTTTAACTCACCTAAAACTTGTCCACAATAAATTGGTATAACTGAAACATTAATTAAGACCAGTGTATTGAGAAGGAGAGAATTTAATTTAGACTGTCCGAGAAAATATAAAATTTCATAATTTACTTTTTAAGTGTTTCTTAAAAAAGGACTCTAAGCATTAATAAATTAACACATTGTATGCGGGATACGTACTCGTACATTTTCTGACAATTGATACTTAAGCATAGGCCACGTACTAGTACGGGTTAGTGTAATGGCACGGTTAGTTTAAGGATACCAAAATAACATTATATACAGGAAAACGAAGCCGAATATTCTTGTCTACTACATAGATTCTGGAAAAATTGAGACAAATAAAAACTAGTTTTTAACATCAGCCGATGTCGGAACTACGAAACGGGAAAGAATTATAACTATATACTACTATTCTATTTGATTTTTCCTATTTACGATATTATTATAAATTTATCCAATAAAAAAAATATTTTTAACAAAAATGTTATGGTGGTTATTTATATATTTCTATTTATATATTTGTCTATATATTTCAATATAAAATACGAAAAGTTGGTTAAATCCTATACTATAATACGAGGAATGGTTGTCAAGTCGAAAATCGCCCCAGAATTAATAAACTGTAGTAAACTTGGGGATCTGGGGTTTTTGGCCACGAGGAATCGATTGGCACCGGTTTTGACGCGCTAAGGTCACGTAGTTCGGCGCTACAGATAGGGCCGGGTTCGAACCCCGTTGAGGGCAAACTTTTTTCTCATGCATCCAAACCAAGTGAAAATTGGTACTCGGGGGTTTTCGACCACGAGGAATCGATTGGCTGTAGTTCTGACGAATTAATAATAATAATAATAAAAGTCTTTATTGATTTGTCTTTATTCCTTGATATCGGTTTCCATTTTTATTTTCTATCAACTCTAAATATTAAATTAATGTAGCAAAGTATATATAACACATAAACGATATAGTAAAAAAAAATAATGCAAACAAACATTTTGAAAACCAACCACAAAAAATTAAAAAATAATGCTTCACTAACGTGCCGAAACAACCTCGCCGTTCAATTTCCAAACCCACACTAAACACAGAGCATATAACTTATCAAAGTCCGTCGCCGCGTTAGTGCGTCGTCGGTATACCAGGAGGTGCCGCTCTGACGCGCCAGTGGGTCGGCGGCAGCGAACGTGTTACGGAACTGATTTCGATTTCAAATCACCGTCAACAAAGTTCGACATTTCAACATTCATCAGATTTCAAGCTACATTTTCAACATGCAGAACGCACCTCTACATGAAATGCTTCAAGGAGCCGGAATTTTGGAACAACAAGCGATCAACTCAATTATACCCGCAAATGGACAACTAGAAGATACCGTCATTGTCAGAATGCTTCTCCATTCAACACACTTCAATCTTTACTCTGCTCACTTTGTACCATTTCTTTAATTGTATATTTTTTTGTTATCAATTACATTTTATTTCCTATGACTTTTCAAACTTTACCTTTGTATAGAATAGTTCCCTTTCCAAACAACTTTGTTTAGAATAGTTTACAATGGTGCACTTTAACCGGTTATCTTTTCACTAATGGTTTCACAAATTTTCTTATGGCATGTATTGTTTTGATAAATCACAATTGAAAATTTAAATCTTCGAGTTAGCTTCGACACCTGTTTTCTCCGAGCGGAGCTCGGTCACCCGGTACTAATGAAATAATTTTCGATCTTTTGAGATTTAACAGAATAACTAAATTTACGCGCAAAACGCCCGGTCCCGGTACAATTCCGCTGCGAAATGTACCCGCACACAATGTGTTAAAATATTCAGGTTACTGTTTCCATCCAAACTCAAACCTGCAACAGCCGACGGTTAAAATAGAATAGATGTTAATCTTTTTAGTCTCAATGTGAAATCTGATGTGGCATAATCTTTGGTTGGTAAAAATATATTTGAGGGTGCCCCCTTGGCGAATTTGGCAATTTTTGTTTGGCGCCAATCCAAAATAAAGCAATTTGTCGCAATGTCACGAACTACTTTAATGCCTTTCCCATTCATTTTCATGTTTACAACAGCCAACAGACAAACAATAAACTGCCCTTCCGTTTGAAACTAAAGCCAGAATTGTCATAATTTGAGAATTTGCCCTACTGCGTGAAATTGCCTTATTAACCTTACCAGCCGACATCCAACGCAGAACTAACTGACCTCTGGAATTACATATATTGTTATACATTCAAAAATAGATCTAAAATCTAAAACAATCACAATCAAGATTGGGTTAAAAAAAAAAACTACAGACGTTTCCATAAATAAAACAACATTGATTAGCTTGGCGATCAACCGCGATCACAACTTGGCGAGAATCAAGGGGCACCCTCAATCATAGGCTAACCTCTTTGGTTTGCTGCCAGACCAACTTCAAGTCGGGATCGACATGATGTTAGATTTTTGAATTACTGTTCCCATTTGTTAAACTCAATTTTAATTGCCAGCTCAGCAATAACTCAAACATTTATTTCGACCAAATCACTGGGAAGAAGGAAATTTAATATGCAGCTCAAAGAGTTAATAATTTACGTTTTGAAAACTTTTGTTACAGATAAATTTAGATTTCAATTGTTATTTTACCCTTTTCATTCATTTCCTTTTCAGAAAGCCTTTAATGAATATTCCCCAAAAATAATTTTTAATTATTTTGATGGATACAAAATCCTCATAACTTAAATATCGTGACATGGATTTTATCCTCAAATGGAACAGCTGTCATTTTTTAGTTATGCCCATCTTTGATTTTCTGCATTTGTGATGACATATATCGTGATGGCACATAAGGCTGTATCACAATGCTTCATTTCGTATTCGAGCCTACTATTGTATTCTCAGGCTTTATCATGTTGATTGGAATTTCTGGTTGGTATTTTTGGAAATGCAGCGATTTCCTCTATCTTTGTTATTTTGACAACCATTTACTTCAAACAAATAGTTTAAATAGTGTCCGCTAAGAGTAGTTGGTATAGTTTTGGAGGGATTTGAATCTTGATTAAAAAGTAAAATCCTGCAAATTACAGTTTATCATCAACAATTATATGGGCTCTTTTAAAGCAATTACCACAAGATCAACAATCGATTGTCCCAACAATCCATTATATAAAATGTCAATTATTATACCAACACATAAATAAAATTCAATTTTCTGATTTTTACATTTTTAAAGTTTGTAGACATTTTTGAGTCATTTAAAAGGAACTCCACTGAAAAATTCGAATTAAATCCTGCAAAACTCTAACCTTTGCATTTAATATCACAGCTTATAAAACTTTAAATACATAGGTACATGTTACTTAAAAAGGTTTTTTTTTTTCAACATGCGTGCACAGTAAATAAAAATAAATTATTGTACATTGATTTCCAATTTTCACAGTAAATACATTATAGATCTACAAGAAAATTCTACCTACTTTTTTCATTATTGTTTATTTTATTTAGTATTTACATTGTTTGAAACATAATTTTTCAATGTCATTTTAGCTTTTTTGAAAATTCAATTCCCTGGTGTAATATTTCTGACACTTTTTAAAAATTTAAACGGTGAAGAATTATACCAAGTAAATTTTCTTTACAAAAGCGAACATTTAAGATGTGAAGAATTATACCTAATTTTGCTTACGAAAGTAAAATTTTAAAAGGTGAAGAATTATACCTAATAACTTTTGTTTATGAAAGTAAAATTTTAAAAGGTGAAGAATTATACCTAATAACTTTTGTTTATGAAAGTAAAATTTTAAAAGGTGAAGAATTATACCTAATAACTTTTGTTTATGAAAGTAAAAATTTAAAAGGTGAAGAATTATACCTAATAAATTTTTACGAAATCAAAAATTTAAAAAGAAGAATGATACCTAATAACTTTTGTTTAAAAAAGCAAACATTTAAAATGTGAAGAATTATACCTAATAACTTTTGTTTATGAAAGAAAAATTTAAAAGGTGAAGAATTATACCCAATAACTTTTGTTTACAAAAACTGAAATTTAAACAGTGAAGAATTATACCTAATAAATTTTGTTTACGAAAGTAAAATTTTAAAAGGTGAAGAATTATACCTAATAAATTTTGTTTACGAAAGTAAAATTTTAAAAGGTGAAGAATTATACCGAAGTGAAGGAAAGTGAGTAAGTAATAATATTTAACACTATCGATTAATATTCGCAAAAATAAATATCATTTTTCTGACAACAAGTGAGATTTCACAACATTCAGCACAATATATTAACTGTATGCGAACGGAAGTGAGTAAGTAATATTATTCAGCGGTATCTAAGGATAATCATAAAAATAAATATCATTCTATTGACATCAAGTGATATCTCACGACAATCAGCGTAATACACTAACTGAAAGCGAAAGGAAGGTAGTCGATTGTTCTCTTTCACCACTGCATACGCTGAAATACGAGTACTACGACTTATTGGGATTCTTCTGAGATAAGCAAAGATAAATAATTCTACCATAGATTTTTCTACTGTGTGAAAAGGCAGGGTAGTACAGATTTAAAACGAAAAGCTTCTAAACAAAGAGAAAAAGCCTTATTCCAAAAAAATGGAGATGAGTCAGTTCGCATGGCTAAATTGCCAAGTGGTGAATCGACAAAGGGAGATATTGACCAAAATTGCTAAATATCAAAAAATGAAATTAAATTTCAGGGTATCAGCGGATCAACATTGCTAAATATCGAATATGAAATTCATGGATATCGGGAGACCAATATTGTGGTATATCAAAATTATAATTCATGGATATCGTTGGATCAACATTGTTAAATATTAAAAATGAGATTTAATTCAAGGGTATCGGTGGATCAACATTTCTAAATATCAAAAATAAAATTCAAGTGTATCGGTGGATCAACATTGTTAAATATCATATATGAAATTCAAGGATATCGGTCGACCAACATTGTTAAATATCAAAAATGAAATTCAAGAATATCAGTCGACCAACATTGCTAAATATCAAAAATTAAATTTAACGATATCGGTGGATCAATAATGATAAATCATCAAAAATGAAATTCAAGAATATCGATCGACCAACATTGATAAATATCAAAAATGAAATTCAAGGATATCGGGAGACCAATATTGCGGTATATCAAAATTATAATTCATGGATATCGTTGGATCAACATTGTTAAGTATTAAAATTGAAATTTAATTCATGGGTATCGGTGGATCAACATTTCTAAATATCAAAAATAAAATTCAAGTATATCGGTAGATCAACATTGTTAAACATCCTATATGAAATTCAAGGATATCGGAAGAACAACATTGTTAAATATCAAAAATGAAATTCAAGGATATCGGTGGATCAACATTGCTAAATATCAAAAATTAAATTCAACGATATCGGTGGATCAACAATGATAAATCATCAAAAATGAAATTCAAGGATATCGGTTGACTAACGTTGCTAGATATCAAAAATGAAATTCAAGAATATCGGTCGACCAACATTGATAAATATCAAAAATGAAATTCAAAGATATAGGTGGATCAACAATGATAAATCATCAAAAATGAAATTCAAGGATATCGGTATCAAAAATGAAATATCGGTGGATCAACATTTCTAAATATCAAAAATAAAATTCAAGTGTATCGGTGGATCAACATTGTTAAATATCAAAAATGAAATTCAAGGATATCGGTGGATCAACATTGCTAAATATCAAAATTAAATTCAACGATATCGGTGGATCAACATTGATAAATATCAAAAATGAAATTCAAATATATCGGTTGACTAATGTCGCTAGATATCAAAAATGAAATTCAAGGTTATCGGTGGATCAACATTGCTAAATATCAAAAATGAAATTCAACGATATCGGTGGATCAACAATGATAAATCATCAAAAATGAAATTCAAGGATATCGGTTGACTAACATTGTTAAATATCAAAAATGAAATTCCAGGATATCGGTGGATCAACATTGTTAAATATCAAAAATAAAATTTCAAGGATATCGGTGGATCAACATTGCTATATGTAAAAATGAAATTCAAGGATACTGAATGACCAACATTACTAAACATCCAAAATAGAAATTCAAGGATATCCTGGTGTCAACACAGCTAAATGTCCAAACTGAAATTCAAGGATATCGGGGAATCAACATTGCTAAATACTAGAAATGAAATTTGTGGATATCGGGAAATATTGGCTAACGTCGCTAAATATGAGAAAATAATACTGAGGAATATCATTTTGGGAAAAGCCCATTTGATGTATTACAATATTGTAATTTTGATATTGATCAATATTTTGTGTTACCTGGGTAGTTAGGGTTAAATGAGTATTTATTACTCTTTATCGAACCCAATTCTTCTGATTCTTGAATTAATACTGTATAAATGTTTGATGTTATTAAAAACTAATATTTTACCGACTATGTAACTGAGTACTTTGTTAAATATTTAAAAGATTGTATCTTGTATTCAAATCCAATAGTTTCGAATAAAATGCAGAAAAAAGTGTGTTTAAGGTATAGAAGGAAGTCATGGGACGTCCACATCCAATTTTTCAACATAATCAGTAATGCACTTCAAGTGCAACTATGGTAGTTTTGTCTGCAAAAGCAACTATCTCGTTGACACGTAAAATAGGTTCGTGGTTGCAAAGTTCTTCAAATTGTCCTAAATGCTAAAATGAGCCAGAATCACCGGCACATATCCTTGAGTACCAGGGGTTGTCTCTTGAGGACCTATACAGGTCTCCTGTGCTTGTTTTCGCTTTTCTGAGAGTAAATGAGCTCGTGGGCCTCGTGCAGTATATTCCTAGACATGGATATTGGAAAGAGAACGTTCTTCAAGTTCCCAAACGACACCTCTGATGGCTGACCAGGCTGGGGTCTTCAGCCCTGTTACTAAATTACGAGGACCCTCTTGAGCAAATTCGTTCTTTCACATTTGCGGTGTTCATCAAACGAAAGGCTTACCCCTTCTTGAGGGTTAGTCAGTCTTCAGTCCTCAAGGTAACTCAAGTAAAGCTGCATTTTAAACTTAGCAGTTGGTCAGTGGTATATTTTTGGATGTATTGACATGGTGTAAGTTTTGTTAAAATTAGAACAAGAATAACTAGTATAAAAAAGGACAAAATTATTTTTTTGACTTTCATATAAAGTGAGCTAAAGGATGAACTTGCGGTTTGAATAACCAGTAACCATTTGATTTCGTGAGACTTCCTGCTACTAAATTACGAGGACTCACTTGAGCAAATTCGTTCATTCACAATTGCGGTGTTCATCAAGCGAAAGGCTTACCCCTTCTTGAGGGTTAGTCAGTCTTCAGTCCTCATGGTAACTCAAGTAAAGCTGCATTTTAACCTTAGCTATAGTCTGTAGTGTATTTCTGGATCTATTGACCTGGTGCAGGCTTTGTTAAAAGGAGGACAACTACCAATAAATTAACAATTAATAAAATTACTTTTTCTTTGTCTTTCATATAAAGTGAGCTAAAGGTTGAACTTGTTAAGAATTTTGCGTGGACATTAAGTTTTAAATTGCAGGAAAAACATGTTGTGTCTCTAAATTTCTGCAGTTTTATTTACAAACATTTGGATTTTCTACGTAGTTTAAAATTTGAACGAATAGCTCAGCCCACATTATTTTTCTGTACAATTAGAATCCCGGAACCTTAAGTATTGCAAGTGGGTAGTACTCATACATTCTATGCTGTTCGAATAACCAGTAACCATTTGATTTCGTGAGAATCCTGCTACTAAATTACGAGGACTCACTTGAGCAAATTCGTTCATTCACAATTGCGGTGTTCACCAATTGAAAGGTTTACCCCTTCTTGAGAGTTAGTCAGTCGTCAATCCTCATGGTAACTAAAGTGAAACTTCATTTTAACCTTAGCCTTAGGCCAGTCGTATATTTCTGGATCTATTGACCTGGTGTAGGCTTTGTTAAAAGGAGGAGAAGTAACAACAAATTAACAATTCATAAAATTACTTTTTCTTTTTCTTTCAAATAAAGTGAGCTAAAAGTTGAGCTTGTTAAGAATTTTGTTGGACATTAAGTTTGAAATTACAGGAAAAACATGCTGTGTCTCTAAATTTCGCAGTTTTATTTAGCAAACATTTGGATATTTTGTGTAATTTAAAATGTGAACGAATAACTCAGCCCAAATTATTTTTTTGTACAATTAGAACCCCGGAACCTTAAGTAATGCAGGGGGGCAGTACTCATACATTCTATGCAGTTTGAATAACCAGTAACCATTTGATTTCGTGAGACTTCCTGTTACTAAATTACAAGAACTCACTTGAGCAAATTCGTTCATTCACAATTGTGGTGTTCATCAATTGAAAGGCTTACCCCTTCTTGAGGGTTGTTTAGTCTTCAGTCCTCATGGTAACTCAAGTAAAGCTGCATTTTAAACTTAGCAGTAGGCCAGTCGTATATTTTTGGATGTATTGACATGGTGTAAGCTTTGTTAAAATTAGAACAAGAATAACTAGTATAAAAAAGGACAAAATTATTTTTTTGACTTTCATATAAAGTGAGCTAAAGGATGAACTTGCGGTTTGAATAACCAGTAACCATTTGATTTCGTGAGACTTCCTGCTACTAAATTACGAGGATTCACTTGAGCAAATTCGTTCTTTCACAATTGCGTCGTTCATCAGTTATTTCTGGATCTATTGACCTGGTGTAGGCTTTGTTAAAAGGAGGACAAGTAGCAACAAGTATAACAATTGACAAAATTATTTTTTCTTTGCCTTTTATATAAAGTAAGCAAAAGGTTGAACTTGTTAAGAATTTTGATTTACATTAAGTTTGAAATTGCTGGATAAACTCGTTGAATCTCTAAATTTTGCAGTTTCATTTAGCAAATATTTGATTTTTCTGTGTAATTTACAATGTAAAAGAAATGCTCAGCCCACATTATTTTTCTGTACAATCAGAACCCCGGAACCTTAAGTAATGCAAGTGGGCAGTACTCATACATTCTATGTTGTTTGAATAACTAGTAACCATTCGCTTTCGTGAGACTTCATATACATTGAATGAATAGAAAAAACTATAGTATTATTCCCTACAATGGTACTAATTTCCTTTTCTCAAAGTGAATCATTTTGTTTATATTTGTCTGTAATTCCATTGAGATTTTATTAAAAGGCAGGAATCAATGCATATGAAACCTCTATATTAACAAAATTTCCTGCATTTGTCTAATTTCAGCCTTTTGTTCAAATTCATCTCGTAACTGATATTGAAAACGAATTACTCGTTTGCATTACAAATGCTTGGAGTGGACGCATTGTTTAAATAAACGAATGAGGAAAGGTAGGTTTGGCCAGGCATGGAATATAATAATCTGGTGCATATAAAATGTACAAAGAAAAAAAAAAGTTTGTGATTTATTAGTCCGGCACTACTCGTCTTTAACGAGCTTCTGAATTGGAAGATGTTGTTGAAAAGATTAGTCGCTCTCGGGGTTTGTCTTTCGTTTTCCATTGACATGGTCCATTCATTAAAAAAAAAGAAGAAAGATGACGGTGTTTTCCAGTGCGTAATGGACCAGTTTTGCAAATGTGGTGAGTACTTTATTTGTGATTGATATCCTTTTTTTTTGTTAGGTCAGACTTTAACAACTGTTGTTGACTATTTTGTGTTAAAAATATATTCAGTAAATCATTTGAATTAAGTTTTAATTAGCTTGCAACTTGAAAAGAGATCTTACCATCGCGTTGCAGAAAAATAGTATGAGAAGTCGTAAATCATTTGTGATTTAGATATATCAAATCTATTAAGGTACCATTTGAGGTACGTCTTGATAATACAAGTGAATATTTTATAGCATTTTCTAATTGGTATGATATAGAAATTTTAGGCAGAGAAAAAAAAAAGCAACTTTCACGTAGCAATTACAATAATTATTGGTACTCCAGAAATTATTCTTCCATACATTAAAAAGATGAGACCCTTTTAATGAGTACCCATAAGAGTTAAAAGTTAATTAACTCAATAAATTGTGATCGAAATCTTTTTTTTTGTTAGATTAGATTTTAACTACTATTGATTATTTTGTGTTATAAAAATATATTCAGTAAATCATGTCAATTAAATTTTAATTAGCTTGCAACTTGAAAAGGGATCTTACTAACGAGTTGCAGGAAAATAGTGGGGGAAATGGTAAATCATTTGTGATTTAGATATATCAATTTTATTAATTACCCTTTGATGAATTTTATTAAGGTACCCTTTGAGGAATGTCTTGCTAACACAAGTGAAATATTTTATAGCATTGGCTAATTGGTATGATACAGAAATTTCAAACATAGAAAAAAAGCAACTTGTCCGTAGCAATTGCAATAATTATTGGTAGTCCAGAAATTATTCTTCTATACTTAAAAAAGATGAGACCCTTTTAATGAATACCCATACGAGTTAAAGGTTAATTAGCACAATAAATTGTGATCGAAATCCTTTTTTTGTTAGGTTGATTTTAACTACTGTTGACTATGTTATGAGATAAAAATATTCAGTAAATCATTTCAATTAAGTTTTAATTAGCTTGCAACTTGAAAAGGGATCTTACTATAGTGTTGTAAGAAAATAGTGTGAGAAGTCATAAATATCTCAAATTACCTAAGGGACTCTTTGAGGTACGCAAGCGAACAATTTATAGCCTTTACTAGTTGGTATGATACAGAAATTTTAAGAAAAAAAAGCAACTTGCACGTAGCAACTACAATAATTATTAGCAGTCCAGAAATTATTCTTCTATACATCAAAAAGATGAGACTCTTTTAATGAGTACCCATAAGTGTTAAAGGTTAATTAGCACAATAAATTGTAATCGAAATCCTTTTTTGTTATGTTAGACTTTATCAACTATTGACTATTTTGGGTTATAAAAATATATTCAGTAAATCATTTCAATTAAGTTTTAATTAGCTTGCACCTTGAAAAGGGATCTTACCATCGAGTTGCAGGAAAATAGTGTGAGAAGTCGTAAATCATTTGCGATTTAGATATATCAATTTTATTAAGGTACCCTTTGAGGAATGTCTTGCTAACACAAGTGAAATATTTTATGGCATTTGCTAATTGATATGATTCAGAAATTTTAAGCAGAGAAAAAAAAGCAACTTGTACGTAGCAATTGTAATAATTGT
>CM063507.1:53110741-53140741 GCA_032207245.1 Pardosa pseudoannulata | reverse complement strand
CCATACTAGAGTTGCCGGTTTAAAAGTTGTCAGGCTACTTTTAAATTATTTTCCCTGCAAGGTAAAGGAGTTCCGTTACTCAAAATTAGTTTCTTTCATTTATTATCGCTTTGCAATATTTTTTTTCCTCAAAAGTGTGCGATACGAGTTACACGAGTGCGAACGAGACGGGGTCGACAGGTCCGTTTTCGAACAGGAATTCGCTGTCGAACCCCCGTCGACGCGTCCGTTCAGTGGGTTAAAATTTAATAATTAAGTACCAAATTTTTTTGGGACCCCAAACTAGGCCCAGTCGATCCGTGCTTTAATCAGGTCCAAACACATTTCTTTCAAACATATGTATTTTGCTCTTGAGTTTTAGAATTTTATTGTAAAACTCCAGAAATAGGATTTAACATTGCCGGTCAAACAGAGATAGCCGCGAAAATGAATCAATACAGATTTTTTGGTTGTATTGTAATCGTGATAAAAATTCAGATTCCAAAGGAAATATAGTAGAGTCCGCAGTTTGGGACACCGTGATTTGTAACACGTACTAAATTTCAAAATAAAATGAAATAAGAGATTTGAAAAAAAATTTTCAATTTTACAACTCCTCTTCAACCTCCACTCAAAATACGTGTTCTGCAAAGATCGGTCGATTTACTTGAAAAATTGAAATAAAAAATAAGTATCTAACGTGTTCTGCAAAGATCGGTCGATTTACTTGAAAAATTGGAAAAATAATTTACCAGGTATCTAACGAGTTCTATTAAGATCGCTCTATTTACTTAGAAAATAAAGAAAAATTTATATAAAAAAATACCATTCAAATTTAAAATGGTTAAACATAAAACAGAAACTCAAAAGGCTGCTCGACTTCAAAAACGTCGTGAACAGTATAGAGCTAAACGAGGAAAAGAAACTTCTGAAGAGCGAGAAAACTTGCAAAGACTAGACAAGCAAAAAAGGACAAAAAGGTCAATGATCCTATACTTCATGAAGAGAAATTGAAAATAAGACGGCAGGAATATGCAACGAACGAAAGTAAAAGACAAAAGAACTGTGCATACGTCCAACATATGCTAACAAATGAAACGCAAAGTCAGAAAGAAGAGCGACTTCAAAAACAACGTGAATATGATCGACATAAAAAAGCAAACGAAACTCAAAATCAAAAAGAATTGCGGCTTCAAAAGAAGCGAAATAAAATTACAAAAGACAAATGCTTCTTCAATATTACATTGAGGGTAATCTTGATGCATAATGGCCGACGTTTGCAAGGGATTTCAATGTTATTTTGTTCATTTCGTTCTTTTTGAAATTCCTCATCATTTTCAAGAGCAAGCATTGCTTGATTTACCTCATCTAATTCCATTTGCTCTTCATTTGGAATGTAGTTTTCATAATTGATTCAATTTGTATTGGATTTTCCAGATCCTTTTCACACTGTTCAATTTCCATTTGAATGTCAGATTCTTTTAGAAAATAGTTTGACATGATTACATCATCTTGATGAGGAGGGTAGGCGGGATCTCATCCAGCAAAAAACTCTTTGACTTAAAAGACTGTATTTTGAGTGGAGGTTGAAGAGGAGTTGTAAAATTGAAAATTTTTTTTCAAATCTCTTATTTTAAATTAATTTTACAATTTACACTAAATCACAAATTTGTGATGAAAATCACACTCAGTTTATTTAATTTGCGATTAAGTGAATGTTTCAGTCTATTTAGTATGAATGTTATGTGTTTCCTTTGTGTTTTCTTTGTTAATTCAATTAGATTTTAAATATTCAATTTTTGTAAAATTTTTCCTCAAAATGTTGTTTTTGTTTATGTATCAATTTGTTGAGTTACGATCCCCTCGCCAGATTTCAAACGCCACGCTGCAAGCACGCCACGCACGCAAGCTGCAAGCACGCCAATTTCGCCAAATGTGGTTGAAGCACCAACAAGATCCATGATTAGAAACAGGAGAGTGGGCTAAGAAGAGGAGTTGAAAAAGCCAATTGATGATCAATAAAATGAAAATAGCCTCCAATTTTCCTCTGCTGGCTTATCAGCATCTTTTTGTTCGCCGTGAATTCTCTTTTAAACAATATTCGCGCATAGGGATTTACAAGACTTACGACAAGGGCTGAACATTCCCACGTTCTTTTGCATTCTCCCCCTAACCTAAATTGACCACTGGGGAAACAGTTTACGCCCTCAGAAAAGGGGGTCTAACCAATTATAACTCTACATTGCCCTGGCGGACAATTTAGGAAATTTCCAAACAAAAAGGAGATGCTCGCCGTCGGAGGCAAATTTTCCTAGAGATTTTCTCCACAGATTTTGACTGAGATGTTGACCCAGGTGTTAAGGGTCTTTTACACATAACTTCATGCTAGCTGACCCTTCAGTTATGTCCCGTTTCTCTGATGAAGTGGGAACTCATCCTCCAACGTTCTGTTAATAAAGGTCTTTAGCTAAAACGGTGTCATTTTTATGGGCCATGACTGCAACCACCCATCATAAAGTCCGTCTTATTATATATATATATATATATATATATATAAATAATATATATATATTAATATATATATATATATATATATATAATATATATATATATATATATATATATATATATATATATATATATATAAATATATATATATATATATATATATACATACATATATATATATATATAATATATATATATATATATATATATATATATATATATATATATATATATATATAATCCATTTTTATAAAACTCCTTCACAAGGAGAAAGTTCAACAGCTAGCATTCATAAAGTACAAAGATGCAGTCGGGTCTCATATTCAAGAGAAAGTCTAATTTAAATCTTTATTTCAGAGCGGCAACACGGCACATCTGTCCTTCTGGACAATATACAATCAAAAACCACAGAGTTCACTCTGTTCTCACACAAGTACACCCAAGAGCGCTGACAACAAGAATTTTCCCACAACAAAAACAGCTTAATAAGCGAATTGACTGCAATATCAGCAAAACGCGAAAACATGTTCCGCCAACACCTGGGAAACTGCTGTATAGACGGAAAGTTTACAGTTTTATGACAGAAAGGAATGTTAAGTGGAAAATACTCCGTTGAACACACCATGTTGAGACTGGTAAAGATATTTAGATGAAATAAAATGGAAGAGAGGAGTTTTTGAAGAAATATTAAAGTTAAATAATTTTGATATATTACATATATGTATATATATACATCTATACATGTATACATGTGCACATATTTATGTATGCATATATATGTTTATATATATACATACATATATATCGTGATTACAGGCTACTAGAACGATGCACGAGCGTGATTCTACCAGTGACTCATGATCAAATCAGGGAAGTCTCTTTCCCACAATCTAAACTGTATGCTAGGAAATCTGTAAAATTATTAAAAATTTGTAGATTAAATTTTATTCCTTTACCAGAAATATTTTTTTTCGCTCTTCAGAATCTGGAGAAAAGTGGAGGGAATGCTGGGAATATTTGGCCGAAGTGGTAAGTAACAGCGATAAAACATATATAGTATATATTATATATTATTGCCTTATGACATATATATTATATATTATTGCCTTATGACATATATATTATATATTATTGCCTTATGACATATATATTATATATTATTGCCTTATGACATATATATTATATATTATTGCCTTATGACATATATATTATATATTATTGTCTTATGACATATATATTATATATTATTGCCTTGTGACATATATATTATATATTATTGCCTTGTGACATATATATTATATATTATTGCCTTATGACATATATTTTATATATTATTGCCTTATGACATATATATTATATATTATTGCCTTATGACATATATATTATATTGTATGACATATATATTATATATTATTGCCTTTTGTGACATATATATTATATTATTGCCTTTGATATATATTTAAAATTATTGCCTTATGACATATATTTTATATATTATTGCCTTATGACATATCTATTATATATTATTGCCTTATGACATATATATTATATATTATTGCCTTATGACATATATATTATATATTATTGCCTTATGACATATATATTATATATTATTGCCTTATGACATATATATTATATATTATTGCCTTATGGCATATATATTATATATTATTGCCTTATGACATATATATTATATATTATATATTATTGCCTTATGTTACATTTAAAAAATAAGCATTTTAAGGAAATAGATGTTTATGTATTTAGAAGATATTTTTAACACGTCTTGCATGCATGTAGTATCGTAAAAAGTAGAATATTGTTAGAATGAAAATATGCAAATTAATAAAACGAATCATCGAATATTATGTTTACTAAACGTAATACAGTCGAACTTAAACATATATAGTATATATTATATATTATTGCCTTATGACATATATATTATATATTATTGCCTTATGAAATATATATTATATATTATTGCCTTATGACATATATATTATATATTATATATTATTGCCGTATGTTACATTTAAAAAATAAGCATTTTAAGGAAATAGAAGTTTATGTATTTAGAAGATATTTTTAACACTGCTTGCGTGCACTTCATGTCGTAAAAAGTAGAATATTGTTAGAATGAAAATATGCAAATTAATAAAACGAATCATCGAATATTATGTTTACTAAACGTAATACAGTCGAACTTAAACATATATAGTATATATTATATATTATTGCCTTATGACATATATATTATATATTATATATTATTGCCTTATGTTACATTTAAAAAATAAGCATTTTAAGGAAATAGATGTTTATGTATTTAGAAGATATTTTTAAAACGTCTTGCATGCATGTATATAAAAAAAGTAGAATATTGTTAGAAGAAAATATGCAAATTAATAAACGAATCATCGAATATTATGTTTACTAAACGTAATTTGATATATAATTGTTAAAAAAATATTCTTATCCGAATTCGAGTTTTAGTTATAATTTCTCAACTGGCACTTAAGATGGGTCGACATGGTTTAATTTTAAACATACGTAAGCAAATTTAAAAAATTCTTTAACATCTCTGTCTAATGGGTGATTTTCCCACCAGACCTGCGAATATTTTTTAACTTATTTTCATCCACAGAACATAGATGGCACTAACGCTTTCTAGTGTGCCCTACTCATTGTTTATGCTACCAAAATTGTTCTTTTGTAAAAAAAAAAAAAAAATACTCGTCGCGAAAGGGTTAAATGGTTTGATATGTGCCATAATACTATAATTGTACGCATTTCAATTTTTAAATAGCCTGTGTAAATAACAAGAGAAAAATGGGCCCAAAAGGTTTATTAAATCTCAAGAAATTTGGCCTCATGACATATTAATTAGTATAGATATCATGTAAATCTCATTTGAAAAAAGCAGTTATTTTTAAGGTTGTTGGCATTCACAAAGTCACCTAATTTTTAAACACAGTTATATAGGGGGTTGTCTGTACTTTCGGCGGTCTACAGGTATTGTTGTAAGATGCGAAGAACATCCGGTGATTGATCGTGACCTTCGAAGGTTCTTGAAAGTCACGAGTGGACTGGCATTCGAAGATTTGAACTGAATTGAGTTTTTTACCGGGGAAATCTATCACAAGATCTTCGACTTAGAACATGTTCACTTCGAGTTATGGAGAGAGTTTTTTAAAGAAAAGTATAGAAATGAATCGGGACTTGATTAACCCCTTCCGGTAAAATGACGAGTCTAGCTCGTCATTAGTTTTTCATTCCATACCGCATAATGACGAGCTATACTCGTCATGCGATTAAAGTTACTGTTAAATATGATAATTTAGTTTAAAATTTCTAGTGTACTGAATTTGGCAACACTTTTATCACTTGTGAAAATCACAAGTCACTATTGCATATTGTTTACTTGGTACAAGTCATTGCCAAATTAATGAGTCAGAATAAAAGAAAACCTACTAAGAAATGTCGTGTGTGTTACAAGAATCCAATTAAAAGTGTGAGACTACTTGGCGGGGTAAACAATTAAGAATTCCTTTGCACTTTGTTTTGAAAAGTACCACTAGCTTGAAGACTATTATCTGTATACCTTATTAATGTTTTGCTTTGATATTTTCTTAATTTTACTGTTTCGGATATTATTTAACACTATGTAAAAAGTGGATTTTAATTAAGAATAAGGATTTTAAGTAAGAATTGTAAAATGAAACAAGTTTTTTAAATAAAAATTAAATGGTTATTTCATGCACAGTTTTTCATTATTAAATCATACCGGAA
The DNA here is from genome assembly GCA_032207245.1 of Pardosa pseudoannulata. Lineage (NCBI taxonomy): Eukaryota > Metazoa > Arthropoda > Arachnida > Araneae > Lycosidae > Pardosa > Pardosa pseudoannulata. The sequence goes on along the minus strand of CM063507.1, from coordinate 53,134,462 downwards.
GGGGTTAAAAGTTCGAGTTAGCGGATTATTCGACTTATAGGAAGTCGAGTTATCGGAGTTCTACTGTATTAAACAACTATTTACTTTTAGGTTATTACTAATATATTACTAATTTATATTATATAATATATAAGATAAATGCTTTTTTCCTTTCATATTTTGTAAATTATTTTCTTAATAATTCATATTATAAATGTTTAATGTAATAAACTGTTATTACAATATTATGTTCTTTAATTACTGCAAAGCATAATAAATTTCTTTACGTATGCTATGAGTTATTTATAAATAAATGCTAAATGTTTAAACTGAACATTTGATTTACTTTGATGGTTTCTAATAAGATAATAAAATCTGCAATAATAATTTTTTAATCAATAATCCTTTTTTTATAAAAAAAATTTAGAGTTTTGTAAAATGTGTTTTTTTTTATAAAAATCAATTATTGCAAAAAACAAGAGACATTAAATTTAAGCTTTACTCACCTTATTTTATAAAAATTTTTAAGCAAAAAAAACAAACAATTGAAAATACAGTTTTCAAGGTGGTCTTTTTCTTTCTTTTATGAAAGCAAAATCATTGATAATATCACTAAATGGACTGGAATATATATGAGAAAAAACGCGCCAAAAATGGAAAAATATGTTTTTCTCATTAATTGTGTTCGGTAATTTTCATCAACTGCTAGAAATAGATCATTTTTGAAAAAAAATTTTTCTAAAGAGATAACTACTATTTTCAATATTTTCATATACCGGGTGATCCAAAAGTTAGGACGAATTTTAAAAATGAATAATTCGAAAATTAATGAAGATACACCTGTTTCACTAGCACCAAACGGATGGAAAAGAAACCAGATTTTCTGTGCCAACGAAAGAAATAGTTCTGTTGGTGACCAACAGATGGCGCTATAGTGTTTTATAGTACCAAAAGATGATTTACTAATGAAGAAATGTTGACAACTTACAAGTCAAAGTAATTACAGTTAGTTAGTACTACAGTAAATGTTCAATGTGCTGTCCATCATTCAGAACTACAGCTGTAAGTAGAGTATTTGCGAATTCCTATGACACAATGAGAACTACCATTTTTTTTCTGTCTTTGTTGTAGACCTCAAAAGTTGATATTTTCACAAAATTCAACTATTATATGGTATGAAAAAATTGAATAATTGGGATTAACTAACTATATTGACAAGGTATCATGTTTAGCATGAAAGTATGAATATATTTTTCCTTTGAGAAATATCCAATACTTTTATTATTACATAAATATTAGGCAATAATCTGTAGCGTCACAAAACCCGTAAATCATTATTTTTCTTGGATAACATCTTTCTCTCTCTCTCTCTCTCTCTTATATAATATAATATATATATATATATATATATATATATATATATATATATATATTATATATATATATATATTATATATATATATGTATATATATATATATATATATATATATATATATATGTGTATATATATATATATGTATATATATGTATAATATATATGTATATATATGTATATATATATTGTATATATATGTATATATATATGTATATATATATATATATATATGTATATATATATATGTATATATATGTATATATATGTATATATATATATATATATATATATGTATATATATATGTATATATATAAATATATATGTATATATATATGTATATATATATGTCTATATATATATGTATATATATATGTATATATATATATATATATATTATGTATATATATATATATATATGTATATATATATGTATATATATATATATGTATATAATATGTATATATGTTATATATATATATATATATATATATATTATATATATATATTCTTATAAATATATATATATATATATATATATATATATATATATATGTATATATATATATATATATATATATGTAAATATATGTGTATATTATTTATATTATATATGTATGTATATATATATATGTATATATATGTATATATATATATATAATATATATGTATATATATGTATATATATATATATATTTATATACATATATATATAAAATATATGTATATAATATATATATATTATATATATATATATGTTATATATATGTTAAAATATTTTTATATATAAATGTATGTAAATATATATTAACAAATACATTTGTAATATTATAAAAATGTATAAAATATAGACAAAAAAATGAATAAATATAAATAGATAATATATAATAAAAATAAAATAAAAATAATTTAACTATAAGTAAATGGTAAAAAAAAAAATCTACAAAATTAAAAAAGTTCCAAAAGTACCAGTAAATTTTTTAAAAATGTTTATCATTTAGAAAATGAAGCAACAGTGATTGAAGTAATTAAACATAAGAATCTAAAAAACATTTTAAATTTCATACTAATTTCTGAATACAATAATTGCCAAAAAAAAATCTTAGAATGAGTAGTTCTTAATACACAGATGATAAATAAAAAATCTAAACATTGAAAATGATTCTTCCCAAAGTTCCAAAAATTCCGGGTTTATTACATTCATGTACTCTTCATTCGGACATCTCTAGCTGTGAGACGAGTCACCACACTGTTCACAGCATTTAGTAGCATTTCTTGCGTTATGGCAGACACATTTTGGTGGATGACATCTTTAGTGCTGCCGGTTCACATCAGAAATCCGACAGCGCCGTTGGCCACCCCTGGTATATACTCATCTTATTTTGTATGTCAACGTAAAAAGTAGTTGCGTTAGCGACAAACAGGTGGCGCTATAGTGATTTAGAGCACCAAAAGATGATTTACAGATGAAGAAATCTTGACAACTTGCAAGTCAACTTAATTACAGTTCATTAGTACTGCAGTAAATGTTCAACGTGCTGTCCATCATTCGGAACTACAGCTGTGAGACGAGTCACCACACTGTTCACAGCATTTAGTAGCATTTCTTGCGTTGTGGCAGACATATTTTGGTGGATGGCATCTTTAGTGCTGCTAGTGATGCCGGTTCACATCAGAAATCCGACAGCGCCGTTGGCCACCCCTGGTATATACTCATCTTATTTTGTGTGGCAACGTAAAAAGTAGCTGCGTTAGCGACGAACAGATGGCGCTATAGTGTTTTATAGCACCAAAAGATGACTTACAAATGAAGAAATGTTGACAACTTAATTACAGTTAATTAGTACTACAGTAAATGTTCAATGTACTGTTCATCATTCGGAACTACAGCCTTGAGACGAGTCACCACACTGTTAACGGCATTTAGTAGCATTTCTTGCGTTGTGGCAGACACATTTTGGTGGATGGCATCTTTAGTGCTGCTAGTGATGCCGGTTCACATCAGAAATCCGACAGCGCCGTTGGCCACCCCTGGTATATACTCATCTTATTTTGTGTGGCAACGTAAAAAGTAGCTGCGTTAGCGACGATCAGATGGCGCTATAGTGTTTTATAGCACCAAAAGATGATTTACAGATGAAGAAATCTTGACAACTTGCAAGTCAACTTAATTACAGTTCATTAGTACTGCAGTAAATGTTCAACGTGCTGTCTATCATTCGGTACTACAGCTGTGAGACGAGTCACCAGCATTTAGTAGCATATCTTGCTTTATGACAGACACATTTTGGTGGAACGAATCCTTAGTGCTGCTAGTGATGCAGGTCCAACATCAGAAATCCGACAGCGCCATCTATTGTTCGCTTACGGAACTATTTTTGTTGCGTTGCCACACAAAACCCGGCTTTTTTTCCATTCTTTTGGTGTAAAACGAATCTTTTTATCTTTATTAGTTTTCAAATTATTCATTTTTAAATTCTGTCCCGACCTTTGGATCACCTGGTATATAGCAAATGTTAATGAATTACAGTAATTTTTGTTCACACTACAGTAAAATGAATCAAATGGCATAATCTTCTGAATAAATATAACAAACTAACATATAGCCCGTTATATAATGGGATCAGTAAAAATTTTAATTTTACATGATTGTAAATTACCCTATGCGGCAGGCAAAAAAAATGGTCTGTATTTTGGCTGAGAATTATCTGGTACTCGCTCAAAATTTTAATTTTGATATAATTTAATACTTTTTTTGAATTTTCGTACGTTAATTAAGGCCGGTTAAATTGGAAATCCAGTTTAACGTAGATCTAATGTACTGGGTGGCCATAATTAAACTGACAGTACTCACAGTGTTCTGTAGCGCGATCTATTTGCGAGAATGAAGCCACATTTTGTAGGAAGATTAAACAAGACGGGGAACGAAGGATTTAAAAAAAGTTCCAAAAGTCACCGTAAGGGGAACGTTTGGAACTGTGTAATAGAAAATAGAGTGTTAACAAATACAAATCAATACGAAAATTAATTTCTTAAATATGCTAATGAATATAACGTGAAATTTGAATAAGGAACTTCTTCTTCGCTCAACCTTCGTGATATTGCAGTTCACGAGACTTTATAGGTGTTTATGTATATTTTACGCTTTTTTAAAAGTATTGCCATATTGCACTTGAACTAAATCAGAAAATGTGCATAATAAAAGGAAATTTTATTCCGTATTAATTTACAATTGTTAACACTCTATTTGCTATAACACAGCGCCAAATATTCTCCTAGCGGTGACTTTTGGATTTTTTTTGCGGAATCTTTCGTTCAACATCTTTTTAATCTTCCTAGAAAATGTGGCGTCATTCTCGCAAATAGATCGCACTACAGAACACTGTGAGCACTGTCAGTTTAATTATGGCTACCCGGTATGTATATCCTCAATTTCTTTTAAATTTTCTACATAACTTCGGTTAAATTATGTATTTTTGGTATCCAGATTTTGAAAGGGCGTCCGAAAATAAACTCAGATTTGAGTGTCCAAACAAATTAACAATAAGAAGAAAAAAGGTAAACAGTTAAAAAAATTATATACATTTATATCAAAACTTTGCTGAAGACCTTGAAACATCTGCTAATATCAGAGTAGAACTTTAAAAAATAACAAATGTTCCTCACGATGCAAGTGCTGGAAAAATTTCATATTTTAGGGTTTTCTTCGCAATATATAATATGCCCCTTATGGTGTAAAGTCACGCCACACCTGTAAGGTTATAATGCTATATTGTACAATGACATTCTACAATGCTATTCACAAACGTTTAGAAGTTAAGGTTTTATCCAAAAAGAAGGAAAATGCGGCATACGTGTAAGTCCCCACACCTGGTAGAGAAAAATAAAAATTATTAGAAGAAAAGCCCATGCCTCGCACAATCTTAGAAATAGAAGTTAGTAGCTAGATATTATGAAATTAAAGAAAGGACAGTCTGAGGTCCGAATTATATAAAATTGTGGTCAATACATCAAAAGAAAACCGGCTTGTAAAACTTACGCAAAACCGTGAGCTTTTGAAAAACACGATTTGAACGGAATTTAAGCCAGGTGTAATAGGTACAAAGATACATTTATAGTAAATAGATTTAAGAATGAGAAAGTATTTTCGGAAAATCATAAAAGAAGCCGCGTCTACGAATAACTCCCTATACCCCTTCAATACATAAAAGAAGGGACAGTATACAAAGATGCTGAGAAGGAAAAAAGGGGGGGGGAGATAAAAAGAGCACGTTTTCAAGATAGGCATGTTTTCGAGAAGGGAGATTAGAAAAAATAAAAATATATAAATGCAAATAAATAAATAAATAAATAAAACGAGCGTGGGGTACTAATCCAATGAAAAATCAGAATTTGAGAACTGACCACCTGAATTTTCAAGAGTGGATAATTTCCCAAATGGGACGGAACTAAGGAGGGGATAAGGAAAAGGGTAAAGGATATATATACGAGGGAAAGGAAGAAAAAAATTCCCTTTTATTATTTGCAGAGATATTTTTTCTAGTGAATGTTAGTGATTTTTTTAGAGTGTAAAAAAAATGCAGCAGCTTCAGTGGGGTAAATTCTGTTTTTACTATTTTTTAAATCAGTGACAATTGAATTAATATTTTGTGTACATATGTAAATAGTAAATAAATTCTTTTTTTATCTAAATTTTAATGTTTTAATGAAATTAACTAGTCTGAGCCGATAGCAAGGTTAAGAACCTAGGTAACCTTATGAGTTTAAAGTCAATTATATTAAAATATATTATTAAGAATTAAATGAGTAAAAATAGTATTTAAAGTAAAGGGGATCGGCTCAGCAATGCCTCAGCAACGGCGTAGCACTATGTTAAAAAGAAAAAATCCCAAAAGTCTTTAACCCTCTGGCTGTTCATCCCGCTATTCCCACGGGCAACTCAAATGTAGCAAAATTTGCTTATCCCGCGATTTTAACGGTCATTTGCTTTTCTTCCTGTTTTGAGAAGCTCATCCCACTTTTTCACAGGTTAAACAGTGAAATAAATTATATACAGTATTAGACATTTAATTATGTAATAAATAGAATTATATGAATAGAACTGTAGTTATATTAGATAATATAATAATATAATATATATTATAATTATAATAATATCTTTATATAATTAATTATATATTTATATTATGTATTTATTACACAATATAATTATACATTATAATTACATTATGTAATAAATAGAAATTAACTGTAATTCAACTGAAATTTATTATTTTTTTTTTCTTCTGATAACATCTGAAATTGGTTTTTCGATAAACATCTATATAAAAAATCTTTTCTATAAAGAAAAAGTACTTATTCCAATTCTTCAATATATATAGATTTAATATGTACAAACAAAATTGCACAATTTTTTAATCGATTTCGGTCTACAAATTGAGCAGTCAGAGAGTTAATCAGCGAAACAACTACAGTTTACTACGCTTAATGTGATCTCGGTTAATGTTGTCAATCGATTATTGTTATCGAAATGTCTTGGTCCCGATTTTCTCTATTCATTTATAAGTTAAAATTATCGCTTTATGGGATCGTTGCATCGGTTAATGTTATCAGTTTACGATCCTCATTTTATATGGCAAAGGAATATTCACAATGTATTCAGAAGGAACCCAATCTTATCTTTCCCTCGCTGTAGTTTTAATTTTCAAGAATTCTCCCTCTCCCATCTAGGGAATTGGGGAATGAACAAAATAGTGGGGTATTACACGTTCCTGGAATTTTTCAGAGATAAACCCACCCTGCTTGTGGTCAATGGTTGTCGGATAAGCAGAAGGCAACACATTCTTATCAGAACTGAGAAGGAGCGTATGTACACTTTATGCCTTGTTCACTTACATGCAGATTGTCGATATGGAAGCCAGAAAGCGAAAGGATTTAACATTAAAACAAAATGTCGAAATTTTAAATCGTTATGACAGGTTACCAAAAATGAGTCACTGCAATGCTGTAGCGCAGTTAAAGATTTTTCGGCCTCTGAATTGCATTGAAAGTATTGAAACGTGGAGTACAACACCGCTTCGCTGAATTTAAAAAACATTATGACTGTGAACAATTTATCAATGAGCTTCTTAGAAAAAATTGTAGACAATCAACAATAAATAATTTTTTTTAATTATGTATACAGTTCTTATGTTTTATAGGACTTAAGTTTTATGTGTTAAAGGACAGAAATTCGGCCGCTCGCTGCATAATTTCGCCATTTTTTTAAGGTATTACATCCATGGAAGACGTTGAAATCTGTCGTTTCATACAACACAAAGACAATTCTAATGTGTTTCTTAATTTAATTTATTTTATATTCTATATTTAAGGCTAGAAATTCGACAGCTCGCTGCATAATTTCGCCATTTTTTAAGGCAATACATTCATAGAAGCCGTTGAAATCTGTTGTTTCATACAACACAAAGACATTTCTAATGTGTTTCTTTATTTAATTTACATTTTATTTCCTATTTAAGGATAGAAATTCGACCGCTCGCTGCATAATTTCGCCATTTTTTAAGGTATTACATCCATGGAAGACGTTGAAATCTGTCGTTTCATACAACACAAAGACATTTCTAATGTGTTCTATTAATTTAATTAACTTTATATTTCATATTTAAGGATAGAAATTCGACAGCTAGCTACATAATTTCGCCATTTTTAAGGCATTACATCTATGGAAGACGTTGTAATCTGTTGTTCCACACAACACAAAGACATTTTTAATGTGTTTCTTTAAACTTTGACAGCTTGCTGCATAATTTCGCCAATTTTTAAGGCATTACATCCATGGAAGACGTTGAAATCTGTTGTCACAAAGACATTTCTAATGTGTTTCTTTACTTAGTTTACTTTTTATTTCATATTTAAGGCTAGAAATCGACAGCTCGCTGCATAATTTCGCCATTTTTTTAAGGCATAACATCAATGAAAGACACCGAAATACGTTGTTTCATACGACATACACCCATTTCTAATGTGTTTCTTTTTAAATTTACTTTTTATTTCACATTTAAAATATAAAATTTAGTCCTTTTCTACTTTTTTGTAATTTTTAACTCTTTAGTTTTCTTACGTAAATTAATTAATACCAGTTAAAACGGAAATTAATGGAAGACACCGATCGATAACTATTGTTTCATATAACATAAAACCATTTCTAATGTTTTCATTTTCTAAATTTATTTTTTCGCATATAAATGTATAATTACGTAATTTTAGATTTTCGTAATTTTTTGTTTTTAAGATATTATACGTTAATTAATTACAACCAGTTAAACCAACGCCAGTTAAGATGGCGTTTAACTGTATGTCAGTCCTAAAAATTTCTATTTACTTCAAAAATGCGTTTAATCCAATACACTTCTAAAAGTCACTTCATAAAAGAGTAAAAGCAGTTTGTGTAATGTTTTCAACTTTCTTCCAGACGTCAACGTGGATCATAAATCGAACGCATACATGCAAAACAGGTGGAAATATCCCGTTCGGAACTTTCGATGAGATGTCCCGTTCCATGTGCAAACATCCAGAAGGTGATTTTGTAAGTACGATTCGGCATTAAATATGGGCTAAACTGTCATTATGAAAAAACACAATTACAATGATTTCACTGAGGAAGAGAAAACATTTGAATGCAATTTCTTCAGTCCAATAAAAAGCTACTTGATCTACATAAAAAACAGACGTCAGTTTGAAAATCGAAATGCGCTTGCTCGTAAAGCTTCCCTACCGGAAATTACCATAAGCTGGTCATTTTCATGTGCGATGAACTGGAGGAGGAATTTGGGAGTACGATTCGGCATTAAATATGGGCTAAAGTATCATTATCAAAACACAATTACAATGATTTCACTGAGGAAGAAAAAACATTAGAATGCAATTTTTTCAGTCCAATGAAAAGCTACTTGATCTACATAGAAAATAGACTCCAGTTTGGCTCGTAAATCGAAATGCGCTCGTGAAGCTACCCATTCGGAAATTTCTATAAGCTGGCTATTATCCTGTGCGATGAACTGGAGGAGGAATTTGGGAGTACGATTCGGCATTAAATATGGACTAAAGTGTTATTATCAAAAAACACAATTACAATGATCCCACTGCGGAAGAATAAAAATTTGAATGCATTTTCTTCAAACCATTAAAAAGCTGCTTGATCTACGTAGACAGCAGATGCCAGTTTGGCTCGTAAATCGAAACGAGCTCGTAAAGCTTCCCATCCGGAAATTTCTATAAGCTGGCCATTTTCCTGTGCGATGAACTAGAGAAGGAATTTGTAAGTATGATTCGGTATTAAATATGGGATAAACTGTCCTTATCAAAAAACACAATTACAATGATTTCACTAAGGAAGAAAAAACATTTGAATGCATTTTCTTCATTCCAATAAAAAGCTGCTTGATCTACGTAGACAGCAGACGCCAGTTTGGCCCGTAAATCGAAATGCGCTCGATCGTAAAGCTTCCCATTCGGAAATTTCTATAAGCTGGCTATTTTTCTGCCCGATGAACTAAAAGAGGAATTTGAGAGTACAATTCGGCATTAAATATGGGCTAAACTGTCATTATCAAAACACAATTACAATGATTTCACTGAGGAAGAAAAAACATTTGAATGTATTTTCTTCAAACCAATAAAAAGCTGCTTGATCTACGTAGACAACAGACGCCAGTTTGGCTCGTAAATCGAAATGCGCTCGATCGTACAGCTTGCCATCGGGAAAATTCTATAAGCTGGCCATTTAGTGAATCGTTTGCAAACCGAATGGTTATGTATAAAAAACATACACACAAACTTCTTCATTATCAAAGATATATAATTTAAACGTTAGATATTTAAAAGTCCCTGAAATAGACTCCTAGACTTTTATGAAAAAAATTTGTTGTTAATACCGGTGATAAAATTTTCATTTCAACAAAAAATAATCGATGATTAAATTTAAAATTATCACATATGAACCTAATCTATTATTTAAGCCAAATACAAAAGAAAATTATTTACGTAATATCTAAGTTCAGTGATAAAACGTACGAAAATAATGCAGACGATATTTAAATAATTTAAAATAAGAAATGATTAAATGATATGGTTAAAGGAATGACGTCATAATGCTAGGAAGTGTTATTTTTTTACCTATTTATTATGTGATAAATTGATAAATTTAATCGCTTGCTCTTAGGATTTCGAACGTTTTAAAGAAGACAATATTTTTCGTTTTGATAGGAAGCATATTTATATAAATTTATTTTAGAATAAGCTCAATATTTTAGGAAAAGATAAATTTTGTTTTCTTTCAATTTTGTTAACTCTAACTCATTGACTATCGAATATGGATGCCGCTATCCATTCCAGGTCCAACCGCTTCATAAATTCGAGGGCGGACGGACAGATAACTTAGGCTATTATTATATAGAGGATGTGAATGTTCAATAATTAAATATCAGTAGAAAATTATGATTTAATATAAGGCTTCTATTGGCAGCTATTGACGTCGTAGTCTACTTTGGCACATGAGATGACTGATGTCTCCCAGAAGTCATTGCAAAAGTGATTGAATTTTAAATATGATTTTTTTAAAAATATTTACTTAGTTTTCTTTTTTCAGAAAGTATGCTATAATGAGGTTACGGAAGATTTTAAAACATATCTTGTAAGTTTATTATTTATTATTCTTGAAATTACTTTTCATTTTCATATTATTGCTTATGATTTAGTTTTATTATCACAGAAATTTATTTAGACCATTTTCAAAATTTGCTTACAATTGTGGTAATAAAGAGAGAAAAATGAAGCAGAAATTAAGATTTAAAGTTTAATTTCAGTAGATGATTACATATAAAAGACCCCACTAAATATTTCTAATGCCTCTTCCCCACTATGGTTCACTATTGTCCACTTCATTGCTGGCCTGATGGTGACAACTTGGTACGATGGTTCAAGGGTTGCATCCCCACACTGGGCGAATAGATGAATTTGATTGGAGCACCTGGGTCCAAGACCGTATCTCCAATTTGATTGGGTGAGACATGTGTGTGTGTTTTATCTATGATTACAATATCAGATATAAATATTGTTATATAAATAATGCAGATAAGGGGATCTGATAATAAATTTGGTTAGTATAAATAAATATGTTTTATATTTATTTTGTAAATAATTTGTTTATGAAATTAAGATTTATTGTTGAACTTAAATATATTTATCACAATTAATTTAGAAATGTTGAGTTAAATTATAGTTTTATATATTAGACAATTTATAAAGAGTTCTGGGTAATATGATATATTTTCTTATTCTTTAAAATCTATGCTTCATTACATATTAATGTGTGAATTATCCATTGGAATGTACGTCGTGATTTTAAATTTCTCAGCGAATGAAAGATAGTATCGTCGTTAGAGGGCAATAAGATGTTGTAGCGCATTTATAACAGGATATTTAAAGTCATTGTTATAAATAGCATCGTCTTTATGCAATTCTCACTCTGAAGACAGCAAGTATTGGGTTGCGTTGTTTATTGATTTTCCAGTGATATTTACAGCTGCCAGTAGTCTTCTGCCAGTACGTGAGACATTCTATGATATGATCGTGAATAGTTATTACATGATAAAAAAATTACTAGCTTGAACACAATCGAGGAAAAATAGAATATTTTACATGCGTTGTAAAGTTATGATTTTTTCATCTTTTTCTTAGATTACGATATTATTGCTATTGGTTATAAATAGATATATAATTATTTACAGATTGTTAATACACATAAAGCTCGTCAATTGTGCATTTTAAGAAATAATGGATTCTAGAAATTAAAATTATTCTTTATATTATTTATATTTTTTTAAAATTATAATATTTAAGTTTGCAATTAGATACATTGTTAGCACAAAATATTTGAAATAGAGATTTACTGTATGCACATAAATGTCGAACGTGCAGTTTCTTAATAGTCGACCTACCGTCCTACAAAACTCTGTGGGCGAAAGATGGCAGATTTGATTACATCCATTTTAGAATTTTTGAAGGTGAAAAATTGTACGTGAGGTCTGTAAACATCATTTATTTGAAGTAAATAACCACTAATTAAGAAATACAATTACAGTAAAATAAGAGAGGAAATTTAAAGCCCTTGATAGCAAATAATATCATAAGAAGGGAAAAAATTTAAGGATAGAAAAGATAAATGGGGGAGAAAGGATAGGGAGATTTTTAGGCGGATGCTGGCATCCATTTTTTAAAATTTTATGAATTTTTTTACGAAGCTAACTTGAAATGAGGAGTAGAAAGCGTCATTGTGGCGCCATCTTGTACCGGCGCGAGAAAATAGTTAAGTTAACAATTTGGAAAATGACTTAAACACTAAGTGAATTTGGAATATAAATTGATTTTAGGGAAGCATAGAGGCACGGGGCCTTTTACGATTATTACTTTCCCTGAAATCATAGGTAATTCAGCAATGATTTCATTATTAACGTTACTAATGTTGTCATAAAAATTAATGGAAATTTTAGTACAAATTTCTTTAAAGCTTAGCATATTCAGATCTCGTCTAATGATATCATTCCGTAAGTAGCTCGGAGCCCTTGCTATTCCTCTAAGAATTTTATTGTGAGCACCATTTAAGATGTCTAAGTTAGCGGAGAATGCAAACGACTAGACCGGTGCTGCGTAAATTTCAGCGGGCAGTAAACACACTGGCCCACCAAATGAGCTGAGCGCGTGGAAGCGTTCATAGAGTCTAATGCGCACTTTAAAAGAGCATCTGTCTGCCTTTATGCCATCTGGACCACTAAATGAGCCGGGCGCGTGGAAGCGTTCATAGAGTCTAATGCGCACTTTAAAAGAGCATCTGTCTGCCTTTCTGCCATCTGGGCCACTAAATGAGCCGAGCGCGTGGAAGCGTTCATAGAGTCTAATGCGCACTTTAAAAGAGCATCTGCTGCCTTTCTGCCATCTGGGCCACTAAATGAGCCGAGCGCGTGGAAGCGTTCATAGAGTCTAATGCGCACTTTAAAAGAGCATCTGTCTGCCTTTCTTGTTTGGAAAAAAACCGCTTCGGATGCCATTTTTTGCCAAGGCTATTTTAACATCTGCCATCGTTGACAGGGATAAACCAAACCCCTCCCGCACAGTAGTAATGGCTTCAAGTGGATGATAGTCTGTAGGGGCCTTTACATTGAAGATAAGTAGAAAACAAATGACGTCTCAGAAGAGCTCATGGTCAACGCCAAACCTCTGCCCTCCTCTGCCAAGGTCATTTTGTCATCTGCCATCGTCGACTTAGAAATTATTGTCGATACAAATTATCGTCAATAAGTTTCAAACTTATATTATTTATAGCTGGTACTTATTATTAATAAAAAAAATTGCCGGTCACGAATGTGTTGACGATGCAAATTAGAGTCAATCAGTTTCAAAATTTCATTAGAGCTGGTACTCAGTATTAGCAACACAAAACAATTTGCTGGTCGCGAATCTGTTGTCGGTGCAAATTATCGTCAATCAGTTTCAAACTTATATTATTTTTAGCTGGTACTTAGTATAAATAAAAACAAAATTGCCGGTCACGAATGTGTTGACGATGTAAATTAGAGTGAAACAATTTCAAAATTTCATTATAGCTAGTACTCAGTATTAGCAACACAAAAACATTTGCAGGTCACGAATCTGTCGTCAGTGCAAATTATCGTTAATCAGTTTCAAACTTATATTATTTCTAGCTGGTACTTAGTATTAATAACATAAAAAAATTTACCGGTAACAAATGTGTTGACGATGCAAATTAGAGTCAATCAGTTTCAAAATTTTATTATTTTTAACTGATACTCAGTATTAATAACATAAAAAAATTTGCCGGTCACGAATGTGTTAAAGATGCAAATTAGAGTCAATCAGTTTCAAAATTTCAATATAACTGTTACTCAGTATTAGCAACAAAATAAATTTGCAGGTCAAGGATCTGTTGTCAATGTAAATTATCGTAAATCAGTTTCAAACTTTCATTATTTTTAACTGGTACTCAGTATTAATAGCATGAAAAATTTGCCGGTCACGAATGTGTTGACGATGTAAATTAGAGTGAACAAATTTCAAAATTTCATTATAGCTGGTACTCAGTATTAGCAACACAAAAACATTTGCAGGTCACGAATCTGTTGTCAGTGCAAATTATCGTCAATCAGTTTCAAACTTATATTATTTCTAGCTGGTACTTAATATTAATAAAAAAAAATTGCCGGTCACGAATATGTTGACGATGTAAATTAGAGTCAATCAGTTTCAAAATTTCATTATAGCTGGTACTCAGTATTAGCAACACAAAAACATTTGCAGGTCACGAATCTGTTGTCAGTGCAAATTATCGTCAATCAGTTTCAAACTTATATTATTTCTAGCTGGTATTTAGTATTAATAACATAAAAAAATTTGCCGGTAACAAATGTGTTGACGATGCAAATTAGAGTCAATCAGTTTCAAAATTTTATTATTTTTAACTGATGCTCAGTATTAATAACACAAAAAAATTTGCCGGTCACAAATGTGTTAAAGATGCAAATTAGAGTCAATCAGTTTCAAAATTTCAATATAAATGTTACTCAGTATTAGCAACAAAATAAATTTGCAGGTCAAGGATCTGTTGTCTATGCAAATTATCGTAAATCAGTTTCAAACTTTCATTATTTTTAACTGGTACTCAGTATTAATAGCACAAAAAATTTGCCGGTCACGAATGTGTTGACGATGTAAATTAGAGTGAAACAATTTCAAAATTTCATTATAGCTGGTACTCAGTATTAGCAACACAAAAACATTTGCCGGTCACGAATGTGTTGACGATGCAAATTAGAGTCAATCGGTTTCAAAATTTCATTATAGCTGGTACTCAGTATTAGTAACAAAACAATTTGCCGGTCACAAATGTGTTGATGATGAAATTAGAATCAATCAGTTTCAAAATTTCATTAAAACTGGTAATCAGTAACAAAAAAAATTTACCTGTCACAAATGTATTGACGATGCAAATTAGAGTCAATCAGTTTCAAAATTTCATTATTTTTAACTGGTACTCAGTACTAATAACACAAAAAAATTTGCCTGTCACAAATGTGTTGACGATGCAAATTAGAGACAATCAGTTTCAAAATTTCATTATAACTGGTACTCAGTATAAGCAACACAAAACAATTTGCAGGTCACGAATGAGTTGTCGATGCAAATTAGCTTCAATCAGTTTCAAACTTTCATTATTTTTAACTGGTACTCAATATTAGCAACACAAATATATTGCCTGTCACAAATGTGTTAATTTTACATACTAAACATTAAAAAAAATGGAATATATCTAAAATATATGAATAACTGCATTTAAAAAAAACCCCATAAACGTATAGCATTCATAAACAATCAAAGGAAGTTTCGGAGAAAATAGGAAATACTACTTACAATTTTCCATATTCTAAGTACCAGAATGATTTTTTAATCTTCGCTTCAGAAAAGGAAATGACCGTTCTGTGTTTTTGCTGCAGTTCTCTGATATTGTTTAATATCGACCACAAGCACAAACTTTATTATTATTACAGGATGAGGTGAATATGGATCCTAGACCAGAGAAGAAGGAGGAAGGCAATCTTATTGAAAAAGGAAGGGTGAGTAAGAATGAAATGACCTACAAATTAGCAGCAACTTTAAAAATCATTAAGGACAAACTGCTTCAAATCCAGCCACCTGGACATTTTTCAGAGTCCACGGGTTCGAAAACTGCTGCAGGCTTGGATATTCGTGGTCTTTAAGAATCGGCTTTAAACAGTAGGTCCCGGTCTCATTAACCCTCAATAGATATAGGTAGCCCACTGTACTTTATACAGTAAAGTTGCAGTTTATGTAGAATACAAATAAAAAGAAAGAATAATGAAGCACTAGGTAAATATTTGGAAAGAATTCATAAAAATAAGGCTTGAATATTTATAGCCTTTAAGAATCGACTTTAAACAGTAGGTCCCGGTTTCATTATTCTATCATTATTCTTTCTTTTATTTGTATACCACAAAAACTGCAACTTTTTTGTATAAAGTGCAGAGGGCTACATTTTGAGGGCAAAATGTAGCCCACTGCACTTTATACAAAAAAGTTTCAGTTTTTGTGGTATACAGATAAAAGGAAGAATAATGAAGAACTAGATAAATATTTTTAAGAATTTATAAAAATAAGGCTTGGATATTTGTTGCCATTAAGAAATGGCTTAAAGCAGTAGGTCCCGGTCTCATTACCCCTCAATATGTAGCCTACTGCACTTTATACAAAAAAGGTGTAGTTTTTGTGGTATACAGATAAAAAGGAAAAATAATGAAGAACTAAGTAAATATTTTTAAAGAATTGATAAAAGTAAAGGTTGGATATTTGTAAAATTTAAAAATCGGCTTTAAGCAGTAGTTTCTGGTCTCATTGCCCTTCAATAGGTAGTCCACTGCACTTTATATAGAAAAGTTGCAGTTTTTGTGGTATGCAAATAAAAAGGAAGAATAATGAAGAACTGGGTAAATATTTTTAAAGAATCGATAAAATAAGGCTTCGATATTTGTTGCCTTTAAGTATCGGCTTTAAGTAGTAGGTAACCTTCTCATTACCCCTCAATAGGTAGCCCACTTCACTTTATACAGAAAAGTTGCAGTTTTTGTGGTATACAAATGAAAAGGAAGAATAATGAAGAAGTATGTAAATATTTTTAAAAAATTGATAAAAATAAGGCTTGGATATTTGAAGTCTTTAAAAATCGGCTTTAAGCAGTAGGTGCTGGTGTCATTACCCCTCTATAGATAGTCCACTGCACTTTATACAGAAAAGTTGCAGTTTTGTTTTATACAGAAAAAAAGGGAAAATAATGAAGAACTAGGTAAATATTTTTAAAGAATTGATTAGAAATATGGCTTGGATATTTGTAGCCTTTAAGAATCAACTTTAAACAGTAGGTCCCAGTCTCATTAACACCACAATAGGTAGCCCACTGTACTTTATACAGAAAGATTGCAGTTTTTGTGGTATACAAATAAAAAGGAAGAATAATGAAGAAATAGGTAAATATTTTTAAAGAATTGATTAAAATGAAGGTTGGATATTTGCAGAATTTAAAAATCGGCTTTAAGAAGTAGGTCCCGGTCTCATTGTCCCCAATAGGTAGTCCACTGAACTTTATACAGAAAAGTTGCAGTTTTTGTGGTATACAAATGAAAAGGAAGAATAATGAAGAAGTAGGTAAATATTTTTAAAGAATTGATAAAAATAAGGCTTGCATATTTGTTGACTTTAAGTATCGGCTTTAAGTAGTAGGTTCCCTTCTCATTAGCCCTCAATAGGTAGCCCACTGCATTTTATACTGAAAAGTTGCAGTTTTTGTGGTATATAAATACAAATAAAAAGGAAGAATAATGAAGAACTAGGGAAATATTTTGAAATAATTGATGAAAATAATGCTTGGATATTTGTAGCATTTAAGAACCGGCTTTAATCAGAAAGTCCTGTTCTCATTACCCCTCTATAGATAGTCCACTGCACTGTATACAGAAAAGTTACAGGTTTTGTGGTATACAAATGAAAAGGAAGAATAAGGAAGAAGTAGGTAAATATTTTTAAAGAATTGATAAAAATGAAGATTGGATATTTGAAGTCTTTAAAAATCGGCTTTAAGCAGTAGGTCCTGGTCTCATTACCCTTCTATAGATAGTCCACTGCAATTTATACAGAAAAGTTGCAGTTTTTGGGGTATACAGAAAAAGGAAGAATAATGAAGAAATAGGTAAATATTTTTAAAGAATTGATAAAAATAAAGGTTGGATATTTGTAGAATCAGACGTGTTGCAAAAAGTGGACCCTAGATCTCAAAACCAAACCAAACCAAAACAAACCGGTGTGACTAGTTAAGGCTCCTAAATAAAAGTTATATTTGTTCCAAAATACAAATTATTTTTTAGATTTTATCACCCTAGGATACATTATGATAAAGTGAATCAATAAAATAATTAACAAAATACTAGAAGAAGAAAGCAAAAAATACTTTACGTTCTGCTAAACCAAAACAAACCGGTGTGACTGATTAAGGCTCCTAAATAAAAGTTACATTTGTTTCAAAATACAAATTATTTTTTAGATTTTATCACCCTAGGATACATTACGATAAAGTGCCCCATTAAATTAATTGACATAATCCTTGGACAAGAAAGCAATAAATAACTTACATTCTACTAAACCAAAACTAACCAGTGAGACTGATTAAGACTCCTAAATAAAAGTTATATTTGTTTCAAAATACAAATTATTTTTTAGGTTTTATCACCCTAGGATACATTACGATAAAGTGGATCATTAAAATAATTGACATAATCCTTGGACAAGAAAGCAATAAATAACTTACATTCTTCTAAACGAAAACGAACCGGTGTGACTGATTAAGGTTCCTAAATAAAAGTTATATTTCTTTCAGAATTCAAATTATTTTTTAAATTTTATCACCCTAGAATAAATTAAAATAATGTGGACCATTAAAATAATTGACAAAACACTCGGATATAAAAGCAATAAATAACTTACGTTCTATTAAACCATAACAAACCCGTGTGATTGATTAAGGCTCCTAAATAAAAGTTATATTTTTTACAAACTACAAATTATTTTTTAGGTTTTATCACACTAGGATACATTACGGTAAAGTGACCATTAAAATAATTGCCAAAATACTCCGACAAGAAAGCAATAAATATCTTACGTTCTACTAAACCAAAACAAACAGGTGTGACTGATTAAGGTTCCTAAATAAAAAGTTATATTTGTTTCGAAATGCAGATTATTTTTTAGATATTATCACAATAGGACACATTATGATAAAGTGGACCATTAAAAGAATTGACAAAATCCTCGGATAAGAAAGCAAAAAATAACCTACATTCTATTACACCAAAACAAACCTGTGTGACTGATTAAGGCTCCTAAATAAAAGTTATATTTGTTTCAAAATTCAAATTATATTTTAGGTTTTATTACCCTAGGATACATTACGATAAAATGGACCATTAAAATAATTGACAAAATACTCGCACAAGAAAGTAATAAATAACTTAAGTTCTACTAAACCAAAACAAACAGTTGTGACTGATTAATGCTCATAAATAAAACTTCTATTTGCTTAAAAATACAAATTATTTTTTAGATTTTATCACCCTATTATACATTATGAGAAAGTGGACCATTAAAATAATTGACAAAATAATCAGGCAAGAAAGCAATAAATAATTTATATTCTACTAAACCAAAACAAACCTGTGTGACTGAATAAGGCTAATATATAAAAGTTATAGTTGTTTCAAAATTCAAATTATTTTTTAGGTTTTATCACCTTAGGATACATAACGATAAAGTGGACCATTAAAATAACTGATAAAATACTCGGGCAAGAAAGCCATAAATATGTTGCATGCTACTAAACCAAAACAAACCGGTGTGACTGATTAAAACACCTAAATAAAAGTTATATTTGTTTCAACATTGAAATTATTTTTTAGATGTTATCACCCTAGGATACATTACGATAAAATGGATCATTAAAATAATTGACAAATTCCTCGGACAAGAAAGCAATAAATAACTTACTTTCTACAAACCAAAAGAAACCGGTGTGACTGATTAAGGCTCCTAAATAAAAGTTCAATTTGTTTCAAAATACAAATTATTTTTTTTAAATATTATCATCCTAGGATGCATTACGATAAAGTGGACCATTAAAATAATTGACAAAATCCTCGGACAAGAAAGCAATACATAACTTACGTTCTATTAAACCAAAACAAATAGGTGTGACTGATTAAGGCTCATAAATAAAAGTTGTATTTGTTGCAAAATAGAAATTATTTTTTAGATTTTATCCCCCTTTTTATACATTACGATAAAGTGGACCATTAAAATAATTGACAAAATAATCATGCAAGAAAGCAATAAATAAATTACGTTCTACTAAACCAAAACAAACCGGTGTGACTGATTAAGTCTCACAAATAAAAATTCCATTTGTTTCAAAGTACAAATTATTTTTTAGATTTTATCACCCTAGGATACATTACCATAAAGTGGACCATTAAAATAATTGACAAAATCCTCGGGCAAGAAATCCATAAATATGTTGCATTCTACTAAACCAAAACAAACCGGTGAGACTGATTAAAACACCTAAATAAAAGTTTTATTTGTTTCAACATTGAAATTATTTTTTAGGTTTTATCACCCTAGGATACATTATGATAAAATGAACCATTAAAATAATTGACAAAATACTCGGACAAGAAAGTAATAAATAACTTACGGTCTATTAATTTGTAAAAATTTATAATAATTGTATTTTGTCCTATTTTTATTACAGGTCTGTGCTGGTACCTTTTTACTGGAATGTGCTCAATTTGGGCCCGGATGCTGAACATAGGTAAATTATATTTTTAAGCAATTGCATTATCTTCAGATTATATACAGACACACATATACAGGGTGTTTCATAAATGACCGATATATTTGAAAAATCTATAGAAACTAAACGAACAGTGA
Organism: Pardosa pseudoannulata; assembly: GCA_032207245.1. NCBI lineage: Eukaryota > Metazoa > Arthropoda > Arachnida > Araneae > Lycosidae > Pardosa > Pardosa pseudoannulata. The sequence continues at coordinate 53,113,492 of CM063507.1, read as the reverse complement.
TAGAAATACACAGTTTATTGCAATATACTTGGGACAGAAGTAAATCTTCAGGCAGACAAACTTTAAAATTAGTTTCAATATTCCACAACAGATGGCGCTGCAGTCTTGAAAAATCTAAACTACGATATTTTCCAGATCCACTATGCGCAGCAATAATATGGCATATTCTCAGAACGAAATTATCAGAAACCTGTGTAAATGTCTCAGGCTTCACATGCAGAACAGATGTACTGTTTTAGTTATTCAATTGTTTCCGAATAGTGGCGGTACACCTGGTCTTTTAAGAGTTCCCACAGACAAATATCGTAGTTTAGATTATTCCAGATTGCAGCGCCATCTGTTGTAGAAAATTGCAACTAATTTTAAAGTTGGGCTGCCTGAAAGTTTAGTATTTTCCCAAGCATATTGCAATAAACTATGAATTTCTATCACTGTCCGTTTATTTTTTATTGATTCTTCAAATATACCGCCATTTTTGAAACACACTGTATATATATATATATATATATATATATATATATATATATATATATATATATATATATATATATATATATATATATATATATATATATATATATATATATATATATATATATATATATATATATATATATATATATATATATATATATATATATATATATATATATATATATATATATATATATATATATATATATATATATATATATATATATATATATATATATATATATATATATATATATATATATATATATATATATATATATATATATATATATATATATATATATATATATATATATATATATATATATATATATATATATATATATATAATATATATATATATATATATATATATATATATATATATATATATATATATATATATATATATGTATATATATTTATATATATATATATATGTATATATATATATATATATTATATATATATATATATATATGTATATATATATATTATATATATATATATATATATATATATATATATATATATATATATATATATATATGTATATATATTTAAATATATATATTATATATATATATATATATATATATATATATATATATATATATATATATATATATATATATATATATATATATATATATATATATATATATATATATATATATATATATATATATATATATATATATATATATGTACATAAACACTGAGGTCCCACTGAGTTAGGGATAGAAAAGGCTATGTAAATTGTGTAGCACTGAGCATCATTTATGAGTAAGTGAAATTCTCTGTGGTAACTGCATATATAGCACTTACTGTGGTTGTTCTGAATTAGTTGTTGGAATTGCCAGTTTGGGTAAACTGGATGATATAGACGCCTTCAATTGAGGACAAATCACAGGTGTGCGACGCATGGGCCATTCAATTTCCGAAATCGTCAGACAGCTAGGATTTTTAAGGTCAACAGTGTCAAGAGTATACCAGGAATGCATGGATGGTGGGAAAAAAACTAGCGATCGGGCTAACTGCAAAGGACATTAGTCTTGACAATGCATGGCGAAAGACGTCTCAGGTGTATTGCACGTATCCAGCGAAGACAAACATTCGCTCAAATTACCACCCAGTTGAACGACGGTGCCAGTCGTACTGTCAGCAAACGGACTGTGCAGCGATTGCTTCACCGTATGGGTTTCAGGAGACATCGACCTACGAGAGTAACATTGTTCTCTGCTAGCCATCGGGCTACACGTCTTGCCTAGGCAAGAGCGCACAGAGACTGTAGTATAGAGGACTGGAAATGAGTAGTATGCAATGATGAGTCTCGATTCCGGCTACTTAACGCCGACGGGAGGCTGAGAATATGGCGTCAAGCTCATGAAACCATATATTCTGCAGGCTAAGTTGGAACTGCACAAGAACATGGCTCAATCAGGTTCTGGGATGTTTTTTCTTCTTGGAAATGTTTGGAATCTTTGGTGTGTGTACTAATCTCCTTCAAAGCAATTCGGAACGTAGACTTGATGGGTGATCACCTCCATCCGCTTATGCTGATCTGTTATCTGCAAGGTAATGGAGTATTCCAGCAAGATAACTGTACCTCTCTGAAGTTCCGGTAGTCTTCTAGCAAGATGAGAATTCGTCTGATTTTTCTGTCATAAACTGATCACCTAGAAGCCCTAGACTTAAATTCTATTGAGAATCTCTGGGGTTTTTTGGAGTAAGGCGTTATAGGCGCGTCAACGAACCTTACTGAATTATGGTCAACTTTAGTCAATATTTGAAAATCCAATCTCTTGAAACGTTTCCAGAAACTTCTTGAATCTATGCCTGGTCGTGTGGAATCCGCTATCAAGTCCAGAGGAGGTCCATTTCGTTACTAGGTAGGTATCCCTAATTCAGTGGCACTTCAGTCTGTAAGGAAAATTCTCAGGGGTTTTCAAAACTTAAGTCAAAGGCTAAAAATTCCCGTGTCCTTTTACATTCCCCTTTTTAACCCTAACCAAAATGGACCACTGGGGCTACAGTTTACACTCTCAGGGAAGGGGTCTGGCCAATTATAACTCTATATTGGTTTAGCGGACAATTTATGAAATTTCTAAACAAAAAGGAGATTAAAGCTGTTGGAGGCAGATTTTCGACAGATTTTGACTGAGATGTTGACCCAGGTGTTAAGGGTCTTTTACAACTTCATGCTAGCTGACCCTTCAGTTTGTTCTGCCCCTATGATGAAGTGGGAACCCATCCTCCAACGTTATCTTAATAAAG
>CM063507.1:53090741-53105741 GCA_032207245.1 Pardosa pseudoannulata | reverse complement strand
GATTGAAACTTTAATAGTGACAACTATTTATTTACATGGAATGGAAAATTGATTCATGTCCCAATGTTTTATATCCCATCAGTATAGTCGCCATCATTGTATATAGCTCGCTTTCAACGATGTAGAAGTCACAGAAAACTTGTAACATTGCCTGTTCGGTGGATAGCTCGAATGGACCGGTCTATTGCCGCGAGAATCTCTGGAACAGTTGTGAAGAGAATGCCACAAAGTAGTTTCTTCATTTTAAGATTTATATCAAAGTGACAAGGGCTTAGACTGGGGAGTATAGTGAATGGTAAAGCACGTCAGGTGGCGTCGATTCACTTCTGCTTCGCTGACACTAGTATAACATAGCCGATGAATGTCTGCCACAATTTGGTGTCCTTCATCAAATGCTTTTAGCCATCTTTGCTACATTTCTGTAAGGCAATGTAGGTTCTTTGCAATCCTCTTGAAACCCTAGATGACATTGTCGTGATGTACGACATTCAATTCTTATCGAACGTCATTGTTCTTGTTCTGAAAACATCCTGACGACACTTACTTTAGACCGCAAGCTAATACAAGGATCAGTTCTTTTTGTCATTCCGCATGCGCGTGACGTAGGAATGGTGAATCTTTTTGCTGAGAGGTAAGGTAGGTATGTAGCTCACGTGTGGTACACGCGATATTCTTTGTTTGGTTCCGTAGAGTTTTTTAAGCAGTGTTGCCACTATTAAATTTCCAACCCTAGTATGAAGAGAGGACCCTGATAAATTTATAAAAATTATAGATCAAAATATAAGATGTGTGATACTTGCAATTGTAAGGGAGATGGCAGATATCATGGCTCCTGATGAGTTGAGGCTAGGATGCTTGACAGGATATTGACTACACATTGTAACTTTGGCTGGAACTCCGGGAAGCAGTAGCTTACTTGCAGAGCAACCAGGGTTGTAGAGAAAACTCACTGGCCTCTTTGAAGACTTCAACAGATGGCGGAATTGATTTGGGTCATTTGACCACTAATATATTTGGGTGAGAGAATATACTTTCTCTCCTCTTCCTTCTGCGTTCTGCTTTGTCAGCTTTCTCCTCCTTCTTTTTCAACCCTTTCTCCAGCACTCTCTCCTCTTCTCTTTCAGCCTCCCTATGACAGGACTCTCTCCTCTTCCCCTCTCTTTTTTAAGACCTCGTCCTCTACCTCCTTCTCATCTTACATTCAATACGCTCCTCCTTCTGACCCCCCCACAAAATAAATGCATACTTCGTCTACCTAATTTGCTGCCTCTCTACTAATTCTTGTTCTTGTCGTAGCCTATAAATTTTTCCCCAGTCTTATTCATCCCTCGTGTCATTTTGGGAGACACTGTTCTCGTCTTTCTCCAGCAATCTTAGACCTCCTTGAAGAGTTATAAACCATACCTTATCTTTTATCAGACTTCTTTGATCCTCTCTTCTGAATCGCTGTTAAAATGTATGAGGCTTGATTCAATATATATATCCATTAAATAATCCACCAAACTTTCTTATATATTTTTTATATATTCAGACACTGTTCTCGTCTTTCTCCAGCAATCTTAGACCTCCTTGAAGAGTTATAAACCATACCTTATCTTTTATCAGACTTCTTTGATCCTCTCTTCTGAATCGCTGTTAACATGTATGAGGCTTGATTCAATATATATATCCATTAAATAATCCACCAAACTTTCTTATATATTTTTTATATATTCAGACACTGTTCTCGTCTTTCTCCAGCAATCTTAGACCTCCTTGAAGAGTTATAAACCATACCTTATCTTTTATCAGACTTCTTTGATCCTCTCTTCTGAATCGCTGTTAACATGTATGAGGCTTGATTCAATATATATATCCATTAAATAATCCACCAAACTTTCTTATATATTTTTTATATATTCAGACACTGTTCTCGTCTTTCTCCAGCAATCTTAGACCTCCTTGAAAAGTTATAAACCATATCTTATCTTTTATCAGACTTCTTTGATCCTCTCTTCTGAATCGCTGTTAACATGTATGAGGCTTGATTCAATATATATATCCATTAAATAATCCACCAAACTTTCTTATATATTTTTTATATATTCAGACACTGTTCTCGTCTTTCTCCAGCAATCTTAGACCTCCTTGAAGAGTTATAAACCATACCTTATCTTTTATCAGACTTCTTTGATCCTCTCTTCTGAATCGCTGTTAACATGTATGAGGCTTGATTCAATATATATATATCCATTAAATAATCCACCAAACTTTCTTATATATTTTTTATATATTCAGACACTGTTCTCGTCTTTCTCCAGCAATCTTAGACCTCCTTGAAAAGTTATAAACCATATCTTATCTTTTATCAGACTTCTTTGATCCTCTCTTCTGAATCGCTGTTAACATGTATGAGGCTTGATTCAATATATATATATCCATTAAATAATCCACCAAACTTTCTTATATATTTTTATATATTAAATCGCCTCATTACACGGATGGTCGATAAGCAAGAACATGTATCACATCGAAAACAAGCATACGTAAAATTTAAAAAAATTACATTATAACTTTTTAACTTTTGATATGTGAATTTCGTATTAATAAAATAAAGTGTTTTGATTCTTATTCTATAAATACAAGGGATAGGGCATAAGTCATGACAGCTAATTTTTTTCTTGTAGATATATGACCTGATCACAAACGTATATGTGTCGTGTGGAACTTCTGCAGACATAGTGCGTATGCAGAACAACAGATGGCTCTGTGATAGCTGGTAGCAGCGCAGCGAGGGCTATGAAATCAATCACTTGGTGAGTGTCCTGCGAGATGGAAGTAACCCGTGTTGAGCAGCGCTCATCACTGGTTGACACACGTTATTTCTGAAACTTTCCTACCTACCGTAATACTGTAATGTATGGTAGGGCATTATTCTCAAGGACTTCCATAAATTCCTTGTGACATTCCATCGCATTTCTTTCTATGAGAACAGCTATTTTGATGTAAGTGCACTGCTCAACACGGGTTACTTGCATCTCTCACGACACTCACTAACTGACTGATTTTACAGTCCTCGCTCAGCTACTACTAGCTATCACAGAGCCATCTGTTGTTCGGCATACACACTATTCCTGCAGAACTTCCACACTACACACATACGTTTGTGATGTGTTCACATATCTACAAGAAATAAAATAGTTGCCATGACTTATGTCCCAACCCTCGTATATTCACTGCCTTTTTTATTTTTAATTTATGTAATGGAATTTTAATTTTATAATGGATGTTCAGCCAAATAAAAATTATATACGTAGTGTTCCTTGAAGTTTGAAATCCAATTAGTTAATTAAAGAATAAATTAAAAGACAGAATGTTGTTTCAAGTATATTTTTCGAGATTGAATTCAATTACGATCAGCGTTACTTATGCGATGTATTGATATGATATATGATTCGATATATGATATATTTATGTATGCATGAATAACTATATAAGTATAAGACATATATATATATATATATATAATATATATATATATATATATATATATATATATGAACTTTGTATGCCCGTGTATAAAATTAATTTTGTGTGAGAAAGGTTATTTACAAAAAGATAAATAGACATCCGTATACATACATGTGTTACCATTTATATATACATACATGTGTTACCATACATGAGATCCATTTTCATTTAAATTACATTTACTTCGTTTTATTGAATTACAATTACGCATTATATTACCAAATTTGGTGACATGATGAACATCTGTAAAGATGTGCGATGACAAAATGTTCCCCTGCAAAAAATGGGTAAGACAGGACGATAATTAAACCATCAACAATGATTGGATGTAAAAGCCATTACTTTCCCGCTAACAATCTACATTGAAATTAAGAATTTTGAATGTCATTAATAAATGATAATGGCAATGGTTACGAAATATATTATATGACCTTACGGTGCATTGAAACCATGGTTTGGATAGTTATAAAAGATGATTTTACACTTGTAGCCGGGTGGGAAAGAGATTGCTTCACTGGTGAACGGTTTGGCCAACGCAAATACAAGATGGGAAGAGTTGAACCCTCCTCGAACAGAGGTGGTAAAAAACGAGGAAAGACATAGAGAGGTAGAGAGTTGAAAAAGAGAACAGTTTTTATTTTTCTTAACCGAAGTAACATTTACGATACTTTTCGAGAGTTATATTTCTTTCGGAGACTGTAATGCCTCAATAGTTTTTTTGCGATATCTAAGTAAATAGTTTTTTATTCCATCAGTCCAGTTTCTTCATGTATAGTAACCGACTGAATCCCATTTGGCATGTTTGATGGAAATGTCAGAACATAAATCATTTTCCACCACTGGAAACCCTAAAAATGGTACAGTTGTTTTTATAGTTTTTTTTATTACGTCAGTCCATTTTCTTCATGTGTTGTAACCCACTGAGTCCAATCTAGCATGTTTGAAGGGAGTGGCAGAACATTAATCCTTTTCCGCCAACGCTCGGGCGGCATGAATCTCAACTGACGAATTCAAACATTACAAGCACCTATTCAGGATCATATGAAACAGAATTTTTTGCACATTTTAGTTACGCAATTTTCCTAAAACAGGCGACTCTAAAAATGCTACAGTTATTTTTATAGTTTTTTGTTTATTACGTCAGTCATTTTTCTTCATGTCTAGTAACCCACTGAGTCCAATCTAGCATGTTTGAAGGCAGTGGCAGAACATTAATCCTTTTCCGCCAACGCTCGGGCATAAATCTCAACTGACGAATTCAAATATTACATGCACCTATTTAGGATATATGTTACAGACTTTCATTGCACATTTTCGTTATGCAATTTTCGTAATACAGGCTACTCTAAAAATGGTACAGTTATTTTTATAGTTTTTTGTTTATTACGTCAGTCATTTTTCTTCATGTCTAGTAACCCACTGAGTCCAATCTAGCATGTTTGAAGGCAGTGGCAGAACATTAATCCTTTTCCGCCAACGCTCGGGCATAAATCTCAACTGACGAATTCAAATATTACATGCACCTATTTAGGATATATGTTACAGACTTTCATTGCACATTTTCGTTACGCAATTTTCGTAATACAGGTTACTCTAAAAATGGTACAGTTATTTTTATAGTTTTTTGTTTATTACGTCAGTCATTTTTCTTCATGTCTAGTAACCCACTGAGTCCAATCTAGCATGTTTGAAGGCAGTGGCAGAACATTAATCCTTTTCCGCCAACGCTCGGGCATAAATCTCAACTGACGAATTCAAATATTACATGCACCTATTTAGGATATATGTTACAGACTTTCATTGCACATTTTCGTTACGCAATTTTCCTAAAACAGGCGACTCTAAAAATGGTACAGTTATTTTTATAGTTTTTTGTTTATTACGTCAGTCATTTTTCTTCATGTCTAGTAACTCACTGAGTCCAATCTAGCATGTTTGAAGGCAGTGACAGAACATTAATCCTTTTCCGCCAACGCTCGGGCATGAATCTCAATTGACGAATTAAAATATTACATTCACCTATTCAGGATATATGTTACAGACTTTCATTACACATTTTCGTGAAGCAAATTTCATAATACAGGAAACCCTAAAAATGGTACAGCTATTTTCATAGTTTTTTTATTATGTCAATCCATTTTCTTCTTGTGTAGTAACCCACTGAATCCCATCTTGTATGTTTGAAGGAAATGGCAGAACATAAATCATTTGCTACCACTGCTCGGGCAGGAATTGCAACTGACGAAGGACGAATTAAACAAAATTACATGCACCTGTTTAGGGTCATATGAAACTGGCTTTCGTTGCACATTTTCGTTACATTTCGTTTGTTCTAATACAAGAGATCCTAAAAATGATACAGTTATCAATGTATCTAAGTCCTGAAAATATTTTTACATTGGATAATTAGTCACAATTATTCAAGTTGCTCGGGATTTATGGGCAGGTAGGACTAATTAATTTGCAGCCGTGACTTCATTAGAAACACAATTCAAGCGTATGGAACTTTAACGGATAGAATTAAGCAGATGGTTTATAGCGGAAGGAAACACATTGGTGAACCACTCGTTGTTACACTTCAGCAACTTTGCATAGAATGCGAAAAGATTAATTCATTTTTCAGCGATCTCTGATCCCAGAGCGGGAGATTAACTCCTCTGTGCAGCAGCTCCTAAGCGGCCAGGATCTAAGGTGCCAATCTTCGTTTCTGAGGCCAAGGGCCCTACGGTGCAAAGCATGTGTTCCGGTTAGGTGGTCAGCCTAGTGTTTAGTTTTCAATCATGCTTGATCCTCAGTTTGTCGACCCACTGAAGGGATGGAAGGCTGAGTCAACCTTGCCCAGTCCGGGGGTCGTGCCTCGGACCTGTGTCTTGGAACTCCAACGCCACTGCGTTTCAGACCGGGATAATAACGTTATTTTACTTTCACAAGACCCAAGATTGTTCAGAAATCTGAGGGAGGCAAGAGTAAAGCTGCATCATCTAGTCTAACTCAAAAATACACAGCACTGCAACTTAATTATTGCAGAAGCTGAAAAATATTTCCAGTGGGCTGAAAATTAGAATTTATTTCAACATTAATTTTCAGAGATAGGTAAAAATAATTTTAAACATCTGATATTTTTTGGTTGGGAAGTGAAATATTAAAAAAATAAGAAGAGAAAAAGGAATCCTTCAGGTATCTATTTTATAGGTAATTTCGATATTTTATATGTATATATGGCTTCATATTGTTATTCGGTAAAATAAAAAAAAATAAATGACAGAATTTTTTCAAATGACTTTTTCTATTTACCTTAATAACGCATTTGCTGTATTGTGTGACTGGTTAAGGAAATCGAATAAAATTTAACTTAAGAGAGATTTCGATATGTTTTTAATATTATTACGCATTTGAAAAGAATAGCTAGAGCATGTAAATATTAGGTTTAGAAACACAACCGCTATATAGAAAAATGATCAAGGTAAAATTTCTTTACACTCCACTTCACAAAAACATATCGTGACTCCCATTATAAAGTAGTTTTGCAATGTTTGTGTATTTTCTAGCACTAGCATACAGCCCGCCATATGACGGAATCAATAAAACTTTTAATTTTCCCGTATTGTAAAGTACCCTATGAGGCAAGTAAAAAAATGTTTTTTTTTTCTCTGAGAATTATCTGGTACACGCTCAATAACTATCGTCATACTCCTTCTAAAGTCTCCCGATACTGTGAATTCAGTTTAGAATCACGTTGAATTCATTTCAAAAGATAATTCCAAGTTTTCTTAGCTACGTCGAAATTACCGTTAAGTTCTTCCCAATTTTTTTCCTACAGTAATTAATGGAAGTAAAGGAACGAAACTATCATTTCCACTACATCTGGAGGTAGATAGAATTTGTTGTTAATACCGATGATAAAATTTTCATAGCAACAAAAAATAATCGATGATTAAATTTAAAATTATCACATATATTCCGAATCTATTACTAAAGTCAAATATAAAAGAAAATTATTTACGTAATGTCTAAGTTCAGTGATAAATAATAAATACTAATAGACTCGGTAATGCATACTGCGGTATAAAATCAAGTATTATGAGAACCTGGTATATCACAGTAGTAGAGAAAAAAATTCTATATGGAATAGAAGCATGTGTGGTATAGCCACATTCTATGTAAAAGGGAATGCCAGGAATTGCCGGCTTCCTGACCCCTTATTTTATGGAATGGGGCTTGTCCATGTCCGAGTCACCTTGAATCTTCCCGCGCTGACCATCCGTGGGTTGCCGTTTTGCTCTCCCCATCTTTCACCTTTTGTCCAGCTTGAGCGCTGCTTGCCGCCCTAAGATTCTTCGGCTGTTGTTCCTACTCAAGCTACGTTTGGCGGTCGTCTTGGGTTCAAGCTGGCGAGATTTTTCCACTGACCTCGCCATTCGCGGTGTTGAATGGGCATCATTCTAGCCGAAATTGGGGGAGAGATCACCCGCATCATTTTAAGAAGAAAAAATATTTCTTTTGAGCCATTTTGCTCCTTTTTTTTATTTTTGTGTCATGTCGAGGGACGTGTATTTTTCTGACAAAGTCAGCAAGGAATAGTCAATAATAAAAAACTCCTTTCAACTATCAAGTTAATTGGACTATTTTTATTTTCGTGAATTTGAATTTTCCTTTGTTAAAAGGTTCTGGAGCATTCCATATGAAGATAGTGAGTTGTGTCTGCCGACATACAGTTCCACCAAAGAACCGATGAAAGATTATTGCGGCTAAGGGAAAATATGGAATATTCAACTACAACAATAATCATACATCTATAAATCTACAATAATTATTCTACTACCATTATTCTACAGCATGGTATGGTTTTCATAATAGTCATGGAATTAATAAACTATACTCAATACAAAGAAAATTTCTTATAAAAATCCTGCATACCTATAAAACAGTATCAAACCCAGTATTAAACTTATTATCAGGTATCCCACCAATATTCATAACAGCCAAATATTTAACAAAAATTTATGAATTGAAATACAGAGGATCGAAAGAAACTTATCAGGGAAATATATTACAAGCAGAAAATATAGAATTGAAAAATTTGAAAAAGAACAATAATCCAATAGATATCCCTATAAATATTAAATTATATTACGATAAGATCCAAGATAATATAATAAATGAAGGATTGAAAATCTTTACAGATGGAAGTAAAATGGAAACAGGAACGGGGTATGGTTATGTAATAATAAAAAGAAATAAGATAATATATACCTGTAAAACAAAATTGCATTGTCATAAAACTGTATTTCAGGCCGAGGGGTCTGCAATACTTGATTCGCTCAGAAAGATAAAAGAATTGAGTGAAGACAATATATATTTATATACTGACAGTCTTTCAGTAATCAAGAGCCGAGAACAATTAGTACCGAAATCCAAATTATTTAACGAGATACAAAAAGAGTGTAAAAACATGAATAACCGAACAATTAATATAATTTGGACTAAAACTTATACGTGGAATACCGGTAATGAATATGCAGATATTTTAGCAAAGAAAGCCACGAAATCAATAAATTACAAACCAATACAGCTCCCGGTATCAATATTTAAAAAATATATGAAAGAAAACATAAATAAAGAGTGGAAAGATTATTGGGACAATGGTAAAAAAGGAAGTTCAACCTATACTATAATGTCTAAAGTAGAACAAAAGTTACAATTCGAAAATAACATAATAAATTATTTCATGACTAGTCATGGAAGTTTTCCAACCTACTTGTACAGATTTGTAAAATTAGATTCACCAAATTGTAAATGTGGAATGATAGGCACCCCTCAGCATGGAAGTAAGATGTAATCTCGTTCCGATATTTATTAAAAAAGACGAAACCGAAATGTAAACGATATATCGAATATTAACCCTCCGAGTGGAACACACCGAGGAAAAAAAGTCTACAAAGAGTACGCTAAAGTTTTATTGTGTCGGTGATCAAAGTGTTCTATGATTTTTTACTTCACCCTTTTTATTTTAAATAACGGGAAAAATGTTATTGTCCCTTTACTTCCGGTTATAAATAGATATATAAATAGACATTATAGGTTGTTAATTTTTAGTACACATAAAGCTCGTCAAGTCTCGAAGATTACCCCATAAGAAATAAAGGTTTCTAAAAGTACATAAAAATATTCAAGAGAATGATTTATATTTTTTTACGAAAGTCATCTAATATTTAAGTGTGCAATTGGAAGATACATCTGTTACCGCAAATGAAATACTTGAATAGAGATTTGCAAAGCCGTGAAAAGCTATCAGCGTCTATGTGCCTCAAGGAGTTGGAGTGCATCCCTCAATAAATGTCAGTCAAAAAGGGGTGCAGTTCCTAAACAACCGACTTGACCCTCCTACCTCAAAACTCCATGGGGAAAACATTGGCAGAAATGTACAATACATCCATTTTCGGAATTTTTTTGGAGGTCGAAAATTGTACGTGACAACCGCTTTGGCGGAATTGTACGTGTGAACCGCTTAGAGGGTTAAAAAAAAATAGATAAAAATCGTAATCTTACTAAAAAGTTAAAGGAAATTTATAATATATTAAATTGAAATTACTTTTATATACAAATTAAATTTTAAAAATTTTAAAATCAGGGAAAATACTTGGTAAAAATAGTAATAATGACAAAAAAAAGTTTTTCTTTTTTTAAGTTAATAACTTAGTATATAACATAAAAATGAATAATGTCGAAAGGTTCTCCCCACCCACTTAGGCTTATGCATCCATACTCTTCTTCAGTTGGATGTGGGTGTGGGTCATCTAAGTTCAGTGATAAAACGTATGAAAATAATGCAGACGATATTTAAATAATTTGAAATAATTTGAATGATTAAATGTGATAGTTTAAGGCAGGGGTCTCCAAACTACTACGGCCCGAGGGCCACATCCGGCCCGCCGACAGATTTTGTCCGGTCCGCGGAGAGCTAGCATACTTGAAAACTCCTTTTAGAGAACATATTTTTTATAGCAAATTAAATTTAGTTTACTGAAGTATTCTAATTTTATGTTGAATAATTATTAATATGACATCTACATTGATATGGTCATGGGCTAACTACTCATAACATTGTTGTATGCTTATTGTTATTGTTTTTGTGATAAGTTGGATAAAGAAACACAGAATTGTAATGAGTAAAGACATGTATAATATGCAGAAAATTTAACTTCAGTATATAATAACTAACAAATTATTGAAATGAATCCAACTAACATTTTATACATTTTAAATAAAAACATAACTTATAACAAGCATAATGACATATGAAATACCAATGAGATTTATGTAATTGAGATTTTCCACTGACAATAGTTTGTAGTTGTGGACTAATTTTACTTGTACCAATTATTAAAAGAGATTTAAGATGCTCATCAGTTAATGTCAGTATCAAAAGGATTCTGAAAAATCTTAATTTGATTCGCAATGGCATCAAAGTCCGAGAAACGGACTTTAGTCCGATTTGCAGCCTTTTTTAAAACGTTGCGTACTTTTCGGACTTTTTTTTTCATCAGTGGACTATTTTCACTTTTACCACCGGCAACAATGATAATATGGTTTTGGCCCTCATTTTAAATAAAAACATAACTTATAACAAGCATAATGACATATGAAATACCAATGAGATTTATGTAATTGAGATTTTCCACTGACAATAGTTTGTAGTTGTGGACTAATTTTACTTGTACCAATTATTAAAAGAGATTTAAGATGCTCATCAGTTAATGTCAGTATCAAAAGGATTCTGAAAAATCTTAATTTGATTCGCAATGGCATCAAAGTCCGAGAAACGGACTTTAGTCCGATTTGCAGCCTTTTTTAAAACGTTGCGTACTTTTCGGACTTTTTTTTTCATCAGTGGACTATTTCACTTTTTACCACCGGCAACAATGATAATATGGTTTTTTTATAATTTAGTCTTTTAACATATATGAAAATGTAATTAAATTATAAATTTCTAAAGTTAAAAAAAAAATGAAAATAATAAATAAATATTCTATATATAAAAAAGTTTGTTTTTTCTGTATAATAGTAAAATAACATAATAAATAAATAAATCTTAATTTTAAATATGTGAAAACATTCCTTTCATCGGAGTTTTCATGTCATGATTCAAGCATTACGGTTGAGATAAAAATCAAAAAGTGAAAGAAATATTTCGCAATTTACGAATTTATATATAATTGTTTAAAGCACTCTGGTTACAGGAAAAAAATTTAATTTCCCATAAAAAGGTAAACGATATTTTTTCTATATTATACGTACCTTTAAATGTCTCATTTACCATTTTATTTATTTAAAATTATTATTCCGTTAGATAAATAGAAAAGTAAAATTTATATACAAAATAGATATATAAAAAAATTTTTAATAATTTCTTGTATATACAAAAATGAATATATTCTAAAGAAAAGAAAATAAATCATAGGCTAAAAACTATCATTTATAAATAAAAATTTTGTTAAATGATTATAAAGTCATGCGAAGTACCATACTTGCATTTGAAATTGAATGATTAAATGTGATTTTAAGGCAGTTAAAATAGGAACATCAGAGAGCTAGCATACTTGAAAAAACTCCTTTTAGAGAACATATTTTTTATAGCAAATTAAATTTAGTTTACTGAAGTATTCTAATTTTATGTTGAATAATTATATATGACATCTACATTGATATGGTCATGGGCTAACTATAAACATTGTTGTATGCTTATTGTTATTGTTTTTGTGATATTTGGATAAAGAAACACAGAATTGTAATGAGTAAAGACATGTATAATATGCAGAAAATTTAACTTCAGTATATATAACTAACAATTATTGAAATGAATCCAACTAACATTTTATACATTTTAAATAAAAACATTATAACAAGCATAATGACATATGAAATTCCAATGAGATTATGTAATTGAGATTTTCCACTGACAATAGTTTGTAGTGTGGACTAATTTTACTTGTAAAATTATTTAAAATAATTTAAGACATCAGTTATTTAGTATCAAAATTTGAATAATGTTAATTTGTTTAAGGCCAACCAAAACGGCCGAGGGCCACATGATTATATGGTCCTCTTGCTAGACATTTTTTTTAGTCTATTTAATATTATTTATCTTTATCTTGGGTTACCAAATTCTAATTAATTTTTTGTTTGTAATAGTTGTTGCTGTTTGTATAATGGATACACAGTTTGTATTGACTGTATATAATTTAACTTCATTACTTTGAACTAACATATTTTATGCTATATTATCATAAAAGAAATACTTTTTAATATTCCCACTGAATAAAGATATATGTGGACTTTTAATGTACCTTTTGTCCTTAAGATGAGATATTGATCTTAAATTCTTATTGATTTTTGAGTCCGAGAAACGGACTTTAGTCCGATTTGCAGCCTTTTTTAAAACGTTGCGTACTTTTCGGACTTTTTTTTTCATCAGTGGACTATTTCACTTTTTACCACCGGCAACAATGATAATATGGTTTTGGCCCTCGCAACTTACTGGAGTAATCAGTATGGCCCTAAGGCGGGAAAGTTTGGAGACCCCTGGTTTAAGGAATGGCGTAATAATACAAGAAAACATGTTCGTTCCATCTATTTATTATGTGATAAATTAATAAATTTAATAGCCTGCTCTTAACCGGGGAATATAGGGGTTGAAATAATGGCATTAAAAGCACAAAAAGGGGCGAAGGGGTGGATTTCGAATGCTTTAAAGGCGGCAGTATTTTTTTTGCTGTGATATGAAATATATTTATATCAATTTATTTTATAATCGGATAGTTAAGAGAAGATAAACTTTACTAGCTTTGAATTTTGCTAACCCTAACTCATCAAGAATTCAATATGGATGCCTCTATCCATTCCAGGTCCAACCGCTTCATAAATTCCAGGAAAGTCAGACAGATAACTTAGGCTATTATTATATAGGTGATACTACTAAAGCACATCCTTTATAATTCTGATGAGATATATGCAGATATTAAATAGTTAAGAATAAGATAATTAAGGATAGTTAAGATAAGAAGTATTCAAGGAAAGTGAAGTGTTTTTATATACTTGACATACCTTCCAAAAGTCCTTAATTCCTTATTATATAGTTGAATTAAAGTAGTTAATCCATTAATGCCCGGATATTACTGATGACTATATATTAGTAAATACCTAACATAGAAGCTATTATAGACACCTGGAAGTAAAACAAAATATGAAATTTAAACACCTTTAAATATGACATCAAGTCATCATTAGTGAAGAGGTGTCATTTTAAAACATAATAAGATGTCTTAAAAAAATTAAAACTTCTTGATAAGAGATTTATTTGCTATCTTATATGAGAGAAGTACTGAAAAGAGATGTTTTATTAAGATATGGTTTCGCCGTGATTTTGACCGGTATACGTCCAGAATTCCGGTGTATATACGTTCCTATTCTAAGCTTGAATGTCATAAAATGTCGATCGAAATGACAAAATTATAGATAAGATCATATTTGAAAACTTGGGAGATTATTCATAAGATTAATATCTATTTCAGTTAAAAAAGAAGAATCGTTTCAAGAAAACAAAAACTCTACAAACCATTTTTTGACTGTCCTCAAATGAGGACACTGGGCTTTAATGGGTTAAAGCAACCCCACGTAAACTAATACAGGGCACATGGATCAAAGATCAAATCCAAAGTAGGGAAAGGACAATAATTTAATCAGTGAATTGTTCCTAAGGGTAAAAAATAGTAATAATAATAAAAATAAATTATTATCTAAAAATAAAATAAAAGAGCAGAAATAAAATAAGATTCTAGCCGAGAAAAGATTTATTTATAAATTTAATTATTTATGATTGTGTATGCTGTAATGTACTTGCAACACTAACACCAGTGTTCGTTTAGAAAGGGGAAACAAAGTAAATATATAATACGTTATATTTGGACTAAAACATATGTACACTATTTACAAATTAATACATTACTTGATTAATATGTGACATAACCAGCAATTATTTGGATTTTATATTCATCAATACATAATAATTATTACAATTTTCATTTTGTAACACGTTATTCCTTAATCAAAATATTGCATTAATAATTGAGGCCCAAGTAACAATCAGGAATATGTTAAGTCTGCTTGCCTCCAGTCATTACATGGAAGCAGGCTGGACGTCGGACGTAAAAGACGTCGGGTACTGGCGTAGTGGCCTCTATTTTGATGTATGTCTATGCTGGCGTGCCGATCATACGCATGCGTATTCGGGAATCGATTTCTGGGCCGGACTCTCTGGATGTCCAGCATTTCTTGAATCCCTACATCGACTCCTCTTTTTTCACTCTCTTTCACAACACATCACCTCGGTTGACCGAACGATGGCCGATTGGTTAGGCTGCTGGCCTTCGGTACCGGCGTTCGTGGGTTCGAATCCCACAGTGGTATCGTTGTTCGTAGCCGTTCGGAATC
>CM063507.1:53083241-53085741 GCA_032207245.1 Pardosa pseudoannulata | reverse complement strand
CTTGAGAAGACAATGTTATTAAACCATTGAAGAAGAACACTTGTAGACGTACCAAGATGTAATTTAAGTATTTTATGTTCAGAGGTTTGGGCATCATATTCCACCAGATACTTCGTCAAACCAATTACCTTTTCATTGCTGTATAACAATAGGAAAACTTACTCCAGTGTCGGGGCGTATAGACAGCCATCCTTGTCTTCAGGGAGTTTATAAATATAGAGACTTGCTCCTCAGATTGGGGTTAGGGCTGACGTTTTTTCTAATGCAGCTGCAGTACAGATATATATCTTTCTGCAAAACAATGTGCGAAGCTCTTCCTTGTTTAACACCGAGCTCGTGTAGCTCAAGGAATGCATTGCCCTCAAGGGTCCTCGGAACTTAGAATCAAGGAGCTAGCAAAAGATCCTCATGTTTTGCTTTTCCCTTTCAGAGGTATTGTTTTAGAACCTGGAAAATCTTCGGACTAAAAACATATTTTACGTGCCCCAACTGATATTAATGAAAGCAGTAATCTTTTATTTGATCGAGCCTTGATGCCGTTACTCATTGCTTACCAGATATACGCCTTTAACGAACGAACTACCATGGCTCTAGGGTTTCCTTATAAAATCTAATTGCTGCGATGTCAAAAAAAAGAAGTACCGGCTTCTAGAAAAGACAACCTGGAAATAGAAATCCAGGGTTAAAGATAGGATTAAGTGTTATTGAAATCTTGAGAAGGCAATGCTGTTAAACCACTGAAGAAGAAGACTTATAGATGAACCAAAATATATTTTAGATCGTTTACAATCGGAGGTTTGGGCTTCGTATTCCACTACATACTTCGTCATACCAATTACTTTATCATTGTTGTATAACAATATGAAACTTGCTGCCTGCATTCTGTTGGCACATACGCAGACCGATTTTCATCACCCTATAATTGTCAAATTTAATTTAATTTTACAATGCATCCTATATAAGCACTGCAAGAGGAAAGTATAATTTTTGTATGGAAAACGATATTTCGAAAAGCAAACATACTGATTTTTACCTATTTCAAATGTCTATTTTAAAGCTGATACAATTGTAATTCAGACGTGATAAAATATGCAAAATTTTTTAAAATGCTTTACATATTTTATACCTGTGTAAATTCTTTTTCCTTTGACACATCCTTATTTGTCACTATTTAAGCTTATAATCAAGATCTTGCTTTTCTAAAATAAAAACCTTTAAAACACACTTACAGAATGAATAAAAGGAAATGTATAATTTAGATAACTAAAAATTACATTCTTATTTTCAGGAGTATAGATTCGATTAAATGATTGAGGAAATATAAACAATGAAATGTAAAATTTAAACAACTATATATTTTACTTAAAATCGCAGGACTTAAAATTCATATAAACCCTCTTCTGATGGGATAGCTAAAGGCATATTTTTTGAGTTGTTAGAGAAGTACAGTTTAAAAGATTAGCTACAATGTTTTTTTTTCTTTATGGTATGAATTACACAACGTATACATCTAGAAGAAGGAAAACGCAGACTGACGGATTGTATAGATGCAGCATGCAAAAATTGTGCGAATGCAGTAAGTCTCATAGAGTTTTTCACTTCATTTTACTTACGGGGGTGTATTACTGCGACACACAACAAAACAAACACATATAATATAAATGTGTATTTATATATATATCTTATTTATGATATAAATATAAAATTATATATATATATCTATATCTATATATATATATATATATATATATATATACACTCATGTCCATAAATTAATGATAATGAAGTTCAGGCAATGAAAGAGACAAAAGCAAAACAAATTTGACTTATTTGTAAAGTATATTTATTAAACAAAAGGTAAAGAGCAAAAAGATGCTATATGTTTGACATAATTAATAAAAATTGCGATTTTTACTCCCTGGAGCAAATTTAAAAAAGAACCTATTTACAGAAAACAGTATAACATGGTTAGTATGATGGTTAATACGGAGTATGTCTCCCGGACGATGCAATACAAGCGTTACAACGCCTACGCATGCTGAGCATCAGATTATCAATCTGATCTTGGGGAAAATTACACCCTTCATCAAGCAATGCCCTCCGAAGTTCCGATAGACAGTTGGGAGGGGGTTGACGGGCTGCAATTCGTCGGCCAAGCATGTCCCACACATGCTCTATTGGATTCAAGTCCGGTGAGTATGCTGGCCAATCCATACGGGTGATATCCTCCGATTGAAGGCATTCGTCTACAATGTTTGCACGTGAGGTCGGGCGTTGTCATCCATATACATTCATATACAGAAATTCAGGACCCATGGCGCCCCGAAACAAACGTACATGTTGTTCCAGAATGACATCCCGATAGATGTGGCCTGTCATCGTTACACTCTGAACATGCAGGTCAGTTCTGGAACCAAGAATAATTCCTCCCCAAACGAGCCATCCTGCACCACCGTAACGGTGTCGTTCAATGGTGTTCTCTTGGTGGTAACGGGTACCT
>CM063507.1:53038241-53045741 GCA_032207245.1 Pardosa pseudoannulata | reverse complement strand
CGAAATAGAGATTTACAAAGCCATGAAAAGCTATCAGCGTCTTTGTGCCTCAGAGAGTAGGTGTGCAGTTCCTAAACAATAAACCTGACCCTCCTACCTCAAAACTCCATAGGGGAAAACACTGGCAGAAATGTATATTACATCCATTTTCGGAACGTTTTGGAGGTCGAAAATTGTACGTGACAACCGCTTTGAAGACATAATCGGTTTGGCGGAATTGTACGTGCGAACCACTTAGAGGGTTAAACGACATTGATGAGACCAACCCAAAGAGGATTGTTTTCGGAAGTATTTAAAAAATTATATTTGGTGAGATAAGTGTTTGTGAGTCTGTCGGCAAATACTAAAAGAAGTTAAGTCTGAGTCTTTCATTTGAAAAATATTAATGGCGTTCCTATGAATCAAATTGAATACAGTCTGCATCGGTTATATGGTCAGCTCAGATGTCCAGAAAAATCAGACCATATAAGAGGGGTGACCATATATGCGGAACAATACAACCCTATTGTGCATATACCGTGCATTTTTAATCTATAACAGAAGAGCCTTATCTACTTTCCCATAAGGAGACAAGCGCTGACGTTTTCTTTCTTGATCACCGATTTCAAATCTTGAGGAGCAAAGTTTGGCAGCTAAAAAGTTTTTTAATGTTGTCCGGGTAATGGAATTTGCTTTGGCGAAATCAGCCTTTGAAAGATGAATTTATTTACACCTCTAATATATACATCATTTCACAAATACACACAAAAAAAAATTCCGATCACAGGTAGGTGATTAGATACACGTAGGCCTGAGCAGACTCAGCTGAAATATTGGTGATCCGATTGAAGAAACAATTCGGTAGCTCTCGCGAAAGTTCACTGAAATAATGGTAGAATATCAAAGTTCAGTTAGAGTTCCGAAGGGAAATATGCAAGCAATCCTGAAGAGGATTATATTAAAAAAGAAAACCCAATACATAGGGTATCATCTCAATCTCAGCAAGAGATATATCCCAAGACGGGATTTCGCTAAATAAAACTCTCCGATGAAGAGATTGGTCGAGGAGACCTCCGAGTTATCTGGTTGCTAGCTAACTAACTTCTCTAAAAAATTTCTTTTCTCGTCTGTTTCTAGGGGAGGGCATCTAAGAGAGGGGCCTCAGCCACAATTTCATTATTGGATCACCTAGCGGTGACCTCACCTTCGAACAACTGGATAGAAGGTAGTCTGTAAGTTAAACAATCATCGGCGGCAAACCCAGGGGTCCCTGGAATTCTTAGCTGCTACATCCAAGTCGCTGCAAATCCTTTGTCGTTCCGATGATCATATTTATGGCTGTCACTGAAGGTACCGGTTTGTCTAGTATATTGTTCCTCTACTATAGGGCACAACAATATAGACGTCGTGGTGCCGGGGAAAACAATCCCTTTGTATACACACAAGCGAAGTACACCTCTCGAAGCAAAGTTCTTTGATGTCGACACACCGCTAAATCACGACGTTACACCATGCATGGTATACTTTTACCACGGCGGACGGCGAACAATTTACAAAATTATCCATTTCAGAAATGCTTTCACCCTTTGACACGAGAAAATACCTAGAGATTTTAGATTTTAAAAATCATACCCAGTTTTAAGGCAAACGTATTCATTGGCAACATCTAAAATTTTGAAAGAGAAATACAATTGCTTACTAAATTTTAAGAGGTCCCAAATTAAAAACTCGGCAATGAATTCTAGACTAAAAATGTACCCAAAAATGTTCGTTTCATAATGGGTCCAATATTTTTAATTATATAAAACACACACTTAATATTGCAAGTTCAGTTAGCTATGTTTTAGTAATCGTTTACAAATTTTGACTTCTGAACAAAAATGATCAAACTATTGATTTTTTCAGTAGTTATTGAACATCATAATCAAGTCGATAAGTGTTTTTGCTTAGTTTTTTTTTTTGTGAGTTCGGGAGAAAACTTCCCAACAAAGTACAGCGCAGACCACAAAGAACAGTCCAGAACAGATATGGTAGGATAATCCTGTACGCTTTTGTACAATTCAAGGAACAACACATACAGAAATACTATAGTCCATGTAAAATCTATTGGCGCTTCAAGGTCATACTTTCTCGTTTCCCCAGTCATCGGTTACTATGGTAGCGACCAAGAAGCCTGTGCATTCACACTTATTTTCAGCACTTCAGTTGAGGATTTGATTCCAATACGTTCAGACGACTTGTTTTATTATTATAAGCAAAGTCAAAATTTTCAGTTGTGTATGAATGAGTTAACTATTTACATAAAGAAAAGTTTTACAATATGTATAAAATGGTTATAATAAATCACAGATATTTTTGTAAAAATACAAAAATTCATTTTAATTTAGAATTCTTACTAAAACATTAGGAATCTACCTTCTAAAGGAATTTTCACTTTCTAAAAATGTGTCAACAGACCATAAATCTTTAAATACATAATAAAATTATACAAAATATTGTTATTGCATTAAGACCTCTTTCAATTCTTGTAAAATCATAAAATAATTAATACAGTACAATTTTGGAATAGAAACTTTACTATGGTCCACATAACTTCATAATATACTTATTAACATACAACTTAAATTTAAGGAATTTTAAAACTACATTCTATTAAATTAATTAATTATTAAGAAATACTTTTGATATTTAGATTAAAAGAATCATACAAATATAAAGAAAAATAGTGAGAAATTGTAACTAATTACTCATTAAAATTAGCGAAATATTCAATCATCTTAATCATATTATATCTGTAAATAATGCAACTGTGTGTGAAAAAAAAAATTAGATTTACTTTTTCAGTAGAATTTTTTAAATCTTACGGATTAGAATATAACATACAATTTTTGAATAGTAATTTTATGAAATTGGATTATATCTTAAATTTATAAACTTAGAAACAGGTCTGAAATTACTCATAAAATTTTGTGTAAAGTATTAAGTATTCTTCAAAGTGTAGTCTAAATAAACATACTTTCATCAGAGCTCACACGATGCATGACACCCCTTAACACAGTGGGAAAAAAAGAGTAAAATCATTCCCCAACTGTCGTTACCATAGTTACAGTTGGTCATCGGGGAAAAATCAGTGACCTTGAAGTGCCTATTGAGTTTACACCGAGTATAGTACACAGCGTGCGTTTATTCACTACAGCGGGACGAGGCATAACAACACATATTTTTCGATTCTGAACTCTACTAACAGAATTATAATAAGCTATAAAATGAACCGTATTTACGGGTCCAGAGACATTTCGAGATATTTCTGGCCTTTGCATTTGCTATAAATATCTGGGCATTCTAAATATGTCGTTTAAAGTGTCACCAAGTCACCAAATAGGGCGCTAAAAATATAGTTGTTAAAAGACTTGGCAGTAAGCAAAAAAGAGACTTTAAAGAGTATTATTAATAAATAATTGCTAAAAAAATGTTTATGTTATGAGTGGTATGTGAGACAAATGTTATATTTTTTCTTTATGTATTAACTACTAAACTTATTTTATTCTAGAAATGGAATTCGAATGAAATTCAAAAACCGGAAATGGGCTCTACATTTTCTTCAATAATACTTCTGGACTCTTGAAGAAATTACATCTCAGAATTATTTTATAGAGGAATAAAGAAACTCATATGGAATATAAGAATAATTTATATGTATTTTATTTCGTAAATATTATTAGAAATAGCTTACTGATATCTAAAGTGTTAAATAAAATATTGCAATGATTAAACGAAGTTTTTTTTTGTTTGTATCTGCAATTTTATTTCTTCTTCGATGTTAAAGATATATTGTAATCTCAAAAACCTTCAGTCTGCAGATTCCAATGGAAATATTCATACATACGATTCCTAATTGCATTTTGACTTGTTTAAGCTCTACGTTTGTAGGTATTTGGTGGGGAAACACTAAATTTGATATTGCCGCATTTCAAACGAAATTTACCGACCTCTATGGCACAAATTTTAAAAGAGTAGCTACGAATGAAAGGTCTTTTGTTGAGTCACGACAAATTTATTTCCATAATTTCATATTCGATTTATCAAGTAGTCAAGAAGAATTCTAAATTATGCAAATTTTCTGGTTCTGAAGGTAATGTTACCATATAAAAGCCTCTGTAAATACTGCGAACGGTAGTTGTTGTTTAAGTACGAGCTAGGTAGCTTGGCATTTAATAAACTGTGTAATTTCTTAAATTTACTCTTCATTCTGTGCCACCTGTACTTGTATCCACGTGACAATATTTTAAATGTTCATTTTGATTGTCCCTGAATGCATTTTAAGTAATTTGGTCGTCACATACGTACTTTAACTTTTTCTAATCCATAATTAACTTTCAAAATACGAGTTAGAGTTTTGCCACGCAAAATGAATTATTTCCTTGAACAACACGATATAGTTTCAGGTACTTACATATTTACAAGAGACTATCGACGAGATGAACCGAATGGGATACTACTAAGCATGTACATAGCAAAATTTCCCAATTGAAGTAGATCCAATCCGGACAACAATTGTAGAGAAACCGTGGTTACTAGAACCACAAGATAGGCGTTTTTACCTATTTCGAGCTTTGATGGGCCTTGTAAGGTGCACTTTGTACTAGAATCGTGATGACGAACTGAAAGAGGTGCAAAACGAAGATAAATTAGCTAGTTACCCATACACAATTGATGAACGAACTGGGATCATTTGGCCGTGAGACCTTCCAGGTATCTCCTGGGGATGGTGGGCCGATCGCGAGTAATGGGCCACCTCACCACGTCAGTCACCCTTGAAGTGCCAGGAGCGCCACAGGTGCATTGTACGAGTGAACGCAGCTGAGAGGCACAGGTAAAAGTTTGGAAAACTACTGGATGCTTTAGCGAACCTCTTGACGCCAGAATGCATGAGGCAGGCTAGAATCACACGAACTGAAAGAGGTGCAAAACGAAGATAAATTAGCTAGTTACCCATACACAATTGATGAACGAACTGGGATCATTTGGCCGAGAGACCTTCCAGGTATCTCCTGGGGATGGTGGGCCGATCGCGAGTAATGGGCCACCCCACCACGCCACTCAACCTTGAAGTGCCAGGAGCGCCACAGGTGCATAGTACGAGTGATCGCCAGAGAGGCACATGTAAAAGTATTGGAAGACTACTATATGCTTTAGCGAACCTCTTGACGTCAGAATTCATGAGGCAGGCTAGAATCACACGGACCGAAAGAGGTGCAAAACGAAAATAAATTAGCTCGCTGCACTTGACGCTGCATTCTTAAACTTCATCCTAAGTTGTACTCTCATATCTTCTTCTAAATTATTTCAATTGGGGATACAAATATGATTAATTGGTCTAAAATTGCTATCTAGAGGCGTGTCTGCAGTTTTGATTTGACATTTTAACTTGAAATATGCCACAACTTAAAATAAACAGGCACGATTACAAATCGTCGGACATTTCGAACATATCTTTTTCTCCCATTTTCTTCAAATATAGTATCTATTTATTAAGACTGTTTAAAAACGTGCTGCGTTTATGATCTTTACAAACTAATAAGTGCCTTCTGGCAAAGGCAGTCAATCCTTGCTGTTGAATCTAAAGATAATTTTATTTTAAAAACATCCCTTCTTATTTAATTTTTTATATTTAAAACCTTCCGGTAAGATTTAATAATGAAACACTGTGCGTGAAGTAACCATTTATTTTTTATTTAAAAAAACTTGTTTTATTTTACAATTCTTACATATTCTTAATTAAAATCCACTTTTTACATAGTGTTAAGTATCAGAAACGGTAAAATTAAGATAATAGTCTTCAAGCTAGTGGTACTTTTCAAAACAAAGGGCAAAGGAATTCTGAATTGTTTACATCGCCAGGGAGTCTCACTTCTAATTTGATTCTTGTAACACACACGGCATTTCTTAGTAGGTTTTCTTTTATTCTGACTCATCAATTTGGCAGTGACTTGTACCAAGAAACTTTAAATAAACAATATGTAATAGTGACCTGGGATTTCCACAAGTAACAAAAGTGTTGCTAAATTCAGTACACTAGAAATTTTAAACTAAATTAATTATCATATTTATCAGTAACTTTAGTCGCATGACGAGTGTAGCTCGTCATTGTGCGGTATGGAATGAAAAACCAATGACGAGCTAGACTCGTCATTTCACCGGAAGGGGTTAACTACCATTTTTGTTTGAATTACGAATATATTTTGAAATTATATCCCTAAAAATGTACTTCTAGAGATCAAAATGATTACTTTTAGTAATTTGGAATAAAAGCCAATATGTTTATATAATCTGTAAAATCAACCTTAAACCATGAACATTTCGTTATGCGATGCATATCCCCTATATAATAATAGCTTAAGTTGTCTGTCCGCGAATTTATGAATTGGTTGTACCTGGAATAAATACAGGCATCCATATTGAACTTTTTACGAGTTAGGATTAGCAAAATTCAAAGCGAGTTCGAAATCCCCCCATCCCCCCCCCTTTTGAGCATTTAATGCTATTATTTCAAGCCTTATTCTCTCTCTTATTCTATACTAAATTCATTCTTGATAGGATGGCGAGGACGGAGCGTCATATTTAAACTGGACTGTTTTTACTCGACAATCATATACTCTAATTAGTTCCTTCACGCTGCGTAGGCGTTGCACGTTAGGTAGAGTGTCTATCTATTTGCTCGTCGTATTTCTTGGATTGGCGGTTCTGTTCCCGACGCTGCCAAAATTTTCTGAATGTCTAATTAATTTAATATTTTCTACTTTTTCTTTTAAATTCTTATTCCTAAAGTTGTTTTATTATTTTTAAAATAAAATTTTACTATTTTTTCAACTTTTTATGATTTTTATGATTTTTATTTTATTAAATTCACGTATTGTTGTACGGATGTCCCTGGCCACATAAACATTTCATGTTTTGTATCCCTAAACTTTCTTCTCGTAATGTAATAATAGCCTAAGTTATCTGCCCGTCTGTCCTCGAATTTATGAAGCAGTTGGACCTGGAATGGATAGAGCATCCATACTGGTTTTTTGATGAGTTAGGTTTAGCAAAATTCAAAGCGAGTAAAGATGATCTTTTCCTGAAACTTATAGCTCTATTCTATATATATATATATATATATATATATTTGTATATATATATAATATATATATATATATATATATATATATATATATATATATATATATGATATATGTATATGTATGTATATATATATATATATATATATATATATATATATATATATATATATATAGTATTTTATATATAATATATATATATATATATTTATATATATATATATATATTTATATATATCTAATATATATATATATATGTTATATATTTATATATATATATATTTATGTTTAAATATATATATGTTAATATTATATATATATATATATATATATATATATTATATATATATATATATATATATATATATATATATATATATATATATATATATATTATATA
>CM063507.1:53000741-53030741 GCA_032207245.1 Pardosa pseudoannulata | reverse complement strand
ATGAAAATTGAAAGATTAAGAATTGAATATTAGAAAAGTGAATGACAATGAAATAATATATTTCGGGATAAAAGCCAGTTCGACGAAGAAAGGGGAACAAGTTTGGATATAGAGTTTCCCCATGATTAAATTAAGATTCGGCGATGGATTACCAAAACATTTTATATACATTGATTTAAAACAAACAAAGGATGATAAATTATGTGCAACTGTGTAATGTGTTTTGCAATACGCACACTGTGGAAGAGCTTAACTTAGCAAGAGATGGGCATGGGTGAGTCTGCAATGACCCACTCGACGAGTGACTATTACCTCATGTCTATTAGAAGGGAGTTGGGGCCATTTAGTTATCTTTGTTTTAATTTCCCGCAGTTTATTTGAAGGAATGTTATCTTAGGAGATCTCTCATTTATTGTGTAAAAGATCTTTGATATAATTTTTCAAGTCAGGATAAGGAAGACCGGTGTTGAGAAAGTCACTTGCAGATTTGGTAGCCATGTCCACAAGTTCATTGCCTTTAATGCCAAAAATGTGGAACACTTCACGATTTTGTGTGTCATCCTAGGTCAGGGGCCATGCTAATCTTCTCTGTATCTTTAAAATTTTAGTATATGTACTGCCGAAGCAAGTGCTGTTTTAGGACTCGGAGCATCCGAAAACAAACATATTTTACCTAGCTGCCATTTGTGAAAGTAATAGATATTTGGCGGGATCGATCCTTGATCCCATTACCCACTGGTTACGTTGGTTAGGATATTTGAATATTTTGGTACTGTGTTTGATTGCTGTCACGGCGATTGGTCATCATTTCCGTATGTCTTCGGCTCAGTCGGACATAAGAAATAACTTACCCACTATTTATGAGATATCTGCCTTTACCGACTGAGCTACCATGGTTTTAGGGCTGCCCTGTAAAGTCTAATTGTTGCGAAGTCAAAAGAAGTAATTACCCAGCCTCTATAACAAACGACACGGAAAAAGAAATTCGGGTTGAAAAATAGGAGAGCCTGGTGTCAATTCCTTGAGAAACTAATATTGTTAAACCATGAAGAAGACTTATAAATGAACCAAAATATATTTTAGGTCTTTTATTTCGGAGGTTTGGGCATCGTATTTCTCCATATATTTCTTCAAACAGATTACATTTTCATTGCTGTATAACAATATGAAAACTTACTGTGTCCATTCAGTTTGCAAATATGCATACAGACTTTCGTGACACTTATGAATGCGAAATGAAAATTTTATTTTACAATGCATTCTATATGGACACAGCAACAGGAAAGTACAATTTTTATATAGAAAGTAAAAAGTCGAGAAAGAAACAAACATACTGAATTATTTCTATTTCGAATGTCTATTTGAAAGAAGATATAAACGTAATTCAAGCTTGATAAAATATGGAAAAATCTACACCTTGTGAAATCGTGATACATCATGCTTTATATCTGCGTAAACATAAGTTTCCTCCTTCGACACCTCATTAATATATTGTATTTAAATTCAAAAATAGGAGATAATATGCTGAAAGGGCAACTTTTTGACGAAAAATAAATACACACTGATAGAACGTATCAAAGGAATTGTATAGTTTAAAAAATTACAAATTTTATTCTTACTTCCAGGATAGTATATTCGATTAAAAAATTGAGGAAGTGTAAACAAGGAAATGTAAATTTCAAACAACTATAAATAGTATTTATACTTGCAGGAATAATTCAAATTAAACATCTTCTGAAGTGATAGCTAAAGCAATATTTTTTAAGAACCAAGCAAAATGCAGTTTAACAGATTAGCTACCATGCTTTTTTGTATTTATGGTATGACAGACACAGTGTATACATCTAGAAGAAGGAAAACACAGATGGACGCATTGTATACTTGCATCAGGCAAAAATTGTGCGAATGCAGTAAGTCTCATAGAGTTTTTTACTTAATATTACTTATGGGGGTATATTACTGTCACACACACACACACACACACACACACACACACACATATATATATATATATATATATATATATATATATATATATATATATATGTATGTATATATATTTGTGTATCTACTTATAAAGGTGTTAATTCTTTTGTATGTTCATATTTATAAGTTTATCTCTTTCTCTGTACATATATACTTACGTTTATGAAAATATATGTATGTGTAGTTGTTTGTATTTATACATATGTATGAGCATATATATGTATACATATGTATATATATATGTATATATATATATATATATATATATATATATATATATATATATATATATATATATATACATGTGTGTGTGTGCCCATATAACTTGTTTAAACTTGTCTACAGTAAACAGCTGACACCTTTTTATTCATAAATTCTTTCAATAGGGAAATTTTTTTAAACGGATGGCTTTAAAGTATCACATATATTTTTTTATGAAAAATCGATTTTTTTCGATTTACCTGTTTTATGACCATTTAAAATAATGCCCTTATGTGTCCCTGGCCATGAAAAGAAATGATGATAATGAATTTATCTGAAGGTAAAATATTTTAACGTATTTTGAAAAAACATGTGCATTAATATATAAATAAAAACAACCTACTTAATCGGCAGTGAAAACCGTGGTAAAGCAAGAGATTTAATGGAAGTGTAGTTGACATCCCTAGCTCTTCGTAAGTATGGTAAAAATGCTGCTTCCTTTTTCCGTAAACACTCTCCCATCTTCTCGCAGCTTTACTCTGGCCTCGGTCCTAATTTCTATTTAGTTTTCAGAAAACCATCAAATAAACAGAATTTAGTTATGATATATAAAAAAGATGATTTTGCGTTATGTGAGTATTAAGATAATTTGTCAAATACTACATTTTTTCTTCATTAGTTATTTGGAATTAAAATAGACTACGAAAATATATTCGTCAGATCACGAGATGTCACTAAAATATAAATACACAGACCAAAGATTGAGTACAAAACGGCCAGTTATAAATAATGACAGATTGTCGAAGATTTCGGGTATTGTTTAAAGCAGGGATATTCAACCGTTGACAATTTCGGTAACCCTCGTGTCGTATTCGTAGAATGACCACTTGATCAAAAGGTGAAAGAACGTTTAGCTCAAAGCGTTCATCGTAATTAAGAAGCAGGGATAAAGTAGATAACCCCCAGGTTTGCTTCGTCATTCGAAGATTCGGGAGACTATATAACAGGGTTATTCAATACTTTACTCTTTGGGTAACCCTTTAGTGGCGTCGTTTTCGTAAAATGACCTCTTCATGAAAGAAGGAAAGAATATTTTAGCTCAAGTGGTTCCTCGTATTTTAAAAAAAGTGACCAAGTAGAAAAATCCCAAGTTTGGCTCGACATTCGAAGATTCGGGGGTTGTTTATAGGAAGGATATTCAACCACTTAAACTTTAGGTAACCGTTTAAGCTTATCGTTTTTGTGGAGGAATCTCTTCATCAAAGGGAGATAGAAAGTCGTAGCTCCAGTGATTACTAGTAATTTAGAAACAGGGATTAAGTAGATAACCCAAATGTTTTGCTCGATAGGAGAAGATTCGGGGATTGTTTATAGCAGGGATATTCAATCGCTTACACTTTTTTTGAACCTTTGAGATTATTGTTTTCTTTTATGAACCTTTTGTTCAAAAGGCGAAAGAACGTCTTAGCTCAAGTGGTTCTTCCTAATTTAGAAGCAGACATCAAGTAGATAACCGTCAGGTTTGGCTCAAAATTCAAAAATTAAGGGAAACATGTATAACATTGATATCCCACTATTTACACTTTGGGTAAACCTTTGAAGAAACTTTTGATCAAAATGAACATGTTAGCTCAAGTGATTCCTCGTAATTTAGAAGTCTGGACTAAGTAGATAACCTCAAGTTTGCCTTATCATTCTAAGATTTGGGAGGAAGTTTATAGGAATGACATTAAACTATTTACTCTTTGGCTAACCCTTTGAGGTTATTGTTTTCGTGGAGGAACCTGTTAATCAAAGGGTGAAAGTATGTGTTAGATCAAGTGGGTCCTCGTAATTTAGAAGCAGGTATCTAGTAGATAACCCCCATCTTTGGCTCGCCATCCTCAGAGGTATCGTTTGTTATCTTAGAGGAAATTTTGACGACAAAGATATTTAACCTGCCGCAGACACCATTAATGTACTCAACAGATCTTAGACCGGCTCGAGCTCCGAAATCGGAACACTCGAATTGAGATAATTTTCTTTGACAACTGAGCGGCTATGAAAATATATTCTATTAATGAAAGCAACAATGTTTCAAATTATAACAAATTATTAATAACAATATTCTTTTAATGACTGAACTGTGATTGGAGCATCTTAAGTCTGGAATAATTGTTGAAATCTGTAACATAATATCATCTTCATCACCAATCTGATTTTGTATTTTACTTTTGTCGCAGCGTACAACGAGAAAGATTTTTAGCATACATAGGTTTATATATATGACAGTAGATGCTCAACAGCTTTTTTGGCAATTTCGGATTATTCTTTTCTAAAGTCATTCCAAAAATGATAATATCATCTCAAATTGACTAAATTATAGTCTCAATTGTGTGTTGTTCATTTTACCTATTTGTTTATATTAAATTATCTGCCTTTAACAACTCAATCTATTATAAATTTCAAATTTGAACAAATTTTTGCCTTTTTCACTCAGCAAATAGTGATCATTTGCGGAAGATCTCGCGATATTTCAAGTAATTCAGATTGAAGACCTCTAGGTTAAAGGATTGCCATCTACTTACACTGAAAAGAAAAGATAATTCCAATGTCATAAAATTCTTCACACTATATTATTTCTTCATTCTGAGTTCTTCTTACATTCAAAGAAGAACGCTAGATATTGATGAGTTAAAAATGGGAAATCTATTTAAATAACGGCAACATCAAGGTGTTCAGAGCGAAGCGAAATTTTTGTGGTTTGAAAACCTATGAATTAACCCTTAATTTAACAAGTTGTTTTTTCAAATATTTTTTAATTTCTGTTATTTTCCCATGTCTGTATAGACATTAGGATGTCTATAAAATAAACAAAATAATTTTCCATTTTTGAGATAATTAACGTCCGCTGTGGCAAACACTGATAATTATGTTATATAGTAGTTATAAATATACATGTCCGGTGTAGCGGCCAGTCTTAACATAATAATCTCGTTTCGTGCTTTCAATTTATTCTTGTTTGATAAAAAGCATTCATATGTATATAAATAACAAGAATAATTAACTAAAATATAAAAACAAAATTTTCTTTTTATGTGCGCATTTAAAAACACAATGCAATAAAATGATTTAATATATTCTTTTAATGGGAAGTACATGATTCCATTATTATAGATCTCTTCGTAATGACAAATAATTAAAAGTTTCCTTTTGCAAAGATTAAAGTTGTCAGCAAAGCAATTTATTTTAAATATTCATTATTTTCATACCCTTAGTAGAGTAACCCAATGTAATCGGTTCTTCATGCCACAGCCATCTAAACACAAGGCCTGAGCGCTGATTTTCCTAAAACCGGTCACGTGATCTCTAAAAGGCGGTATTCTATTAAATTCTGTTGATGCTTGTTGATTGCTTGCCTATTACTTCTTTTGAAATAAAAAACAAAGAAAGAAATTTATGGAAATAAAATAATGCTTGCCTTTATATGTAAGGTAAGTAGCAATTTTGCTACTGTTTCTTCTATTATTTTATGAGCTGTTTTCTAATTAAGTATATCATACGAATGATGGTAATTCTTAAGTTCGACACTTTAGAATGGTTCAAATGTCTTGTTATTAGTATGTGCTTTGTATCATATTCTATATTATAACTGTCGTTTTAAAAATAAGTTTCATTTTATTGTTAGATCTCATTAAGGAGTTTATATAATACAACATTTAATATCCGTAAGTTAAATGTATTCTAAGTTATGTTAAAGTTTCGTTTTTGCTGTGTATTGCAACTTGGCTATTGTTGATAACTCACAAATTACAATTTCTGTTTTATCCTAAAGGAAAACTATTTATTATTACCACAATAAAAGATTAATGTATCCTTACTTCATTGATTTATAATGTGTTTTTAAGGGGCTTTATTAATAAAAGTTGATGTACAACTTCTTTCCCATACTACAATAGTAACTGGGAAATTTCTATGTAGAATCAATGTTATCTGCACTTTAAATTGTTTCTGATATATCAACTTCATACTTTTTACGTCCTGAGCTCTTTTTTCAGATTTTCATATTAACTTTCTACAATTTAAAATTTTGAATGTCGAAGCGTAAAGAAGACTATATGTAATAAAAATTAAACTACCAAAAGAAAATTTATAAATGTAAGAAAAAAATTAATCTAAACTAATCGACAGAAGCAATGTTTTTACACATATTTATTATAAAAATATAACCTTTATTCAATGCTGTACTATTTTATAACAGGTACGTTCTCATATAACCTGTAGAAAAGTAATTAAATAAACATGCTTAAAATTTTTGAATAGCTATGTATAACAGACACAAGTAGAAAAATCCCATCTAAATAAAATTTGCAAGCTGTTAAAATTATATAAATATATTTTAATTAATAGATGCTTTAGGTAGAGGAACTTAAAAAAACTGTATTTACACTTAAAGTTACATTTATGTATTCAGATATTTACAAATGTTTTATTAAAATATAACAGTAATTTTATAGCAATTGATAATCAACTCCATTTATTAATAACAGTCACTTAACCATATCTTAAAAATGTAATAGATGATATAAATAGGTCTTCTAAATTATGTTTGCATGATTGTTTACTTCACTCCAAAAATATAATTTTAACTACTTATAAAATATTTCTGAATAACTACTCTAAAAAAGTGACTGAAAAATATATTGAAGAAGTTAAGGAAAAATCCAATAAGAGAAAAATAAAAAAAAATTCTTAAATATTTCTTGTAACAACATTTTTACTTTTTTTTCTGTATACTATTGAATTATATTTCATTGTTATGTTTATACAAATCAGTATCAGATGTTATACGTAAATAAAACTGTAAAAATTTTGCCTCAGCATAATATTTTTGCATGAGTTTGTGAAATTTGTCAGTGATAAATTGTTCTATGATTTTATACTAAGGCAGTGTTTTTTAACATTACCTTTAACATAATCCTTAAAGATTTTATATATTTTAACTTTAATGTGATCCGTAAAGGATCATATTTTATGAATAAAGATTAAGACATTTTATTTCCATGGGACCATTTAATAAAAGGTAAGAAAAAAGAAAAAAAAAAGATGCCAGTTGTGTAATATTTTTGCAAATGTAATTTCTTTGCTTAAAATTTTATCTATGTATCGTATCTGTTCTCGTGTAGTGTATGCAAATATTTTGGTAACTAAAATTTAATTATAAATTGACACACAAATAAAATCTATAGCATAATAATTTTCTACTAATCAATATTCAAGTTAGTGAAATAATTAAATATCCTTAGTTTATTTTTTGAAAAAAATATTTTGATGAGAAGTAAAAGGCAAAACATAATTTACTTGAGGATTATAGGAGGGAAAACGCCTTCGGTCGCCGCCATGTTTTTAAGTGCGCAGGCCTTCTATATAGATGGCTGTGTTCATGCGTAATTTTAAGTATATGTCTTTTGTTTCAAATATCGTCTTAATCTCGTCTTTGTTTTTCAGATAAATTAGATGATTGGGAGGTATGCTGGAATAAGGCAGCAACCCCGGTAAGCTATAACTGATGATGTATACAGTTTTAACAATAATTGAATGGAAAATAGGCTGCATATTTAAATCTCTAAAGAGAAAGTGGATATTACAAAGCGTTAATGAAAATTATATCACACTATTTAAAACATCAAGATTTTATTTTTAATTTAAAATTTTTAAATAGTTTATTGATTTTAAAGTGTATTTTTTAACTAATTTTCAGTTTTTTCTTTTATTTTTGTAATCTTATAATTTAAAAGTATCTTTCGTACATATTTGGATAATGGTTTACACATTGATTGTGAAATTACCCAAGCCTCATATACTCATTGGTCAATCATTGGTTAAACATCAACTTCCGATTTCTTGACTCCCGGGCAACATCGCCTGTAACCTTTAAAAGTAAATTAAAAGTAAATGGTTTATCAGATAAAGCAGATGAATGGGAGAAAAGCTGGAATATTTTATTGACTGTGGTAAGCTCTAATAGTTTATGTACAATTTTAAAAATAATAGAATGGAAAATAGGGTTCATATTTAAATATCTAAAGAAATAGTGGATATTACGTAACGTTAAAGAAAAGTGTATCAAAGTATTTAAAACATTAAGATTTTATTTTTAATTTAAACTTTTTAAATAGTTTATTGATTATGAAGTTTTTTTTAACTAAATTTTAGTTTTTCTTTTATTTTTATAATCTGATTATTTGAAAGTATCTTCCGTACATCTTTGGATAATGGTTTACACTTAGATTGAAAAATTATCAAGCCGCAAATAATAGTTGGTCAAATTTTCGATTTCGTGACTTCGGAACAACATCGCCTCTGACCTCTAAAAGAAAATTAAAAGTAAAAGGTTTACAGACAAAGAGATGAATGGGAGAAATGCTGGATATATGCTATTGCCCGTGGTAATCTGTAATGGTTTATGTACAGTTTTAACAATAATTGAATGGAAAATTGGGTGCATATTTAAATCTCTAAAGCAACAGTAGATATTACATAGCATTAAAGAAAACCATATCAAAGTATTTCAAATATCAGGATTTCGTTTTTAATTTCACATTTTAAAAAAGTTTATTGATTATAAAGTGTTTTTTTTTAACTAATTTTCAATTTTTCCTTTTATTTTTGTAATCTGATTACTTGAAAGTATCTTTCGTACATGTTTGGATAATTTTTTTACACAAAGATTCAAAAATTACCCTAGCCTCAAAGAATTGTTAGTCAATCATTGGCTAAACATCGCCTTTCCATTTCTTCACGTCGGGGCAACATCGCCTGTGACCTTTAAAAGTAGTTGCGCATCTCCACCGGCAATCTGACTCAATAAAGAAACTGGACTGGAGATCATCACCGTAGCTATTATCTGACAGATTTACCGATCAATTTCTGATGTTTATAATCAGAAGTCGATGTAATACTTAACATTTTCCGATGTTTATAACCAGAAGGAAGACTAGAACCAAACATTTTATGACATATCATTTTGCGTAACATAAGAGGGCTACCTGATACCTGGCATTATTCGTTATGCAGGATGAGTGAGTAAACTGATAGTTAAACTGTGCTCGATAGAGAGTTTGGAACTAAAGGTGCTCATAAAAATTAACTAGGAGGGGTTATTTTCCTAGGAAACATCGATCCCATAAATACACTGTTTTGGATATAATAGGAACTTAAGACCGGCCGATTATCAGGCGAAGTTATGATGCGAGGAGAAAGAAAATAATCGAAAGGCAACTTCAACCGGACACAATTCAACAAATTGAGAAAACGTAATTTAAAATGTTAGTATCAATCAGCGTGACATACTAACAACCATATAAAATATACTTTTTAACTAACAAAATTACACATGAAAGATATTATTATTATTTTATTATGCAAAGTATAAAGATGCGAATATCTGGTCTCAATTTTAGGAATGTAACCTATCTAATTTTGAAGTAAGAGTGAGCATAAATTCTAATATCATGAAATTGAAAAAATCAAATATAAAATGTATTAAAACTCAGTAACTCAATGTTTACAATTTTACGTTTAAATATTTGCAACAAGTTAAAAATTAAAATCAAAATTTTAAAGGTTTAAGGGTAATTGTGCCCACTTAAAACTTCAAGAAGCTTGGATCAAAAGAAAACAAATGAATTTTGGTATTCTATTGCTGCCTTATTGCACTAAGCTCTTGCTTATTTTGTTTAATGGTTAATTCCTAACCTTTTGTCATATATTAGGGAGGCTAATAATCATATTATATTTTCTTCTTCTGACAGACTAAAGTGTTGTTCATGGATAAATACAATGAATGTGACTTGGGTGTGACAATTACAAATATTTCTTTAAAAGAAAATGTTATGGAATTTTGTAAATTACCAGACGAAATGGTTGTAAGTATGTCACTAACATTAAAAAATTAGAAGTTTTATCTCAAATTTATATCTGCTTATATTCTTTATGAAAATTATATATATATATATATATATATATATATATATATATATATATATATATATATATTATATATATATATATATATATATATATATATATATATATATATATATATATATATATATATATATATATGAAATTCTTCTGTCTGTGAGTTTGTAATAGAACTCCTCCTAAACATCTGGACTGGTTTTGATGAAGTTTTATGTATGTAATTGCTAGAATGGTTTAGATTAACTATTTGAGCCGATAAAAGATGCTTTTTCTATTATTAAACCGAAATTGCGCGCTTATTGAGATTATTATATAATGCCTCTTGAAACCCTTCATTGCTAACGTGTCTGTGACGCTGTGGTCAGATTGACGGGCCTCAGTACGAGAAGTCACAGGATAGAACTCCATGCAAACGCTGTTGGATTTTTAATTTAATATATTTACGTTTGTGATGACTTTCGCATGGTGGCGTCAAGTATTTTTAAAATAAATTTTTCCTTAATTTTCCATCAAAACGGTCAAATTTAAAATTAATTTAAAATCATTTTACAATTTTCGGGTTAATAGCGTTAAAACAGGAAAACGTCTGTCGGGTCGAATTGAGTATATATATATATATATATATATATATATATATATATATATATATCTTGCCCAATTTTTCAGTCGTTAATAAAATTATATTAGCTCATCCACTCAAGTTCAAATAATTTCTTTTAAACTTTTAGTGGTTGACACTTGAAGTTAATACAGTTTTACAAATATTAATTCATTACTTAAATGGGATTAAATAGTTTTATCAGGACAATCGCGCCAATGTTTCGGAGCCAGTGTTCTGATTTCGCCAATGCATCGCCAGTTTAAAAAAAACCTAAGAATCAGGATATGAAATGATTATTCCACGGGATTTTTTATTTCTTATTTTACATGTGATCATATTATTTAATAAAAAATAACAAAAATAAAAATTTTCTTGGTAGATTTAAGTAGAAATTGAATTTAAAAACTCTTTTTTATATATTACTTATTTAGAGAAAGCTTTGGGAAATAGGTTGGAAAAATTCAAATCTGAGACTCCTTTTAATGAAATATTTTGTGGCTAGGAAAATAGATTTCTAGTAATAAGATAGGCGATCACATATTTTTGAGGGATATTTTAACTATAATAATTTTGATACGTTACCTATACATGTGCTTGTGTTTTTATATCATAACAGTAATAAACCTTTTTTTTTTCAGAAACCTTGCAGTGAGAAGTTCATGAAAGAATACAATTATTATACAGTAAATTTCTCCATTCACTATTTAAAAGATTACCGATTAAAAATTTTTTTTTCGTAAAGTATTCATTTCAAATTTCTTGTGCATTATATCAACAAGGATAAAAGTGTATAAATTTATAAAAATTAGATCACTTATGCGTAATTTTCATATAAACTAACTGCTTCGCATCCACCTTAGGTGTGGGTAATAAACGATTCTAAGAAGTATTTTAGAACCATTATTACAGATATTCATATTGTAGCTTATTCAGCCGATAAGTTCACAGGAGACTCGATCGGTCAAAAATTCAACCGGGTCATGAAAATCGGTCTTTTTATACCGTCGTCTTTCCGCAAATTTCCATCTCAGCTGATCGGACATCTGGTTTATAACATGATGAGGAGTTGCTTTGTAGAATTATAGCCGGACAGGTGTAAACCCGGTTCCAAGGGCAGTTTTAAGTAATCGGGAGGAATCTCGCTAATCATTAATCGATGTCTCTGGTCACACCTTTGGAGAACAAGGTAGGAAAGTATTGCTGCTTCCCTTACAATGTAGATGATTTCTGTAGTATGAGACTCTTTCTTCGGGATGCTATTGAAGCTAACACTGGAAACACTTCACCAGCATCCTAATGAATTTCTCAAACAGAATGATTGAGATGGTCCTCAGTGTTAACAATCCTCTTCTTTAGCCTTCTATTCTGCGCGAAAATACGTCCTTTCACTAGGTAAAGATGAGCTCAGTTCAAGTGTTTACAATGGGCAAGTTTGTTATTTCGACCTTTCACCGGTTTTTCTCACGGTAGTAGATAAGGTTGTATCTTGAAATTTAATGTAACGAGAATTCATTACAATATACCTAAAAATCTTAAAATTCATGCTGCAAGGTTGTAGACTAATATGACAATTTATTAATAATAGATAGCCATAGTTATTCCTATGTGTGTGCTCGGTGTAGTCCGTAAACTGCTATGTTATTAGGACAGATTACACAGCTTTCTCTTAAATGAAGCAACAATTGAGTTTAACACAAGAATAGCGTATATCTCTCAACTTGGAGATAAAGCTCCAAGTATGGTAGCCTAACATTTTATCCTGATATCCCCGAGTTTATAAGATCTGTATCTATATTTTGATCAATACTATATTAGTATCCGATTCTCCTTGAGCAACGTTTTTCTTTTATATTAAAAGCACGATATACTACAAAATGATAGAGTGAACCATCAATGGTTCATTATGGCTAGATTTAAAAATTTTGGAGAAGATGGTTTTGTAAATCATAGAGGGATTCATTACCCGTGAATATAAATGAACTGTTTATAAGTGATGTGTATTAATAAAATAAGAGTATATACACTCAAGAGCCGAAACATTATGACCACCTGTAAATAAGGAGTTGGCCCACCTTTGGCGCGCAACACAGCTTCAACCCGAATTGACATGGATGCCTTAAGTCCACCAGATGTTTAATCAACGGTTACACAAATCTGAGATATTGCGAATTGGTGGTCTTTGAACTCTGAGCTGTCGTCCCATGACATCCCAAATGTTTTCTATCGGATTAAGATCCGGTGAGTTAGGCAGCCAGGACATTAACTGGAATTCAGCATCATGTTCCTACAACCAATCCAACAAAATTTCAGCCTTGGGACAAGGGGCGTTGTCCTGCTGTAACATTCCATTTTCAACTGGAAAAACAGAAGCCATTTAAGTGTGCAACTGATCCGCAGTGATGTTCAGATACCCTGTAGCATTCATCGTCTGCTCTACCACAAACACAGGTTTCAGAGATGCCCAAGAGAACGTCCTCCAAATCCTAATACAGCCACCACCGGCCTGTTTATGACCTACTGTACATTGAGGGAGCAAATGTTCGCCTGGAAGACGGCGTATCCTCGCACGGTCATCGGCGTGATGAATGACAAACCATGTTTCATCTGACTAGACTACTTTCTCCCACTGATCCATGGACCAGTCACGATGTTCCCTGGCCCCGCATAGGCGCAGTTGGCTCCAGTTTTATTTCACCATAAGAGTCAGGTTTCAACGACCCTTTTTTTGATTGTGTGTGGACGCCCAATACCATGTCGTCTACTGCTGGTTTCACCATCATTCATCCACTTTGCATAAGTACTAGCAAATGAAGATCACCAACAACCTACAAGTCATGCAGTTTTGGGAAATACTTGTTCCGAGCCTTCGAGCCATTACAATCTGCCCTCTATCAAAATCGCTTAGATCCGCAGCCTTTCTAATGACACACAGAAGTAAGTGAAAGAATGATTCTTCAGACTCTCCAACAGCAGTTATATACCACTTACACCTGATCACGTGCTTTACACGTCATCCAGGTCAGTTCATTACAAAATGTAGGGGTGGGTATACAGTTTTGGCTCATGAATGTAATTCTATTACAATATAGACTCTGACTCAATTAAAGTGGCCATAAAAGCAAACAATACAATGTTCGAATGCAATGTCTTTGTGTTTCCGTAAGTATTTCAAATAATATCGTTAAATTTTCCGAGGAGTATCATAATATTAAGTATTACCAACAATTGTATCGTTAATATGGTATAAATAGTATAAAAAATTATTTTGAAAAATAAAATTTTAAAAGCAATAAAGGGAATAAAATTTTAAATAATACAGTTTAATTATTTCACTTTATTCTTTTAAATATAATTCTTTTAATATAATAAAGAAAATAGAGTAATCTTTGTAAATCCCGAAACTATACATAAATTTACAGAAAAAAATTTCACTCTGCTCAAATTACATCTCTTATAATTTCTAGGAATTAATGTAAAAGTTCATTATATATATTCAATACTCATCTTTTAATTGTGTGGAATTGTCGGGCTTTCCAATGATAAACAAAATTTTTTATATACTTAAACAATTTGAAGATGTTTGCCTTCTTTATATTTCATAAATATTACATAAAATAGGAAAATTATCAATTATTTGTTGTAAATTCATTTTATAATAATTTCCATCAACCTAAAAGCCTGAAGATATAGGAAAGAACTAACAATAAACTATTAAAAGCAGTTGAAAATTTACTGCCCACAAATTGAGCAGCATTTTATTTCATCTACTTCATGGAGTCTGTCGTTTGCTTCTGATGCAAATTTATTAATTTCATTTTATAGTCACTTTGGGTGCTACTCTGCTGTAGTTCAAACATTTTGCAGGCGACATTTAATTGATAATGACGTCAGAACTCTTTATTTTGACTTGGAAGATAGGGTAATCTGTTATAATTTCTAGAAATAAATGTAAAATTGTACCAAATTTAATAATTACAAGTACTTAAATAAATCAATGTTGTGTTTAGGCAGGAATAATGATTTACTTATGTAAAATTAAAATTTTAAATAATGAAACCTATAGCAACGCATTAGTTTTTATTTAAAAAATTGCTATTGAAACATATAAAAATATTGATTGAACAGGGTGACTTTTAATTTTTTTAAATAGCATTAAGATAATATATAAGAATTATATTTACCAAACAATAAAAATCTAGTTTAAAATATTAAAAATTATAAACTATAAGTAAAATTATAATAAAAATCTGTCCAAGGTAATAACAAAGAAAATAATAATGGTTTTCGATAAAATATGATTTCAGCGTTTAGCAGATGCAAAACATTCTCCAATACATATATATTTTAATAAATATTTTTTTTTACTTGAAATCTAACAACTTAGATACATTATTATATTACTTGGAATACCAAATATGAGGCTATAAGAATGCCAAAATTGAATAACACTCATTTTTTGGCCTCAACTCAGCTATGGAAATGCAAGTGGTGCATAATTAAACTTGCATTTTGGTCAGTTCTTCGTTGAAATATTTCGAACTAACTGGAATATCGGAACACGAAATTCCTTAATCGGATAATTCTTTTGGTACTCTTGGCGCCTTTCTGCGTCTTAGAAAAGTTTACCACAGGTTTCTACTTCATTTCTCTATAGTTCACGTTTGTTATGAGTATATTTTAGTGAGTGATAACTGTATTATTATTATTATTATTACTAGCAAATAGCCCATTATATGACGGTATCAGTAAAATTTTTAATGTTTCAGAATTGTAAAGTACTCTATGAGGTAAAAAAAAGGATTTGTTTCTTAAAAGAGAATTATCCGGAACACGCTGAATAATTTGCTTATCTTCATACTTCATAAAACCGATTCCCGACCTCTCTCCAAATCACAACGTGTTGAGAATCTATTCTGCCATTGAACCGACTCTCATCCGTAAAGAGGACACCATTTCATTGTTCAGTTGTCCAGTTTTGTGACCTCTGCACCACTGTAAATGGTGGTGTCGGGAGCAACCTTTCTTCGGGAGTCAGCGTTCAGGACATCGGGCAAAAATGCCCCCATTGTGAAGGCGTCTAAAAAGAATAAACCGTGAAACTTGTCGCTGATTGCTGTACAAAATTGATGAGCAATGGCGCTTGTGACTGGTGTCCGCCTCTTTTCACCTGCAGGACAATAATTTGGTCATCTCCTGCATTTGCCATTTTCGGTTGATCACCACCAACTTTTCTAACAGCTGTACCTGTGGTTTGGAAGTCTTTCGAAGCTCGCGAAACGACACTTTTGTTGATTTCGAAATCTGCAGCTATACTGGTGATATAACGCATCTCCTTTATATTTCCGATCATTCTTCCATGTCTGAAAT
Source organism: Pardosa pseudoannulata (assembly GCA_032207245.1). Taxonomy (NCBI): domain Eukaryota; kingdom Metazoa; phylum Arthropoda; class Arachnida; order Araneae; family Lycosidae; genus Pardosa; species Pardosa pseudoannulata. Next base: position 53,014,621 of record CM063507.1, on the reverse strand, counting down.
CGTGCAAGAGATTTCTTCCAGCAATATTTCATGAACTCACTCACTGACACTTTCACCGATTATGTTGAATTGCTTCTCCGTCCTTCCTTTTACCTTACTGTTGAGCTGCGCACGCTGTCATCATGCTTTATGCGTAAGCTCGCATCGCCTCTGATCGTTCCGATCCTGATATTTGCATAAGAATGACGTTTATTCTTACCTATTCATTGTCTTGACCTCCAGACCTCCTTTTCTGCTATTTTATGGCTATATGTTAAACTTTTACATTGTTGATTAAGTTTTACACACCAGTCTATTAACAATATCAATTGCACTTATGTCCTTATTAGGTGAAAATGTCACAAATATTAAATTTAATTTGATGATGGCAAAATGACCTTCCAGGATTAATTTAGAGATTTTTTACTCTATTATTGTATCTGTAAAAATATTTAATTTATAGTAATCCCTGTTGTATTAGATTTCGCCTTGGAGAAAGTCGAAATAAAATAACTTACCAGTTTTGTGATATGTTTTTTTGTAGCACGTTTTCTAGTTTTATATGTTATCTACGTTTTACTGTTGAACTTTAGATAATATGTTAGATATAGGAAGATAATTCCTGAAGAAGAACATATGCTTTTTCAAGGTACAAGCGTGAAATAGATAACGTGACTGAATTAGCATTAACCATACTAGCAACTCAATAAAATTTTTTATTATCACTTTCTCAGAACTTCTTTAACGTCTTAGTACCATAAGATCCTTTCATAATCACTTAATTACTTTTTATTTCTCAGATGGAACTTCATGCAGATCCTTTTAGGAAAGAAGAGACCATTAAACTTGAGGAGGCTAGAGACACACTGCTTTTTGTGTAAATTTAATGTAAAGGATATTCTTTAAGTTAAATCCTAAGCATATTATGCAAATATAAATAAAATCGAACGACTTTTAATACTTTGTATATAGACTACTTGAATTATCTCTGCAATCTAAACATTGCTTTTGTATAATTCTATCTTAATTACTTTTTACTCTGCTAATAAATACATTAATAAAATTATATTAATTATTTTTTTATGTAATTAAAAACATATTACTAAAATAATACATTTAAATATAAATATATAAATATATATTATAATATATATATATATATATATAATATATATATATACATATATATATATATATATATATATATATATATATATATATATATATATATATATATATATATATATATATATATATATATATATGATTTTGATATATTACATATATATATATAATTATATATATATATATATATATATATATATATATAATATATATATTTTAAAATTATATTAAACGAGTTATAAAAAAAAAAAAAAAAATAAAAAAAAAAAAAAAGAAGAAAAAATAAAATAAGAAAGTTTAGGTAGCAACTCCAAAAACACACTTCTAGTCGGAAACTCGGGCTGATAACATCCTACACGCTTGTCGTGGAAAAAAATGAGAACAAAGGATATCTAAATGAACTAGGTATGGACAGAAGGGTTGCAATAAAGAAGTTTTTTTTATGAAATTAAATGTGTCTACAACGCTTTAACCACTCGATTGGTGTCATGTATATATATATATATATATATATATATATATATATATATATATATACATTGAACAAGACTGTAAACATTTCACGTACTAACCATGTTACGTGCTTAGAAAAAAGGCTAATAAAATGTCAATTTAATTTATTTTGCTAAAAAAATTCTAAAGGTTTCCTGTATTTTACAGATATGCTGGCTTCCCGCTCTTTCGGAATGCCTGGAATTTGGAACGGCATGCTAAAATAGGTAAAAATTTCACTTTCGTATACTATTAAGTCATGCTCTTAGTTAGAAATTTTGCTACTCAGCCATTACATTTTTTGAAAACTAGTTCCAGTCACATGTGTCATTTATATCATGAATTATCCTAATATAGGAATCGCTCTCACAGAAGATGTTTAACGGCTAACCGCGATTAATCTTCTTGTAAAACGAGAATTGCTACCCACCGTGGATTTGAGCCGTGGTTTAATCGTGGTTAACCGTTCAAAGACTTTGATAAAACCGAGATTTAAACACTGATGGTTTCACCAAAGTAGTTCAACGGCTAATTGCGATTAATCCATTTCAAAAAAATGATGTCATGTAATTCTCCGTATAAATAGAGATTAATAGATGTTAGTCGTTAAACGACATTGATGAGACAAACCTTAAGAGGATTATTTTAGGAAATATTTAAAAAAAATATTTATATTTGTTGAGATAAGTGTTTGTGTGTCTGTCTGTAAATATTAAAAGAAGTTATGTCTGTTTCTATTATTTCAAAAATTTTAATGGCGTTCCTATGAATAAAATTGTATACATTCTATATCGGTTATATGATCAGATCAGCGGTCCAGAAAAATCAGACCATATAAGTTTGGTGACCAGACATGCGGAACACATAATTAATTAATCCACAACAGAAAAGCCTTATCCACATTCCCATAAGGTGACAGTCGCTGACGTTTTCATTCTTCATCACCCATTTCAACTCTTGATCACCAAAGTTTGACAGCTAAAATGTTGGTTAATATCGTCCGGGTAATAGAATTTGCTTTGGCGAAAGCAGCTTTTGATAGATAAGATTTTTTTTAAAACCTTTAAATCAATTAATATTTGGCAGCAAAGGATCAATTATTTCTGTTCAAAGACATAAATAAACCTTGAACGTTCTTATTCGTGAAGTATGATTCAAGTGCAACAAAATTTTCCTTCAATTGTGTTGTCTCAATTTCAATTTCAGCACGGAGAGATACTTCAACCAATAAACAGACAAATGTCTACCTCTTGTCAAGAGGCAAGAGAACTGAGAGAGGTGAGAAACTTCAAAGAAGTGTATACACTAACAAGAAAGGGGGAAAGGGAGGGAAAAAAAGGCTTGAATTCAGGTTCTCTCCGATTTCGCACTAACCTCTTTAAAAAAACAGAATGAAAAAAAACAGAAACTCGTTGAAAACATGATATTAACCATATAGCCGATAACAAGAAAAAGAAAAAGACTGTATAAGCGGTGCACTTTAACAGATATTCTCTATTAAGTTAGACGGGACATTAGAAAACTGACCATATAAGCGTTGTGATCTTATAAGTGGGTGACCATATAGCCGGTAATGACTGTATTACTGTAACAATACTTTTTTTAAACACTAAAATATCTCAGAAAAGACCTTTTGATTAAAATGCGAGACAATTTCATAAAAATTGAATCGTCCAACAGTATTACTAAGTTATTTCTCTGTGAATAAGATCAGAGTCAAAAAGAAAAAATTTCCTTCTCTGGTTATATAGCGACCTCTGAATATCGGCTTCACTTATATTTTGCCTCTACTACGTTGTCTGAAGTGTGTTAATTTAAGTATATTTTTAACTTTTAAACAATGTAAAGAAATATTTATTCATACACATAAATTTTGCTGAAAGCTACGTTTAATACTGCACAAATATGCAGTTTTAATAATGCACAACATATTAAAGAATTGTATTATTTTTTTATTTTACTTTAACATTTATATAAAAATAGAACTGGGCCTAGATTTTAACTTAAGTTGAATAATGTTTATCTAAAATTAAAAATATAAGTTATACAATGTATTAGCATCAGTTTTGACATTTCACGTTATTAAATTTAATGTAACACGAGAAAATGCCTTGCGACTTTAAAAATCATACCCAGGTCTAAGGCAAACGCATTAATAGGCAACATCTAAAATTTTGAATGAAAATTATACATTAGCTTACTAAATTTTAAGAGGTCCCAAATTAAAAAGCAGGCAAGGAATTCTAGACAAAAGATGTAGACAAAAATTTTCGCTTCATAATGGATCCAAAATTTTTTATTATATATAACAAAAACATAATAATGCAAGTTCAGTTATGTTTTAGTAATCGTTTACAGTATTTGAATTTTGAACAAAAATGATCAAATTATTGATTTTTTCAGTAGTTATTGAACAACATAATCAAGTCGATAAGTGTTGTTGTGTAGTTTTTTTCTTCAGTTCCGGAGAAAACTTGGAACAGATGCATTATAGACGTCGGTCTCGTCTCGATGTTTTTTTTTTTTCTTGGTGACCAGCAGAAAAACGCGTGTTTTGAAAAATCGCCAAGTAGAAAAACATGGCGGCGATCACATGGCATGTTTTAAACACAATATTAACAAAGCTAAACTTTATAAGGAAAAAAAGATTAACAATTTAAAGCATTATTAAAATAAAATTAGCATAATAATTATCATTTTTTACGTTATTTAAAAAATAAGTAACATATTACTAATATTTATGATATATATCAGCAGAATAAACACAATACATATCATTTTAATAAGCACTAATATTATAAAAAAATCTAACATGTAAAGGTGGTTTCCCACCTGACCACCCCTTGTAATAAAAGAAATGCAAAATAATTTTAATAAAAATAAAAATTGGAAAGGGTAACGTCACAAACATTCTTTAAAACTCCTACCTTCCTTAAAAAAACTTTCAAATAATTCTTTTTTACCAAATAAAAAAAAATCAGATTCGGAATACCGTTATTCCCTCACACTTGTAGTTTAGAATGAAATGCAAAGCCTACCTCCCACCTAAGAATATCCTAATATGTTTTAACAATTTCAAACATAGTAAGAACCGAAATAACTACACCTACCATAAATAAATTATTAAATCCCAGAAAATAAAAACAAAACAAAAATATTCCAAACCAAAGCATCTTGTTTGATTTAGAATATCCTTATACTTTTTAACAATTCAAAAATAGTAAGAACCGAAATAACTACATTCACCATAACTAATTTACAAAATTCCAGAAAATAATAAGGACAAAAACAATTAATTACTATATCCCAGAAAATAAGAACAAAGCGAAAATGTTCCAAACAAAAACATCTTGTTTGATTTAGAAGATTCGGATACTTTTTAACAATTTCAAAAATTGTAAGAGCCGAAATAACTACATTTACCATAACTAATTTACTAAATCCCAGAAAATAATAAGAACAAAAAATAATTACGTATTATATCCCAGAAAATGGTAAGAACAACAACAACAACAAAAAAAAATACAACCTGAGCTAGGCGACTGTAAATCAAAAGAACAGCTAAGATGCAAATTTCTGGAATATTGCCGGGTAGCATAGGATAATCCTGTACTCTCTTGTACAATTCATGGAACAACGCATACAGATATACTAATACACAGTGAGCGCTCATTCACTACATCGTGACGAGGCATAACAACACATCTTTCACTCTGAAGTCTGCTAGCAGATTTATAAGAAGCGATGAAATGAGCCATATGTATTGGCCCAGGGTCATATCGAGATATTCCTGGTCTTTGAATTTGCTATAAATATCTGGACATTCCAAATATGTCGTCAAAAATGTCACCAAGTTTCCAAAAAAGACGTCAAAAGTATTGTTGTTAGAAGCCTTGTCAGCAAGCGAAAGAGAGACTTCAAAGAGTGTTATTAATAAATAATTACTATAAAATTATGTATGTTATTTATGACTGGTATGTGAGAGAAATCTTATATTTTTTCTTTATGTATTAACTACTAAACTTATTTTATTCTAGAAATGAAATTCGAATGAAATTCAAAAACCGGAAATGGTCTCTACATTTTCTTGAATATTACTTCTGGATTCTTGAAGAAATTACATCTCAGAATTGTTTTATAGAGGAATAAAGAAACTCCTATGGAATTTAAGAATAATTTAAATGTATTTTTTTTCGTAAATATAATTAGAAATATCTTAATGATATCTAAAGTGTTAAATAAAATATTGCAATAATTAATCGAGTTTTTTTTTTGTTTATATCAGCAATTTTTCTTCTTCGAATTTAAAGATATATTGTAATCACATAAACCTTCAATCTGCAGATTTCAATGGAGATATTCATTTATACGATTCCTAATTGCATTTTGACTCGTTTAAGCAGTAAGCTTGTAGGTATTTGGTGGGGAAACTCTAAATTTGATATTGAAACATTTCCAGGGAAATGTACCGGGCTCCATGACACAATGGTTAAAGTCGTGGGCTATTTAACCGAAAGGTCTCCAGTTCGATCATGAGACAGTACAAATTTCTTTCCGTAATTTTATACTCGATTTGTCAAGTAGTCAAAAAGACTTCTAAATTAAGCAAATTTTCTGTTACATTAAAAACAATCTAGGAGGTTCTGTTACCATATAAAAGCCTCTGTAAAAACTGCGAGCGGTAGTTGTTGTTTGAGTACTAGCTAGGTAGCTTGGTATTTAATAAACGGTGTAATTTCTTAAACTTGACTCTTCATTCTGTGCCACCTGTACTTGCATTCAAGTAAGAATATTTTAAATGTTTATTTTGATTATCCCTCAATGCATTTTAAATAGTTTGGTCGTCACATATGTATTTTAACTTTTTCTAATCCATAATTAACTTTCAAAATACGAGTCAGAGTTTTGTCTCACAAAATCAATTATTTCCCTGAACAACATAATATAGGTACAGGTATTTACATATTTACAAGAGACAATCAATTATATGAACCGAATGAACTTACTGCTAAACATGTAGCTTACAGAAAAATTTCCCAATTGAAGTAGATCCAAACCGGACAACAATTGTAGAGAAACCATGGTTGCTAGAGCCACAAGATAGCCGTTTTTACCTATTTCGAGCTTTGATGCACCGTGTGAGGTGCACTTGGCAGGAATGTACCTAATATTATCGTAATTATTTAATCGAAATTATTTAAATAATGTCTTTATTATTTGCATACATATTATCACTGAACTTATCTATTACGTAAATAATTTTCTTTTATATTTGAGTTAAATAATAAAATAGGTACATATGTGATAATTTTAAATTGAATCATCGATAATTTTTTGTTGCATAGAAACTTTTATCACCTGCATTGACAACAAATTCTATCTACCTCCAGGGTATAGTGGAAATGATAGTTTCATTCCTTTATTTCCATTAATTACTGTGGCAAAAAAAATTGGGGAAAACTTAACGATATTTTCAACGTATCTAAGAAAATTTAGAATTATCTCTCTAAATGAATTCAACGTGATTCTAAACTGTATTCACAGTATCAGGAGACTGTAGAGGAGTATAAAAATAAACAAATTGTGTTACAGATAATTTATCACCAAAAAATTTTTTAGCTTCTCATAGGGTTCTTTACAATTCTGGAAAATTAAAGAATTTAATGATTCCGCAACAACGGGATAAGGTACTCTAATTTATAAAACTTGTTGATATATAAATCAGAAAAATATTTGAATTAAAATCATTCGCCAATGAACAAACAAGGAGATAATACATAAATAAATTTAAAAAAAAATGTGTATTAGGGAAAAAATCGCAAGATGTAAAACACAATCAAAATAGTTTACGAATCTTCCCTATACACATCTGTTTACTGCTTTAACTGTGAAACATCTTGCTAAATAGCCCTACATACACGATAATTTTTAAAAAACAAATTGTAAATAAGGGAAAAACAACACAAGGATGTAAAACACCATCAAATTCTAGAAATGACCGATTGTCGTCTTTTTTTTTTTTACATCCTGTTTCTCCTGGCTGTGTAATCCGACTCTGTCTCTGAACTCCGCTGAACTTTGCAGATTCCTCCTCACTCCGAGGGGGGGGTGTCTGGAAACTTGAGCCTGGGATGCATATTCAAAATTCCTTACGGACGAACAACATTTTATTTCTTCTTACTTCAAAATTGTGGAAGAGGTCAAATGCGATTCTGAGCCGATGTCATTGCCAGAATTCTAGAAATGACCATTGTCGTCTTTTTTTTTTTTTATAAACGAATATAAATTGCAAATATTTTTCTGCAGTGCCTCTATCATTTTCTAACTCCTAACTTTAATATTTTTAGTTTTGAAAGCATATAAAAAATATTTCATTGCCCTATCCAATAAATATATCCAAACGATAAAAGTTTGGTCTGTGATATTGGCGACCTAGTCTCTGTTTTAAGTGTTAATACGAGCATATTGTTTTTATTAATGGCCAATAATTTTTATCACACCTGTGTTAGGTAAATTGCGATTCTGTAACAGTATGTACCCGGTTACAAACCAATAAAGGATGTTGTTCTTTATTGTCATCCTCAAGTGTAAGTGTTTTACAGCAAGTAAAACGTAATATAAATATATTTTTAATAATTTTTTTGTATTAGTGTAATGTTATTCTTTACAAAATTAAGGATGGTGTGCTGCATTCCTCCATTGTAAGTGTTTTACAGCATAACATAATAATTTAAATATATTTTGTATCACTTGTATTACGTAAATTGTGTAACAAAAGTTTTTCATTCTGTTATATATCAATAAAGTGTTTTGTGCTTTATTGGAGTCCTCCATTGTAAGTGCTTTACAGCAAATACACATATAATACGAGCTTAAATATATATTAATATACGTTTTTAAGTCACTTGTATTACGTAAATTGTGTAACAGAATGTATTTCTTCTGCTACAAACCAATAAAAGATTTTGTGCTTTGTTGAAGTCCTCCATTGTAATTGCTTTACAGAAAGTACAGATCTAATACGAGCTTAAATATATATTAATATAATTTTTTATGTCACTTGTATTACGTAAATTGTGGAACAGAATGTATTTCCTTCTGTTACAAACTAATAAAGGATTTTGTGCTTTATTGGAGTCCTCCATTGTAAATGTTTTACAGCAAGAACAGGCATAATACCAGCTTAAATATATATATATATATATATAATTTTTTATGTCACTTGTATTACCTAAATTGTGTAACAGAATGTATTTCATTCTGCTACAAACCAATAAAGGATTTTGTGCTTTATTGGAGTCATCCATTGTAAGTGTTTTACAGCAAGTAAGACATAATACGAGCTTAAATATATATTAATATAATTTTTTATGTCACTTGTATTACATAAATTGTGTAACAGAATGTATTTCATTCTACTACAAACCAATAAAGGATTTTGTGCTTTATTGGAGTCCTCCAATTGTAAGTGTTTTACAGCAAGTACAGATATAATATGAGCTTAAATATATATTAATATAACTATTTATGTCACTTGTATTACGTAAATTGTGGAACAGAATGTATTTCCTTCTGTTACAAACTAATAAAGGATTTTGTGCTTTATTGGAGTCCTCCATTTTAAATGTTTTACAGCAAGAACAGGCATAATACCAGCTTAAATATATATATATATATATATATATATATATAATATATATATATATATATATATATATAATTTTTTATGTCACTTGTATTACCTAAATTGTGTAACAGAATGTATTTCATTCTGCTACAAACCAATAAAGGATTTTGTGCTTTATTGGAGTCCTCCATTGTAAGTGTTTTACAGCAAGTAAGACATAATACGAGCTTAAATATATATTAATATAATTTTTTATGTCAATTGTATTACATAAATTGTGTAACAGAATGTATTTCATTCTGCTACAAACCATTAAAGGATTTTGTGCTTTATTTGAGTCCTCCATTGTAAGTGTTTTACAGCAAGTACAGATATAATATGAGCTTAAATATATATTAATATAACTATTTATGTCACTTGTATTACATAAATTGTGTAACAGATTGTATTTCATTCTACTACAAAACAATAAAGGATTTTGTGCTTTATTGGAGTCCTCCATTGTAAGTGTTTTACAGCAAGTACAGACATAATACGAGCTTAAATATATATTATTATTAAAGGCCAAATAATTTTTTTATCTCACCTGTATGAGATAAATTATGTAAGTGATTTATTATGATATGCATTACATTATAAATAGATGACAATGAATGTTAATATTCTCTATTTCTTATTGAAAAGTTATTTCTTAATAATGTAACATGGTAATTTCTTTTAACTTTATTTATTTATTAGCATATGTCCTGTCATATGACGGGATCAGTAAAATTTTTAATTTTTAAGAATCTAATTCAAAATTTTTGTTTATTCTCTGATAATTATCTGGTACACGCACAATTTGTTTACCCCCATAATTCTCTAATGCTCCGGATAGTATGAATGCAGTTTAGAAGTGTATGATTTTACCTTGGCCAATTCATGAACAAGAGAAAACATTATGACACTTTTTTAATATAAAATTCTATCTAATGAATTTAGAAGTTTCTGGTGGAAATTTTGTAGATCTTCTAGATAGTGCACTAATAAAATTATTTTACACTGATACATGATCATGAAAGCCTGAAAGAATGAATGAATATGTTTTTTAATAATTTCCTTAAAAGGTTATTTTTTGTGACATTTTGATTTTTTAAAGTCAATAACAGTTTGCATTTATTAAATAACGCTGATACATGATGATAAAAGCCTGAAAGAATGAAAGAATACAATTTGTTTGAATAACATTTCTTAAAAGGTTATTTTTTGTGACATTTTGATTTTTTTAAAGTCAATAACAGTTTGCATTTATTAAATAACACTGATACATGATGATGAAAGCCTGAAAGAATGAAAGAATACAATTTGTTTGAATAACATTTCTTAAAAGATTATTTTTTGTGACATTTTAATTTTTTTAAAGTCAATAACAATTTGCATTTATTAAATAACACTGATACATGATGATGAAAGCCTGAAAGAATGAAAGAATACAATTTGTTTGAATAACATTTCTTAAAAGGTTGTTTTTTGTGACATTTTGATTTTTTTAAAGTCAATAACAGTCTGCTTTTATTAAATAACACTAATACATGATCATGAAAGCCTGAAAAAATGAATGAATATAATTTTTTGAATAATATTTCTTAAAAGGTTATTTTTTTTGACATTTTGATTTTTTTAAAGTCAATAACAATTTGCATTTATTAAATAACACAGATACATTATCATGAAGCCTGAAAGAATGAAAGAATATAAATTTTCCTTTTCCATACTCAGCCATAATTTTTCTTTCGCGAAGTTTGAATTTCCATAAAAACCCCTCACATATTTCCTAAACACCTCAATTTATTGTCACAATTTCTGGTTTTTTTTTAACACTTAATAATATTTTGTGTCTTGACTATTTTTTGTCTTGATGATTTTTACATTTAAATACTAACTATGATATTCACCGTGAGCCTTGGATTAAAAAACAATTCATGTATTTCTTAAAGATCTCAATTGTGATAATCCGCTAATACCCTATATAATAATAGCCTAAGTTATCTGATCGTCTGTCCTCGATTTTATGAAGCGGTTGGACCTGGAATGGATAGAGGCATCTATATTTATCAAAATTGAAAGAGAGTAATGTTTATCTTCTCCTAAACTATAGATCTGATTCTAAAATAAATTGGTGTATATATGCTTCATATTACAGCCAAAAATACTGCCTTCTTTAAAATTTTCGAAATTTACCCCTTCCCCCCTTTTTGATCTTTTAAGGCCATTATTTCAACTCTTATTTTCAAAGGTTAAGAGCAGGCGATTAAATTTATCCATTTATAGCAAAACTAGCATATAGCCCATCATATGACGGGATCAGTAAAATTTTTAATATTCCAGAACTGTTAAGTACCCAATGAGGCAGGTAATAAAATGGTTTGTTTTTTGGCTAAGAATTATCTGGTTCACTCTCAATAGTTTATTTATCGTCATACTCCTCTAGAGTCTCCCGATCCTGTAATGCAGTTTAGAATCACGTGGAATTCATTGAGTCAAACCATGTGGTTATGTATAACAAACAAACAAACTTCTTAATTTCCAAATATATATAAATTAAAAGTTAGATATTTAGTAGTCCTCGACTTATATGAAAAGAATTTATTGTTAATACCGATGATAAAATTTTCATTACAACAAAAAATAATCGATGATTGAATTTAAAATTATCACTTATATACTTAATCTATTATTTAAGTCAAATATAAAAGAAAATTATTTGCTTAATATGTAAGTTCAGCGATAAAACGTATGAAAATAATGCACGCGATATTTAAATAATTTAAGACAAGAAATGATTATATGAGATGGTTAAAGGAATGACGTCATAATGCTAGAAAAAAAAATGTTATTTTTACCTATTTATTACGTGAATAAATTGATAAATTTAATCGCCTGCCCTTAGCCGAGGAATCCATTCCAGGTACAACCGCTTCAAAAATTTGCCGACAGACACCTTAGGCTATTATTATATAGGGGATGAGCGATAAAACGTATGAAAATAATGCACGCGATATTTAAATAATTTAAAACAAGAAATGATTATATGAGATGGTTAAAGGAATGACGTCATAATGCTAGAAAAAAAGTGTTATTTTTACCTATTTATTACGTGAATAAATTGATAAATTTAATCGCCTGCCCTTAGCCGAGGAATCCATTCCAGGTACAACCGCTTCAAAAATTTGCCGACAGACACCTTAGGCTATTATTATATTGGGGATAAATTGGTAAAAATAACATTTTTCTAGCATTATGACGTCATTCCTTTAACCATCTCATTGAATCATTTCTTATTTTAAGTTATTTAAATTATGCCTTATTTTCATACGCTTTATCACTGAACTTACATATTACGTCAATAATTTTCTTTTATATTTCGCTTAAATAATAGTATAAGTACATATGTGATAATTTTAAATAGAATAATCGATTAATTTTCGTTGCAAGATAATTCTCAGCCAAACAAAAAACTATTTTTTTACCTGCCACATAAGGTACTTTAGAATTTTGGAAAATTAAAAATTTTACTGATCCCGTCATATGACGGGCTATATGCTAGTTTATATATTCCGAATAACTTTAGTATATGAGTACAAGGTTTGGTTTGGTTTGGTTTGGTTTGGAGCGCTACGGTCTACTGTTTTGCACAAGAGGGCTAATGAGACCGGGACCTAATGTTTAAAGCCGATTCCGAACGGCTACGAACATCCATGCCAAAGCGGGATTCGAACCCACGAACTCTGGTATCGACGATCAGCGCCCTAACCAATCGGACATCGTTCGGCATATGTACTTAATCTATCTAGCACAAGAGTCGAGAGAAATGGATGGAATATTCCTGCCTCAACTCACCATTCGATCAGTTCTCCCGTTTCCCCTGCGAAAATTCCTATCGCTGAGAGGCGAAAAATTTTCTAAGTCTTACTATTAGGAATGTTCCTCCCCTTAGACGCTTGTGTAACAGAAATGTTTAGCGGCAATGGCACCAACAAAAGAAGTCCGGTCATTGTATTTGACGAAAATTCAATAATGAAAAAGCACGGCACACGTTTTTCCATTGTTGAAACCAATCTAAATTGTCATTTAGGTTGGTTTTTTTTTTTTTTTTTTGTTAATATCTAACCTACTAATTTTAATATAGGAACGCGAATTAGCGAAATGACTTTCCTGAATCATTCCCCGTCTTTTAGTACCTTCAGAGCGGTTCGCGGGACTATATAATAAATAACAAGATACTGCTAGCTATTTGCTACAAACTGCAAACGGAACCTATATCACTCAACAATACAGAACTACTGAAATAATTTGCTAATTAGACCGATATTATATTTTTTTAAAGATATCAATTTCACTTATGTCCTTATAGACAAAGTTCCATACATTAATATTAATTTGGAGATTACATAATGACCTCTGTAGATCCATTTAGAGATTTTTTACTCTATTATATTATCTGAAAAATATTTAATCCATAGTAATCCCTGATGAATTACTTTTCACCATGCTGCAAGTCGATAAAAAAATAACTTACCTGTTTAGTGATATGTTTTCTGTAGTACGTATTCTAGTTTTAAAATTTATCTACGTTTTACGGTTCAAATTTAGTTAATGTGTTAGATGTAGGACTTCA
>CM063507.1:52987809-52995641 GCA_032207245.1 Pardosa pseudoannulata | reverse complement strand
GCGCTATGGATTAACCGAAATTAGTTTAAGGGCTAATTGCGATTAATCCATGGCGCCAACCAATGACGTGATGTATGTTAATTTTATATTGTCTGTTTGTTTCCACCAGACACTGATTAACATCCATGTTAAATTTAACCAGCAGTTTATAATTTTTTTTTCCTATTCCGTGAAGAAGCCCTCACGGCATGCTGATTTGTTTTGTGGACTGTATTTGACGGCCAGTTGAATATATAAAGGCAAGTCTCTCGTTATGCTGGGGGTGTGGTGTTTTATTTTTTTTGACGGTGAATGAGCTGTCTCGTTTCTCGATATGTTTTTATGTTTAGTGAAGATGCCTTTTTTTTGTTAAACCTAATGTGCTTTAACCCTCCGAGTGGAACACACCGGGGAAAAAAGTCTCCAAAAAATAAGCTAAAGAGCTTTATTGTGTCAGTGACCAAAGTGTTCTATGATTTTTTACTTCACCCTTTGCCCCACCCTCGTTATTGTCCCTTTACTTCCGGTTATAAATAGATATATAAATAGACATTATTGATTGTTAATTTTTAATACACATAAAGCTCGTCAATTCTCGAAGATCATCACATAAGAAATAATGTATTCTAAAAGTACGAAAAAAAAATTTTTTTTGAGAATTATTTATATTTTTTTACTAAAGTCATCCAAGATATTTCAGTGGTGCAATTAGAGATATATATGTTACCGCAAACGAAATACTTCGAAATAGAGATTGACAAAGCCATGAGAAGCTATTAGCGTCTTTGTTCCTCAGAGAGTAGGGGTGCATCCCTCAATAAATGTCAGTCAAAGAGGGGTGAAGTTCCTAAACAATCGACCTGACCCTCCTACCTCATAATTTCATGGGGGAAAACACTGTCAGAAATGTACAATACATCTATTTTTGGAACGTTTTTGGAGGTCGAAAATTGTCTGACAGCTGGCGGAATTGTACGTGCAAACCACTTAGAGGGTTAACCCTCCGAGTGGTACACACCGAGGAAAAAAGTCTCCAAAAATATGCTAAAGTTTCATTGTGTCAGTGATCAAAGTATTCTATGATTTTCTACTTCACCCTTTGTTGAATAGATTGGAATACGGGAAACCCACCCTCGTTACTGTCCCTTTACTTCCGGTTATAAATAGATATATAAATAGACATTATAGATTGTTAATTTTTAATACACATAAAGCTCGTCAAGTCTCGAAGATCATTCCATGAGAAATAATGGGTTTTAAAAGTACAAATAAAAATATTCTTTAAGAGAATGATTTCTATCTTTTTTACGTAAGTCATCCAAGTTATTTAGGTGGTGCAATAAGAGATACATCTGTTACCGCAAACGAAATACTTCGAAAGAGAGATTTACAAAGCCATGAAAAGCTATCAGCGTCTTTGTGCCTCAGAGAGTAGGTGTGCAGTTCCTAAACAATAAACCTGACCCTCCTACCTCAAAACTCCATAGGGGAAAACACTGGCAGAAATGTACATTACATCCATTTTCGGAACGTTTTGGAGGTCGAAAATTGTACGTGACAACCGCTTTGAAGACATAATCGGTTTGGCGGAATTGTACGTGCGAACCACTTAGAGGGTTAAACGACATTGATGAGACCAACCCAAAGAGGATTGTTTTCGGAAGTATTTAAAAAATTATATTGGTTGAGATAAGTGTTTGTGAGTCTGTCGGCAAATACTAAAAGAAGTTAAGTCTGAGTCTTTCATTTGAAAAATATTAATGGCGTTCCTATGAGTCAAATTGAATACAGTCTGCATCGGTTATATGGTCAGCTCAGATGTCCAAAAAAATCAGACCATATAAGCGAGGTGACCATATATGCGGAACAATACAACCCTATTGTGCATATACCGTGCATTTTTAATCTATAACAGAAGAGCCTTATCTACTTTCCCATAAGGAGACAAGCGCTGACGTTTTCTTTCTTGATCACCGATTTCAAATCTTGAGGAGCAAAATTTGGTAGCTAAAATGTTTTTTACTGTTGTCCGGGTAATGGAATTTACTTTGGCGAAAGCAGCCTTTGAAAGATGAATTTATTTACACCTCTGCTATATACATCATTTCACAAATACACACAAAAAAATACAATTTCTGATCACAGGTAGGTGATTAGATACACGTAGGCCTGAGCAGACTCAGCTGAAATATTGGTGATCCGATTGAAGAAACAATTCGGTAGCTCTCGCGAAAGTTCACTGAAATAATGGTAGAATATCAAAGCTCAGGTAGAGTTCCGAAGGGAAATATGCAAGCAATCCTGAAGAGGATTATATTAAAAAAGAAAACCCAATACATAGGGTATCATCTCAATCTCAGCAAGAGATATATCCCAAGACGGGATTTCGCTAAATAAAACTCTCCGATGAAGAGATTGGTCGAGGAGACCTCCGAGTTAGCTGGTTGCTAGGTAACTAACTTCTCTAAAAAACAATTTTTCTCGTCTGTTTCTAAGGGAGGGCATCTAAGAGAGTGGCCTCACCCACAATTTCATTATTGGATCACCTAGCGATGATCTAACCTTCGAACAACTGGATTAGTTTGGATTAAACAATCATCGGCCGCAAACCCAGGGGTCCCTGGAATTCTTAGCTGCTACATCCAAGTCGCTGCAAATCCTTTGTCGTTCCGATGATCATATTTATGGCTGTCACTGAAGGTACCGGTTTGTCTAGTATATTGTTCCTCTACTATAGGGCACAACAATATAGACGTCGTGGTGCCGGGGAAAACAATCCCTTTGTATACACACAAGCGAAGTACACCTCTCGAAGCAAAGTTCTTTGATGTCGACACACCGCTAAATCACGACGTTACACCATGCATGGTATACTTTTACCACGGCGGACGGCGAACAATTTACAAAATTATCCATTTCGGAAATGCTTTCACCCTATGACACGAGAAAATACCTAGAGATTTTAGATTTTAAAAATCATACCCAGTTTTAAGGCAAACGTATTCATTGGCAACATCTAAAATTTTGAAAGAGAAATACAATTGCTTACTAAATTTTAAGAGGTCCCAAATTAAAAACTCGGCAATGAATTCTAGACTAAAAATGTACCCAAAAATGTTCGTTTCATATTGGGTCCAATATTTTTAGTTATATAAAACAAACACTTAATATTGCAAGTTCAGTTAGCTATGTTTTAGTAATCGTTTACAAATTTTGACTTCTGAACAAAAATGATCAAACTATTGATTTTTTCAGTAGTTATTGAACAACATAATCAAGTCGATAAGTGTTTTTGCTTAGTTTTTTTTTTTGTGAGTTCGGGAGAAAACTTCCCAACAAAGTACAGCGCAGACCACAAAGAACAGTCCAGAACAGATATGGTAGGATAATCCTGTACGCTTTTGTACAATTCAAGGAACAACACATACAGAAATACTATAGTCCATGTTTATTCACTACAGCACGAGGCATAACAACACTATTTTTCGATCTGAAGTCTACTAACAGAATTATAATAAGCTATAAAAAATTATTTAGAGAGACATTTCGAGATATTTCAGTTGAATTTGCTATAAATATCTGGGCATTCAAATATGTCGTTTAGTGTAAATTCACCAAATAGGGCGCAAAAATAAATTTAAAAATTGTCAGTAAGCAAAAAAAGACTTTAAATTATTATAATAAAAATTGCTAAAAAAATGTTTTATGTTATAATATGTGACAAAATGTTATATTTTTTCTTTGTATTAACTACTAAACTTATTTTTATTCTAGAAAAAATTCGAAAAATTCAAAAACAAATTCTACATTTTCTTCAATAAATTTATCTTGAAGAAATTACATCTCAGAATTGTTTTATAGATATAAAGAAATCATATGGAATATAAGAATAATATATGTATTTTATTTCGTAAATATTATTAGAAATAGCTTACTGATATCTAAAGTGTTAAATAAAATATTGCAATGATTAAACGAAGTTTTTTTTTGTTTGTATCTGCAATTTTATTTCTTCTTCGATGTTAAAGATATATTGTAACATACAAATTCAGTCTGCAGATTAATGGAATATTCAAATTGATTAAATGCATTTTATTGTTTAAGCACTACGTTTGTAGTATTTGGTAAAAAATTTGATATTATTTCAAAACAAAAATCTAGTTATGAAATGTAATAATTACGCCCAAATATTTTTTCGACAAATGACATATAATTCATAAATATTGTCTTTTACTATCAACATGAATATTATTATCGAATTTTATCAATACGTACCATAGTTTTTAAAAAATATGCTGATCTAAAAATAGATCACTGGGCGTTCGGGGGATATATTTTAGCAAATACACAACAATCAGTAGTACTTCAATAACGTGGTAAAAAATGAACCAAATAGATAAAAACTAATGTATTTTCTTTTAAAAAACGTTTATTTATCCAGAATTTCACAATATTACAGAATGTACTTAGTAACGTTCAGTTATTTTAAAATACAAAATTTTAATATTTCTACAGTTTAGTGTGTAATTTGATGAAACATTTCTTGCATAAAGTGGCATCGCACTTCACAAAATATGTTAGGACCTTCCTTGGCACCCTACAAGTCGACAGCTTCCCTTTCTTTGTTCCATATTGTAATCCATTCTATCAAAGCGAAAATCATCTCTGACATAAGCTGTTAATGATGAAGGAAAACTGTAAGGTCGATCTTTCAAAACCTTTTTTCCAATTACCAATTTTAGATATTTTACAGCTCTTCCGAAATCTTTTATGGATATAAAATCACCTTTATGTGCTTTTTTGAGCAGAATACTTGCATTCACTACAGCCATATCAATTATTCGAGTGAATAGACACCAGTACTATTTTTTACCTCTTATTGCTATGCCGGGTTTCTCTAGAGGCCAGTCATGATGGTCTCCCATATGTTTGTTATAATTATTTATTAAATTTGGTTGTGGGATTGATACTTTTTCTTTTTTCTCAGAAGACCATCTTTGAACTTTTGATGTGCACTCAACACTATCAAAGTGTGTATCTAGGAGCTATTATTATATATCTATTTCTTTTATCTGTCAACATCTAACAGGTGATATGGCAATAATCTCCTCTTCAATTTGTTCAGCAAACAGATAATCAACTGCATCCTGACCGTTATTAAATCCTTTTCGACTTATATTTTCATCTAAGGTGAAAAAACACATTACCAGATAGGTAGGGAAAAACGCCCGAACGATGATCTATTTCTAGATCATAATTTCGACATATTTTTACTATTATATTTATTTTAAGATATCATAGCTTTATATCTAATAGCTACATCATGAAATATTAAAATACCAAAAAAATTTAACTTACTGGCATCGCATTTTTCATTTATTTAAGAAACGTCGAAAAACTACGGAACGAAATTTCAAATTTTCTCTTCGCTTTAGATCAATAAAAAAAACAAAAAAAACCGTGTTTACATCATCCCTTGTCTTCATTCAGTGTATGTGTGGGGTGGGTTGAAGGTCATCTAAAAGCGAATTTCCCACGCTATGTTTAGCGATCTAAAAATAGATCACTGGGTGGGGAACACTTTTGATATAATCAAACGAAACTAAAACGATATTTCACAAATGGTTAAAGTCTTAGGCTACGAACTGAAAGGTCTCTGGTTCGATCCTGAGTCACGACAAATTTATTTCCATAATTTTATATTCGATTTATCAAGTAGTCAAGAAGAATTCTAAATTATGCAAATTTTCTGGTTCTGAAGGTAATGTTACCATATAAAAGCCTCTGTAAATACTGCGAACGGTAGTTGTTGTTTAAGTACGAGCTAGGTAGCTTGGCATTTAACCACTTGCGCTACAAAGACGTGCCAGGCACGTCGAGATGCTTTTGTTACAGAACTGAAAGCGACGTGTATACCACGTCGATAGACATTTCGCGCAGAAACAAATGCGACGTGAATACCATGTCGATAGTCACTTCGCGCAGAAACAAATGCGACTTGTGCGTGGTACCTCGGCTAATCGTAAGAGTTCAGCCGTTCATTCTTCAGCTATGTTTATACCAGAGTTGATACGGTATGTTGTACGAATTTTTTTACACGAGAATTCCTTTAGTTTTTGAGATATCTTACTATAATGCTGAAAAATTGAATGAAGTATTTTTTGAAGTATTTTTTAAAGTTATGTCGCGGAGCGGCCACCGGCAGTTAAATCGTAGCGCAAGTGGTTAATAAACTGTGTAATTTCTTAAATTTACTCTTCATTCTGTGCCACCTGTACTTGTATCCACGTGACAATATTTTAAATGTTCATTTTGATTGTCCCTGAATGAATTTTAAGTAATTTGGTCGTCACATACGTACTTTAACTTTTTCTAATCCATAATTAACTTTCAAAATACGAGTTAGAGTTTTGCCACGCAAAATGAATTATTTCCTTGAACAACACGATATAGTTTCAGGTACTTACATATTTACAAGAGACTATCGACGCTATGAACCGAATGAACCTACTACTAAGCATGTAGCTTACAGAAAAATTTCCCAATTGAAGTCGATCCAAACCGGACAACAATTGTAGAGAAACCGTGGTTACTAGAACCAAAAGATAGCAATTTTTACCTATTTTAAGCTTTGATGCACCGTGTGAGGTGTACTTGGTACTAAGATTATTGTGATGACCGCGGTAGGTTCAACCGGGAGCTAGTTACCCATACACAATTGATGAACGAACTGGGATCATTTGGCCGTGAGACCTTCCAGGTATCTCCTGGGGATGGTGGGCCGATCATGAGTAATGGGCCACCCCACCATGCCAGTCACCCTTGAAGTGCCAGTAGCGCCACAGGTGCATTGTACGAGTAAACGCAGCTGAGAGGCACAGGTAAAAGTTTGGAATACTAATGGATGCTTTAGCGAACCTCTTGACGCCAGAATGCATGAGGCAGGCTAGAATCACACGAACTGAAAAGAGGTGCAAAACGAAGATAAATTAGCTAGTTACCCATACACAATTGATGAACGAACTGGGATCATTTGGCCGTGAGACCCTCCAGGTATCTCCTGGGGATGGTGGGCCGATCGCGAGTAATGGGCCACCCCACCACGCCAGTCATCCTTGAAGTGCCAGGAGCGCCACAGGTGCATTGTACGAGTGAACGCAGCTGAGAGGCACAGGTAAAAGTTTGGAAAACTACTGGATGCTTTAGCGAACCTCTTGACGCCAGAATGCATGAGGCAGGCTAGAATCACACGAACTGAAAGAGGTGCAAAACGAAGATAAATTAGCTAGTTACCCATACACAATTGATGAACGAACTGGGATCATTTGGCCGAGAGACCTTCCAGGTATCTCCTGGGGATTGATCGCGAGTAATGGGCCAAACGCCAGTCAACCTTGAAGTGCCAGGAGCGCCACAGGTGCATAGTACGAGTGATCGCCAGAGAGGCACAGGTAAAAGTTTGGAAAACTACTGGATGCTTTAGCGAACCTCTTGACGCCAGAATGCATGAGGCAGGCTAGAATCACACGAACTGAAAGAGGTGCAAAACGAAGATAAATTAGCTAGTTACCCATACACAATTGATGAACGAACTTTCATTTGGAAGATCAGTATCTCCTATTGATCGAGTAATAAAACTCAATTGAAGTGCCAGGAGAATGCATAATCGAGTGATCGCCAGAGACACAGTAAAAGTATTAATCTACTATATGCTTTAGCGAACCTCTTGACGTCAGAATTCATGAGGCAGGCTAGAATAAACGGACGAAAGAGGTGCAAAACGAAAATAAATTAGCTCGCTGCACTTATTATTCTTAACTTCATCCTAAATTGTACTCACATATCTTCTTCTA
>CM063507.1:52952809-52982809 GCA_032207245.1 Pardosa pseudoannulata | reverse complement strand
TTAACTGACAAACACATCTCCTTGTACAGTGTGAATATAATACTTTTTAAAATTTTAATTATATCGGAAGAACAATAAATAAGTATCCTTAAAATACAACAATAAATAAAAAGCTTAACAAATTGTACAATAAATAAATATCTTAATAAATATTATAATAAATAAATAGTTTAACAAATAGTACAATAAATAGCTTAACAAATAGTACAATAAATAAATAGCTTAACTAATAGTATAATAAATAAATAGTTTAACAAATAGTACAATACATAAATAGCTTAACAAATAGTACAATAAATAAATAGGTTAGATAAGAGTATAATAAATATATAGTTTAACAAATAGTATCAATCTTCTCTGTATATTTAAAATTTTAGTATATGTACTGCCGAAGCAAGTGCTGTTTTAGGACTCGGAGCATCCGAAAACAAACATATTTTACCTAGCTGCCATTTGTGAAAGTAATAGATATTTGGCGGGATCGATCCTTGATCCCGTTACCCACTGGTTACGTTGGTTAGGATATTTGAATATTTTGGTACTGTGTTCGATTGCTGTCACGGCGATTGGTCATCATTTCCGTATGTCTTCGGCTCGGTCGAACATAAGAAATAACTTACCCACTGTTTATGAGATATCTGCCTTTACCGACTGAGCTACCATGGCTTTAGGGCTGCCCTGTAAAGTCTAATTGTTGCGAAGTCAAAAGAAGTAATTACCCAGCTTCTATAACCAACGACACGGAAAAAGAAATTCGGGTTGAAAAATAGGAGAGCCTGGTGTCAATTCCTTGAGAAACTAATATTGTTAAACCATGAAGAAGACTTATAAATGAACCAAAATATATTTTAGGTCTTTTATTTCGGAGGTTTGGGCATCGTATTTCTCCATATATTTCTTCAAACAGATTACATTTTCATTGCTGTATAACAATATGAAAACTTACTGTGTCCATTCAGTTTGCAAATATGCATACAGACTTTCGTGACACTTATGAATGCGAAATGAAAATTTTATTTTACAATGCATTCTATATGGACACAGCAACAGGAAAGTACAATTTTTATATAGAAAGTAAAAAGTCGAGAAAGAAACAAACATACTGAATTATTTCTATTTCGAATGTCTATTTGAAAGAAGATATAAACGTAATTCAAGCTTGATAAAATATGGAAAAATCTACACCTTGTGAAATCGTGATACATCATGCTTTATATCTGCGTAAACATAAGTTTCCTCCTTCGACACCTCATTAATATATTGTATTTAAATTCAAAAATAGGAGATAATATGCTGAAAGGGCAACTTTTTGACGAAAAATAAATACACACTGATAGAACGTATCAAAGGAATTGTATAGTTTAAAAAATTACAAATTTTATTCTTACTTAGGATAGTATATTCGATTAAAAAATTGAGGAAGTGTAAACAAGGAAATGTAAATTTCAAACAACTATAAATAGTATTTATACTTGCAGGAATAATTCAAATTAAACATCTTCTGAAGTGATAGCTAAAGCAATATTTTTTAAGAACCAAGCAAAATGCAGTTTAACAGATTAGCTACCATGCTTTTTTGTATTTATGGTATGACAGACACAGTGTATACATCTAGAAGAAGGAAAACACAGATGGACGCATTGTATACTTGCATCAGGCAAAAATTGTGCGAATGCAGTAAGTCTCATAGAGTTTTTTACTTAATATTACTTATGGGGGTATATTACTGTCACACACACACACACACACACACACACACACACACATTATATATATATATATATATATATATATATATATATATATATATATATATATATGTATATATATTTGTGTATCTACTTATAAAGGTGTTAATTCTTTTGTATGTTCATATTTATAAGTTTATCTCTTTCTCTGTACATATATACTTACGTTTATGAAAATATATGTATGTGTAGTTGTTTGTATTTATACATATGTATGAGCATATATATGTATACATATGTATATATATATGTATATATATATATATATATATATATATATATATATATATATATATATATATATATATATATATATATATATATATATATATATATATATACATGTGTGTGTGTGCCCATATGTGTGTGTGTGTGTGTGTGTGTGTGTGACAACTTGTTTAAACTTGTCTACAGTAAACAACTGATACCTTTTTATTCATAAATTCTCTCAATAGGGAAATTTTTTAAACGGATGGCTTTAAAGTATCACATATATTTTTTTTATGAAAAATCGATTTTTTTTCGATTTACTTGTTTTATGTAAATTTAAAATGATGCCCTTATGTTTCCCTGGCCATGAAAAGAAATGATGATAATGAATTTATCTGAAGGTAAAATATTTTAACGTAATTTGAAAAAACATGTGCATTAATATATATGTAAAAACAACCTACTTAATCGGCAGTGAAAACCGTGGTAAAGCAAGAGCTTTAATGGAAGTGTAGTTGACATCCCTAGCTCTTCGTAACTACCGTCAAAATGCTGCATCTTTTTTCCGTAAACTCTCTCCCATCTTCTCGCAGCTTTACTCTGGCCTCGGTTCTAATTTCTATTTAGTTTTCAGAAAACCATCAGATAAACAGTATGCAGTTATGATATATAAAAAAGATGATTTTGCGTTATGTGAGTATTAAGATGTATTGTCAAATACTACATGTTTTCTTCATTAGTTATTTGGAATTAAAATAAACCACGAAAATATATTCGTCAGATCCCGAGATGTCACTTAAATAAAAATACCCAGACCCAAGAGTGAGTACAAAACGGCCAGTTATAAATAATGACAGATTCTCGAAGATTTCGGGTATTGTTTAAAGCAGGGATATTCAACAGTTGACAATTTCGGTAACCCTCGTGTCGTTTTCGTTGAATGACCACTTCATCAAAAGGTGAAAGAACGTTTATCTCAAGGCGTTCCTCGTAATTAAGAAGCAGGGATAAAGTAGATAACCCCCAGGTTTGCTTCGTCATTCGAAGATTTGGGAGACCGTTTAAAACAGGGTTATTCAATACTTTACACTTCGGGTAACCCTTTAGTCGCGTCGTTTTCGTAGAATAACCTCTTCATGAAAGGGGGAAAGAACGTTTTAGCTCAAGTGGTTCCTCGTATTTTAAAAAAAGTGACCAGGTAGAAAAATTCCAGGTTTGGCTCGACATTCGAAGATTCGGGGGTTGTTTATAGAAAGGATTCATTTAAACTTAAGGTAACCTTTTAAGCTTATCATTTTTGTGGAGTATTCTCTTCATCAAAGGAGAAAAGACGTCGTAACTCCAGTGATTACTAGTAATTTAGAAACAGGGATTAAGTAGATAACCCCCAGGTTTTGCTCGACAGGAGAAGATTCGGGGATTGTTTATAGCAGGGATATTCAATCGCTTACACTTTTTTTGAACCTTTGAGATTATTGTTTTCTTTTATGAACCTTTTGTTCAAAAGGCGAAAGAACGTCTTAGCTCAAGTGGTTCCTCCTAATTTAGAAGCAGACATCAAGTAGATAACCGCCAGGTTTGGCTCAAAATTAAAAAAAATAAGGGAAATACTTACAACATTGATATCCAAATATTTACACTTTGGGTAAAACTTTGAAGAATCTTTTGATCAAAATGTGAAAGAACGTGTTAGCTCAAGTGATTCCTCGTAATTTAGAAGACTGGACTAAGTAGATAACCTCATGTTTGCCTTCTCATTCTACGATTTGGGAGGTAGTTTATAGGAAAGACATTAAACTATTTACACTTTGGGTAACCCTTTGAGCTTATTGTTTTCGTGGAGGAACCTGTTGATCAAAGGGTGAAAGAATGTTTTAGATCAAGTGGATCCTCGTAATTTAGAAGCAGGTACCACGTAGATAACCACCATCTTTGGCTCGCCATGTCTCAGAGGTATCGTTTGAGAACTTAAAGGAAATTTTGACGACAAAGATATTTAACCTGCCGCAGACACCATTAATATACTCAACAGATCTTAAACCGGCTCGAACTCCAAAATCGGAACACTCGAATTGAGATCATTTTCTTTGACAACTGAGCGGCTGTGAAAATATATTCTATGAAAAATGAAAGCAACAATGTTTCAAATTATAACAAATTATTAATAACAATATTCTTTTAATAACTGAACTGTGAATGGAGCTTCTTAAGTCTGGAATAATTGTTGAAATCTGTATCATAATATCATCTTCATCACCAATCTGATTTTGTATTTTACATTTGTCGCAGCGTACAACGAGAAAGATGTTTAGCATACATAGGTTTAAATAAATGACAGTAGATGCTCAACAGCTTTTTTTTCAATTTCGGAATATTCTTTTCTAAAGTCATTCCAAAAATGTTAATATCATCTCAAATTGAATAAATTATAGTCTCAATTGTGTGTTGGTCATTTTACCTATTTGTTTATAGTTAATTATCTGCCTTTAAGAACTCAATCTATTATAAAATTAAAATTTGAACAAATTTTTGCCTCTTTCACTCAGCAAATAGTGATCATTTGCGGAAGATCTCGCGATATTTCAAGGAATTCAGATTGAAGACCTCTAGGTTAGAGGATTGCCATCTACTTACACTGAAAAGAAAAGATCATTCCAATGTCATAAAATTCTTCACACAATATTATTTCTTCATTCTGCGTTCTTCTTACATTCAAAGAAGAACGCTAGATATTGATGAGTTAAAAATGGGAAATCTAGTTAAATATCGGCAATATCATGGTGTTCAGAGCGAAGCGAAATTTTTGTGGTTTGAAAACCTATGAATTAACCCTTAATTTAACAAGTTGTTTTTTGAAATATTTTTTAATTTCTGTTATTTTCCCATGTCTGTATAGACATTAGGATGTCTATAAAATAAACAAAATAATTTTCCATTTTTGAGATAATTAACGTCCGCTGTGGCAAACACTGATAATTATGTTTAGTAGTTATAAATATACATGTCCGGTGTAGCGGCCAGTCTTAACATAATAATCTCGTTTCGTGCTTTCAATTTATTCTTGTTTGATAAAAAAGCATTCATATGTATATAAATAACAAGAATAATTAACTAAAATATACAAACAAAATTTTCTTTTTATGTGCGCATTTAAAAACACAATGCAATAAAATGATTTAATATATTCTTTTAATAAGTACATGATTCCATTATTATAGATCTCTTCGTAATGACTAATATAGTTTTTTCAAAGATAAAGACATAAACATATAAATATTTCTTATTGAACTGTTTTTTTTTGAAATAATTTTTGATTTTTGGTTAATAATTTTTAGATAAATTTCTCTCCATCTTGTTCAATTTGTTTGGTGGTATCAGAATAATATGTAATATAAATTCTGCGCTTTATTTTTATTTCGTCATGTTTTATTAAATATATTGTATATAAAATCAAATTAAATACTTATAACAAATTATTTTATCTTCTAATGTTTATAAATAATTTAAAAATTATCTATAGTAACAAATTAATAAAATTTAATAACAAATCATTTAATTATATTGTTTAAACTCTAATATTTTATGGTCTTAAATCATATTACTTAATTTAACAAAGAACGAAGAATATAAACGAAAATTTTAAGAACATTACATATTTTAAAAAACCAAAAAACATAATAACAAAACCAAAAAAGAAAACACATACATAAACAATAAATAAAACAAAAAAATACAAATAAAACAAGTTTTAAAACAACTATAAAAAAAGCATTTCATATGAAATAAAAAGAAATAACCAAAACCACAAAAATATAATGCAACAAAAAAAACTCCTATATACAAAATTATTCACAAAATTTTACAAAAAACATAAAAAAAAAAATTCAATATAAAAAAAAAAACTCAAAACAAAACAAATATTTTTAAAAAATCAAAATATTAATACCAAGCACAAAATTACAACAAACAAAAAAAATCTTTTAAAGCGATAAAACAATATTTATCTAACAAGTCACATTATTTCGAAAACAGTTATGATACGGTATTCTATTAAATTCTGTGATGCTTGTTGAACTTGCCAAAAAAAAAACAAAAAAAAAAAAAAAAATGGAAGCAATGCTAAGCTACAAAAAAAAGCTAATTAAGTATATACATAAATGATGGTAATTCTTAAGAGACAAGGTTCAAATGGTTTGTTATTAGTATGTGCTTTGTATCATATTGTATATTATAACTGTCGTTTTAAAAATAAGTTTCATTTTATTGTTAGATCTCATTAAGGAGTTTATATAATACAACATTTAATATCCGTAAGTTAAATGTATTCTAAGTTATGTTAAAGTTTCGTTTTTGCTGTGTATTGCAACTTGGCTATTGTTGATAACTCACAAATTACAATTTCTGTTTTATCCTAAAGGAAAACTATTTATTATTACCACAATAAAAGATTAATGTATCCTTACTTCATTGATTTATAATGTGTTTTTAAGGGGCTTTATTAATAAAAGTTGATGTACAACTTCTTTCCCATACTACAATAGCAACTGGGAAATTTCTATGTAGAATCAATGTTATCTGCACTTTAAATTGTTTCTGATTTATCAACTTCATATTTTTTACGTCCTGAGCTCTTTTTTCAGATTTTCATATTAACTTTCTACAATTTAAAATTTTGAATGTCGAAGCGTAAAGAAGACATATGTAATAAAAATTAAACTACCAAAAGAAAATTTATAAATGTAAGAAAAAAAATTAATCTAAAGTAATCGACAGAAGCAATGTTTTTACACATTTTTATTATAAAAATATAACCTTTATTCAATGCTGTACTATTTTATAACAGGTAAGTTCTCATATAACCTGTAGAAAAGTAATTAAATAAACATGCTTAAAGTTTTTGAATAGCTATGTCTAACAGCCAAAAGTAGAAAAATCCCATCTAAATAAAATTTGCAAGCTGTTAAAATTATATAAATAAATTTTAATTAATAGATGCTTTAGGTAGAGGAACTTAAAAAAAACTGTATTTACACTTAAAGTTACATTTATGTATTCAGATATTTACAAATGTTTTATTAAAATATAACAGTAATTTTATAGCAAATGATAATCAACTCCATTTATTAATAACAGTCACTTAACCATATCTTAAAAATGTAATAGATGATATAAATAGGTCTTCTAAATTATGTTTGCATGATTGTTTACTTCACTCCAAAAATATAATTTTAACTACTTATAAAATATTTCTGAATAACTACTCTAAAAAAGTGACTGAAAAATATATTGAAGAAGTTAAGAAAAAATCCAATAAGAGAAAAATAAAAAAAAATTCTTAAATATTTCTTGTAACAACATTTTTACTTTTTTTTCTGTATACTATTGAATTATATTTCATTGTTTATGTAGTACAAATCAGTATCAGATGTTATACGTAAATAAAACTGTAAAAATTTTGCCTCAGCATAATATTTTTGCATGAGTTTGTGAAATTTGTCAGTGATAAATTGTTCTATGATTTTATACTAAGGCAGTGTTTTTTAACATTACCTTTAATATAATCCTTAAGGATTTTATTTATTTTAACTTTAATGTGATCCGTAAAGGATCATATTTTATGAATAAAGATTAAGACATTTTATTTCCATGGGACCATTTAATAAAAGGTAAGTAAAAAGAAAAAAAAAGATGCCAGTTGTGTAATTTTTTGCAAATGTAATTTCTTTGCTTAAAATTTTATCTATGTATCGTATCTGTTCTCGTGTAGTGTATGAAGTTGGTAACTAAAATTTAAATATAAATTGACACACAAATAAAATCTATAGCAAAATAATTTTCTACTAATCATTATTCAAGTTAGTGAAATAATTAAATATCCTTAGTTTATTTTTTGAAAAAAATATTTTGATGAGAAGTAAAAGGCAAAACATAATTTACTTGAGGATTATAGGAGGGAAAACGCCTGCGGTCGCCGCCATGTTTTTAAGTGCGCAGGCCTTCTATATAGATGGCTGTGTTCATGCGTAATTTTAAGTATATGTCTTTTGTTTCAAATATCGTCTTAATCTCGTCTTTGTTTTTCAGATAAATTAGATGATTGGGAGGTATGCTGGAATAAGGCAGCAACCCCGGTAAGCTATAACTGATGATGTATACAGTTTTAACAATAATTGAATGGAAAATAGGCTGCATATTTAAATCTCTAAAGAGAAAGTGGATATTACAAAGCGTTAATGAAAATTATATCACACTATTTAAAACATCAAGATTTTATTTTTAATTAAAATTTTAAATAGTTTATTGATTTTAAAGTGTATTTTTTAACTAATTTTCAGTTTTTTTCTTTTATTTTTGTAATCTTATAATTTAAAAGTATCTTTCGTACATATTTGGATAATGGTTTACACATTGATTGTGAAATTACCCAAGCCTCATATACTCATTGGTCAATCATTGGTTAAACATCAACTTCCGATTTCTTGACTCCCGGGCAACATCGCCTGTAACCTTTAAAAGTAAATTAAAAGTAAATGGTTTATCAGATAAAGCAGATGAATGGGAGAAAAGCTGGAATATTTTATTGACTGTGGTAAGCTCTAATAGTTTATGTACAATTTTAAAAATAATAGAATGGAAAATAGGGTTCATATTTAAATATCTAAAGAAATAGTGGATATTACGTAACGTTAAAGAAAAAGTGTATCAAAGTATTTAAAACATTAAGATTTTATTTTTAATTTAAACTTTTTAAATAGTTTATTGATTATGAAGTTTTTTTTAACTAAATTTTAGTTTTTCTTTATTTTTATAATCTGATTATTTGAAAGTATCTTCCGTACATCTTTGGATAATGGTTTACACTTAGATTGAAAAATTATCAAGCCGCAAATAATAGTTGGTCAAATTTTCGATTTCGTGACTTCGGAACAACATCGCCTCTGACCTCTAAAAGAAAATTAAAAGTAAAAGGTTTACAGACAAAGAGATGAATGGGAGAAATGCTGGATATATGCTATTGCCCGTGGTAATCTGTAATGGTTTATGTACAGTTTTAACAATAATTGAATGGAAAATTGGGTGCATATTTAAATCTCTAAAGCAACAGTAGATATTACATAGCATTAAAGAAAACCATATCAAAGTATTTCAAATATCAGGATTTCGTTTTTAATTTCACATTTTAAAAAAGTTTATTGATTATAAAGTGTTTTTTTTAACTAATTTTCAATTTTTCCTTTTATTTTTGTAATCTGATTACTTGAAAGTATCTTTCGTACATGTTTGGATAATTTTTTTACACAAAGATTCAAAAATTACCCTAGCCTCAAAGAATTGTTAGTCAATCATTGGCTAAACATCGCCTTTCCATTTCTTCACGTCGGGGCAACATCGCCTGTGACCTTTAAAAGTAGTTGCGCATCTCCACCGGCAATCTGACTCAATAAAGAAACTGGACTGGAGATCATCACCGTAGCTATTATCTGACAGATTTACCGATCAATTTCTGATGTTTATAATCAGAAGTCGATGTAATACTTAACATTTTCCGATGTTTATAACCAGAAGGAAGACTAGAACCAAACATTTTATGACATATCATTTTGCGTAACATAAGAGGGCTACCTGATACCTGGCATTATTCGTTATGCAGGATGAGTGAGTAAACTGATAGTTAAACTGTGCTCGATAGAGAGTTTGGAACTAAAGGTGCTCATAAAAATTAACTAGGAGGGGTTATTTTCCTAGGAAACATCGATCCCATAAATACACTGTTTTGGATATAATAGGAACTTAAGACCGGCCGATTATCAGGCGAAGTTATGATGCGAGGAGAAAGAAAATAATCGAAAGGCAACTTCAACCGGACACAATTCAACAAATTGAGAAAACGTAATTTAAAATGTTAGTATCAATCAGCGTGACATACTAACAACCATATAAAATATACTTTTTAACTAACAAAATTACACATGAAAGATATTATTATTATTTTATTATGCAAAGTATAAAGATGCGAATATCTGGTCTCAATTTTAGGAATGTAACCTATCTAATTTTGAAGTAAGAGTGAGCATAAATTCTAATATCATGAAATTGAAAAAATCAAATATAAAATGTATTAAAACTCAGTAACTCAATGTTTACAATTTTACGTTTAAATATTTGCAACAAGTTAAAAATTAAAATCAAAATTTTAAAGGTTTAAGGGTAATTGTGCCCACTTAAAACTTCAAGAAGCTTGGATCAAAAGAAAACAAATGAATTTTGGTATTCTATTGCTGCCTTATTGCACTAAGCTCTTGCTTATTTTGTTTAATGGTTAATTCCTAACCTTTTGTCATATATTAGGGAGGCTAATAATCATATTTATTTTCTTCTTCTGACAGACTAAAGTGTTGTTCATGGATAAATACAATGAATGTGACTTGGTGTGACAATTACAAATATTTCTTTAAAAGAAAATGTTATGGAATTTTGTAAATTACCAGACGAAATGGTTGTAAGTATGTCACTAACATTAAAAAATTAGAAGTTTTATCTCAAATTTATATCTGCTTATATTCTTTATGAAAATTATATATATATTATATATATATATATATATATATATATATATATATATATTTATATATATATATATATATCTTCTGTCATATATATATATATATATAATAGAACTCCTCCTAAACGAGATGGACTATATATATATACTATATATGTATATATATATATATATTTATATATAATACTATATGAATTTTCTGTCTGTGAGTTTGTAAATTAGAACTCCTCCTAAACATCTGGAACTGGTTTTGATGAATTTTATGTATGTAATTGATAGAATGGTTTAGATTAACTATTTGAGCCGATAAAAGATGCTTTTTCTATTATTAAACCGAAATTGCGCGCTTATTGAGATTATTATATAATGCCTCTTGAAACCCTTCATTGCTAACGTGTCTGTGACGCTGTGGTCAGATTGACGGGCCTCAGTACGAGAAGTCACAGGATAGAACTCCATGCAAACGCTGTTGGATTTTTAATTTAATATATTTACGTTTGTGATGACTTTCGCATGGTGGCGTCAAGTATTTTTAAAATAAATTTTTCCTTAATTTTCCATCAAAACGGTCAAATTTAAAATTAATTTAAAATCATTTTACAATTTTCGGGTTAATAGCGTTAAAACAGGAAAACGTCTGTCGGGTCGAATTGAGTATATATATATATATATATATATATATATATATATATATATATATATATATATATATATATATATATATATATATATATATATCTTGCCCAATTTTTCAGTCGTTAATAAAATTATATTAGCTCATCCACTCAAGTTCAAATAATTTCTTTTAAACTTTTAGTGGTTGACACTTGAAGTTAATACAGTTTTACAAATATTAATTCATTACTTAAATGGGATTAAATAGTTTTATCAGGACAATCGCGCCAATGTTTCGGAGCCAGTGTTCTGATTTCGCCAATGCATCGCCAGTTTAAAAAAAAACCTAAGAATCAGGATATGAAATGATTATTCCACGGGATTTTTTATTTCTTATTTCACTTGTGTTCATATTATTTAATAAAAAATAACAAAAATAAAATTTTCTTGGTAGATTTAAGTAGAAATTGAATTTAAAAACTCTTTTTTATATATTACTTATTTAGAGAAAGCTTTGGGAAATAGGTTGGAAAAATTCAAATCTGAGACTCCTTTTAATGAAATATTTTGTGGCTAGGAAAATAGATTTCTAGTAATAAGATAGGCGATCACATATTTTTGAGGGATATTTTAACTATAATAATTTTGATACGTTACCTATACATGTGCTTGTGTTTTTATATCATAACAGTAATAAACCTTTTTTTTTTCAGAAACCTTGCAGTGAGAAGTTCATGAAAGAATACAATTATTATACAGTAAATTTCTCCATTCACTATTTAAAAGATTACCGATTAAAAATTTTTTTTTTCGTAAAGTATTCATTTCAAATTTCTTGTGCATTATATCAACAAGGATAAAAGTGTATAAATTTATAAAAATTAGATCACTTATGCGTAATTTTCATATAAACTAACTGCTTCGCATCCACCTTAGGTGTGGGTAATAAACGATTCTAAGAAGTATTTTAGAACCATTATTACAGATATTCATATTGTAGCTTATTCAGCCGATAAGTTCACAGGAGACTCGATCGGTCAAAAATTCAACCGGGTCATGAAAATCGGTCTTTTTATACCGTCGTCTTTCCGCAAATTTCCATCTCAGCTGATCGGACATCTGGTTTATAACATGATGAGGAGTTGCTTTGTAGAATTATAGCCGGACAGGTGTAAACCCGGTTCCAAGGGCAGTTTTAAGTAATCGGGAGGAATCTCGCTAATCATTAATCGATGTCTCTGGACACACCTTTGGAGAACAAGGTAGGAAAGTATTGCTGCTTCCCTTACAATGTAGATGATTTCTGTAGTATGAGACTCTTTCTTCGGGATGCTATTGAAGCTAACACTGGAAACACTTCACCAGCATCCTAATGAATTTCTCAAACAGAATGATTGAGATGGTCCTCAGTGTTAACAATCCTCTTCTTTAGCCTTCTATTCTGCGCGAAAATACGTCCTTTCACTAGGTAAAGATGAGCTCAGTTCAAGTGTTTACAATGGGCACGTTTGTTATTTCGACCTTTCACCGGTTTTTCTCACGGTAGTAGATAAGGTTGTATCTTGAAATTTAATGTAACGAGAATTCATTACAATATACCTAAAAATCTTAAAATTCATGCTGCAAGGTTGTAGACTAATATGACAATTTATTAATAATAGATAGCCATAGTTATTCCTATGTGTGTGCTCGGTGTAGTCCGTAAACTGCTATGTTATTAGGACAGATTACACAGCTTTCTCTTAAATGAAGCAACAATTGAGTTTAACACAAGAATAGCGTATATCTCTCAACTTGGAGATAAAGCTCCAAGTATGGTAGCCTAACATTTTATCCTGATATCCCCGAGTTTATAAGATCTGTATCTATATTTTGATCAATACTATATTAGTATCCGATTCTCCTTGAGCAACGTTTTTCTTTTATATTAAAAGCACGATATACTACAAAATGATAGAGTGAACCATCAATGGTTCATTATGGCTAGATTTAAAAATTTTGGAGAAGATGGTTTTGTAAATCATAGAGGGATTCATTACCCGTGAATATAAATGAACTGTTTATAAGTGATGTGTATTAATAAAATAAGAGTATATACACTCAAGAGCCGAAACATTATGACCACCTGTAAATAAGGAGTTGGCCCACCTTTGGCGCGCAACACAGCTTCAACCCGAATTGACATGGATGCCTTAAGTCCACCAGATGTTTAATCAACGGTTACACAAATCTGAGATATTGCGAATTGGTGGTCTTTGAACTCTGAGCTGTCGTCCCATGACATCCCAAATGTTTTCTATCGGATTAAGATCCGGTGAGTTAGGCAGCCAGGACATTAACTGGAATTCAGCATCATGTTCCTACAACCAATCCAACAAAATTTCAGCCTTGGGACAAGGGGCGTTGTCCTGCTGTAACATTCCATTTTCAACTGGAAAAACAGAAGCCATTTAAGTGTGCAACTGATCCGCAGTGATGTTCAGATACCCTGTAGCATTCATCGTCTGCTCTACCACAAACACAGGTTTCAGAGATGCCCAAGAGAACGTCCTCCAAATCCTAATACAGCCACCACCGGCCTGTTTATGACCTACTGTACATTGAGGGAGCAAATGTTCGCCTGGAAGACGGCGTATCCTCGCACGGTCATCGGCGTGATGAATGACAAACCCTGTTTCATCTGACTAGACTACTTTCTCCCACTGATCCATGGACCAGTCACGATGTTCCCTGGCCCCGCATAGGCGCAGTTGGCTCCAGTTTTATTTCACCATAAGAGTCAGGTTTCAACGACCCTTTTTTTGATTGTGTGTGGACGCCCAATACCATGTCGTCTACTGCTGGTTTCACCATCATTCATCCACTTTGCATAAGTACTAGCAAATGAAGATCACTAACAACCTACAAGTCATGCAGTTTTGGGAAATACTTGTTCCGAGCCTTCGAGCCATTACAATCTGCCCTCTATCAAAATCGCTTAGATCCGCAGCCTTTCTAATGACACACAGAAGTAAGTGAAAGAATGATTCTTCAGACTCTCCAACAGCAGTTATATACCACTTACACCTGATCACGTGCTTTACACGTCATCCAGGTCAGTTCATTACAAAATGTAGGGGTGGGTATACAGTTTTGGCTCATGAATGTAATTCTATTACAATATAGACTCTGACTCAATTAAAGTGGCCATAAAAGCAAACAATACAATGTTCGAATGCAATGTCTTTGTGTTTCCGTAAGTATTTCAAATAATATCGTTAAATTTTCCGAGGAGTATCATAATATTAAGTATTACCAACAATTGTATCGTTAATATGGTATAAATAGTATAAAAAATTATTTTGAAAAATAAAATTTTAAAAGCAATAAAGGGAATAAAATTTTAAATAATACAGTTTAATTATTTCACTTTATTCTTTTAAATATAATTCTTTTAATATAATAAAGAAAATAGAGTAATCTTTGTAAATCCCGAAACTATACATAAATTTACAGAAAAAAATTTCACTCTGCTCAAATTACATCTCTTATAATTTCTAGGAATTAATGTAAAAGTTCATTATATATATTCAATACTCATCTTTTAATTGTGTGGAATTGTCGGGCTTTCCAATGATAAACAAAATTTTTTTATATACTTAAACAATTTGAAGATGTTTGCCTTCTTTATATTTCATAAATATTACATAAAATAGGAAAATTATCAATTATTTGTTGTAAATTCATTTTATAATAATTTCCATCAACCTAAAAGCCTGAAGATATAGGAAAGAACTAACAATAAACTATTAAAAGCAGTTGAAAATTTACTGCCCACAAATTGAGCAGCATTTTATTTCATCTACTTCATGGAGTCTGTCGTTTGCTTCTGATGCAAATTTATTAATTTCATTTTATAGTCACTTTGGGTGCTACTCTGCTGTAGTTCAAACATTTTGCAGGCGACATTTAATTGATAATGACGTCAGAACTCTTTATTTTGACTTGGAAGATAGGGTAATCTGTTATAATTTCTAGAAATAAATGTAAAATTGTACCAAATTTAATAATTACAAGTACTTAAATAAATCAATGTTGTGTTTAGGCAGGAATAATGATTTACTTATGTAAAATTAAAATTTTAAATAATGAAACCTATAGCAACGCATTAGTTTTTATTTAAAAAATTGCTATTGAAACATATAAAAATATTGATTGAACAGGGTGACTTTTAATTTTTTTAAATAGCATTAAGATAATATATAAGAATTATATTTACCAAACAATAAAAATCTAGTTTAAAATATTAAAAATTATAAACTATAAGTAAAATTATAATAAAAATCTGTCCAAGGTAATAACAAAGAAAATAATAATGGTTTTCGATAAAATATGATTTCAGCGTTTAGCAGATGCAAAACATTCTCCAATACATATATATTTTAATAAATATTTTTTTTTACTTGAAATCTAACAACTTAGATACATTATTATATTACTTGGAATACCAAATATGAGGCTATAAGAATGCCAAAATTGAATAACACTCATTTTTTGGCCTCAACTCAGCTATGGAAATGCAAGTGGTGCATAATTAAACTTGCATTTTGGTCAGTTCTTCGTTGAAATATTTCGAACTAACTGGAATATCGGAACACGAAATTCCTTAATCGGATAATTCTTTTGGTACTCTTGGCGCCTTTCTGCGTCTTAGAAAAGTTTACCACAGGTTTCTACTTCATTTCTCTATAGTTCACGTTTGTTATGAGTATATTTTAGTGAGTGATAACTGTATTATTATTATTATTATTACTAGCAAATAGCCCATTATATGACGGTATCAGTAAAATTTTTAATGTTTCAGAATTGTAAAGTACTCTATGAGGTAAAAAAAAGGATTTGTTTCTTAAAAGAGAATTATCCGGAACACGCTGAATAATTTGCTTATCTTCATACTTCATAAAACCGATTCCCGACCTCTCTCCAAATCACAACGTGTTGAGAATCTATTCTGCCATTGAACCGACTCTCATCCGTAAAGAGGACACCATTTCATTGTTCAGTTGTCCAGTTTTGTGACCTCTGCACCACTGTAAATGGTGGTGTCGGGAGCAACCTTTCTTCGGGAGTCAGCGTTCAGGACATCGGGCAAAAATGCCCCCATTGTGAAGGCGTCTAAAAAGAATAAACCGTGAAACTTGTCGCTGATTGCTGTACAAAATTGATGAGCAATGGCGCTTGTGACTGGTGTCCGCCTCTTTTCACCTGCAGGACGATAATTTGGTCATCTCCTGCATTTGCCATTTTCGGTTGATCACCACCAACTTTCCTAACAGCTGTACCTGTGGTTTGGAAGTCTTTCGAAGCTCGCGAAACGACACTTTTGTTGATTTCGAAATCTGCAGCTATACTGGTGATATAACGCATCTCCTTTATATTTCCGATCATTCTTCCATGTCTGAAATCGTGCAAGAGATTTCTTCCAGCAATATTTCATGAACTCACTCACTGACACTTTCACCGATTATGTTGAATTGCTTCTCCGTCCTTCCTTTTACCTTACTGTTGAGCTGCGCACGCTGTCATCATGCTTTATGCGTAAGCTCGCATCGCCTCTGATCGTTCCGATCCTGATATTTGCATAAGAATGACGTTTATTCTTACCTATTCATTGTCTTGACCTCCAGACCTCCTTTTCTGCTATTTTATGGCTATATGTTAAACTTTTACATTGTTGATTAAGTTTTACACACCAGTCTATTAACAATATCAATTGCACTTATGTCCTTATTAGGTGAAAATGTCACAAATATTAAATTTAATTTGATGATGGCAAAATGACCTTCCAGGATTAATTTAGAGATTTTTTACTCTATTATTGTATCTGTAAAAATATTTAATTTATAGTAATCCCTGTTGTATTAGATTTCGCCTTGGAGAAAGTCGAAATAAAATAACTTACCAGTTTTGTGATATGTTTTTTGTAGCACGTTTTCTAGTTTTATATGTTATCTACGTTTTACTGTTGAACTTTAGATAATATGTTAGATATAGGAAGATAATTCCTGAAGAAGAACATATGCTTTTTCAAGGTACAAGCGTGAAATAGATAACGTGACTGGTAATTAGCATTAACCATACCTAGCAACTCAATAAAATTTTTATTATCACTTTCTCAGAACTTCTTTCCCAACGTCTTAGTACCATAAGATCCTTTCAAACTAATCACTTAATTACCTTTTTATTTCTCAGATGGAACTTCATGCAGATCCTTTTAGGAAAGAAGAGACCATTAAACTTGAGGAGGCTAGAGTAAGCTGTGTTACACTGCTTTTTGTGTAAATTTAATGTAAAGGATATTACCTTTAAGTTAAATCCTAAGCATATTATGCAAATATAAATAACATCGAACGACTTTCTAATACTTTGTATATTGGAGATTCTACTTGAATTATCTCTGCAATGCGTAAACATTGCTTTTGTATAAATAATTAAAAAACTAATACTGTAAATACATTTAATTAATTTCTAAGCAAGTGTAATTTAAATACACAAACACACAAACTTTTATATATATATATATATATATATATATATATATATATATATATATATATATATATATATATATATATATATTTATATACATATATACATATATACATATATACATATATATATATATTTATATTTATATATATATATATATATATATATATATATATATACATATATATATATATATATATATATATATATATATATATATTATATATATATATATATATATATATATATATATATATATATATATATATGCCAAGTTTTAAATTGTGATTAAAAATTAAACGAGTTATAATTAAAAATAGTTTGAAATCATTAACGATAAAGTATTAGGCGAAAGACACTATAGAGAGTAAAGAAGCTGACGCGGATGTAAATATAAGAATTAGTTTAGGTAGCAACTCCAAAAACACACTTCTAGTCGGAAACTCGGGCTGATAACATCCTACACGCTTGTCGTGGAAAAAAATGAGAACAAAGGATATCTAAATGAACTAGGTATGGACAGAAGGGTTGCAATAAAGAAGTTTTTTTTATGAAATTAAATGTGTCTACAACGCTTTAACCACTCGATTGGTGTCATGTATATATATATATATATATATATATATATATATATATATATATATATATATATATATATATATATATACATTGAACAAGACTGTAAACATTTCACGTACTAACCATGTTACGTGCTTAGCAAAAAGGCTAATAAAATGTCAATTTAATTTATTTTGCCAAAAAAAAATTCTAAAGGTTTCCTGTATTTTACAGATATGCTGGCTTCCCGCTCTTTCGGAATGCCTGGAATTTGGAACGGCATGCTAAAATAGGTAAAAATTTCACTTTCGTATACTATTAAGTCATGCTCTTAGTTAGAAATTTTGCTACTCAGCCATTACATTTTTTGAAAACTAGTTCCAGTCACATGTGTCATTTATATCATGAATTATCCTAATATAGGAATCGCTCTCACAGAAGATGTTTAACGGCTAACCGCGATTAATCTTCTTGTAAAACGAGAATTGCTACCCACCGTGGATTTGAGCCGTGGTTTAATCGTGGTTAACCGTTCAAAGACTTTGATAAAACCGAGATTTAAACACTGATGGTTTCACCAAAGTAGTTCAACGGCTAATTGCGATTAATCCATTTCAAAAAAATGATGTCATGTAATTCTCCGTATAAATAGAGATTAATAGATGTTAGTCGTTAAACGACATTGATGAGACAAACCTTAAGAGGATTATTTTAGGAAATATTTAAAAAAAATATTTATATTTGTTGAGATAAGTGTTTGTGCGTCTGTCTGTAAATATTAAAAGAAGTTATGTCTGTTTCTATTATTTCAAAAATTTTAATGGCGTTCCTATGAATAAAATTGTATACATTCTATATCGGTTATATGATCAGATCAGCGGTCCAGAAAAATCAGACCATATAAGTTTGGTGACCAGACATGCGAAACACATAATTAATTAATCCACAACAGAAAAGCCTTATCCACATTCCCATAAGGTGACAGTCGCTGACGTTTTCATTCTTCATCACCCATTTCAACTCTTGATCACCAAAGTTTGACAGCTAAAATGTTGGTTAATATCGTCCGGGTAATAGAATTTGCTTTGGCGAAAGCAGCTTTTGATAGATAAGATTTTTTTTTAAAACCTTTAAATCAATTAATATTTGGCAGCAAAGGATCAATTATTTCTGTTCAAAGACATAAATAAACCTTGAACGTTCTTATTCGTGAAGTATGATTCAAGTGCAACAAAATTTTCCTTCAATTGTGTTGTCTCAATTTCAATTTCAGCACGGGGAGATAACTTCAACCAATAAACAGACAAATGTCTACCTCTTGTCAAGAGGCAAGAGAACTGAGAGAGGTGAGAAACTTCAAAGAAGTGTATACACTAACAAGAAAGGGGGAGGGAAAAAAAACTTTATTCACTAACCTCTTTAAAAAAACAGAAGAAAAAAACAACGCTGACGTTTTCCTCTCAATAACTCAAGAAAAAAAAAGACTGTATAAGTCTAAGAACTTTGGCGAAAGCATTGAAAAATGATATAAACTAATCAATGAATATTTGGCAAAAGATCAATTATTTCTGTTAAAGACATAAATAAATGAACTTCTTTTTAATTATTCAATGCAACAAAATTTTCCTTATTGTGGTTAATATTTCAGCACGGAGAATAACTTCAACAATAAAAGACAAAATTTCCTCTTGTCATAGAGGCGAGAACTGAATAGAAACTTCAAAGAATGTATACACTACAAGAAAAAAGGTACTTAATTTCAGGTATATTTCTAACTCTTTAAAATAACAGAATGAAAAAAAAACAGAAATTAAAACATGATATTCATATAGCCATAAAAGAAAAAGAAAAGACTGTATACTGCACTTTAACAGATATTCTTATTAATGCACACATTAAAAATGACCAATAAGCTTTTTTATAAGTTGACCATAAAATGAATGTATTACTGTAACAATACTTTTTTTAACTATAAATATCTGAATAATTTTATTAAAATAAAATTTCAATAACATTGAATCGAACAGTATTACTAAGTTATTTCTCTTATTAAATTTAATGTCAAAAACGAGAAAATTTCCTTCTCGAAATAGCGACCTCTGAATATCGCATTCACTAATAGCCTCTAAATTGTCTGAATGTGTTATTTAAGTATATTTTTACTTTTAAACAATGTAAAGAAATATTATGTATACACAAAATTTTGCTGAAGCTCTTTAATATACAAATATTTTTAATAATACAACATATTAAAGAATTGTATTTTATTTTTTTATTTTACTTTAACATTTATAAAAATAGAATCTAGATTTTAACTTAAGTTGAATTT
The DNA here is from genome assembly GCA_032207245.1 of Pardosa pseudoannulata. NCBI lineage: Eukaryota > Metazoa > Arthropoda > Arachnida > Araneae > Lycosidae > Pardosa > Pardosa pseudoannulata. The sequence goes on along the minus strand of CM063507.1, from coordinate 52,962,258 downwards.
TTATCTAAAATTAAAAATATAAGTTATACAAATATTAGCATCAGTTTTGTTAGTTTTTTTTAATGTAACACGAGAAAATGCCTTGCGACTTTAAATCATGGTCTAAGGCAAACGCATTATAGGTCTAAAATTTTGAATGAAAAATCATTTTTTTTTTAAACCCAAATTAAAAAGCAGGCAAGGAATTCTAGACAAAAGATGTAGAACAAAATTTTCGCTTCATAATGGATCCAAAATTTTTTATTATAAATAACAAAAACATAATAATGCAAGTTCAGTTATATTTAGTAACGTTTACAGTATTTGAATTGAACAAAATGATCAAATTATTGATTTTTTTCAGTAGTTATTGAACAACATAATCAAGTCGATAAGTGTTGTTGTGTAGTTTTTTTCTTCAGAAAAAACTTGGAACAGATGCATTATAGAGTCGGTCTTCGTCTCGATGTCTGACCACAACGCGTGTTTTGAAAATCGCCAAGTAGAAAAAATGCAAAATAATGTTTTAAACACAATATTAACAAATAAACTTTAAAAGAAAAAAACAGATTAACAATTTAAAGCATTACTAAAATAAAATTAGCATAATAATTATCATTTTTTACGTTATTTAAAAAAAATAACAGATTAGTAATAGCTATGATGTATATCAACAGAATAAACACAATATATGACATTTTAATAAGCTCTAATATTATAAAAAATCTAACATGTGAGGGGTTGGTTTCCCCCCCCCTTGTAATAAAAGAAATGCAAAATAAATTTAATAACAGATGAAAATTGGAAAGGGTAACGCCACAAACATTCTTCAACACTCCTACCTCCCTTAAAAAAACTTTGAAATAATTCTTTTTTACCAAATAAAAAGAAAAAAACCTCAGATTCGGAATACCGTTGTTCCCTCACACTTGGAGTTTAGAATGAAATGCAAAACCCACCTCACACCTAAGAATATCCTGATATTTTTTAACAATTTCAAAAATAGTAAGAACCGAAATAACTACAAGCACCATAACTAAATTACTAAATCCCAGAAAATAAAAACAAAACAAAATATTCCAAACCAAAGCATCTTGTTTGATTTAGAATATCTGGATACTTTTTTAACAATTTAAAAAATAGTAAAAACCGAAATAACTACACCCACCATAACTAAACTACTAAATCCCAGAAAATGATAAGAACAAAAAAATAATTACGTATATCCCAGAAAATGGTAAGAACAAAGCGAAAATGTTCCAAACAAAAAAATAGAAGATTCGGATACAACAATTTCAAAAATTGTAAGAACCGAAATAACTACATTTACCATAACTAATTTACTAAACAGAAAATAATAAGAACAAAAAATTTACGTATTATATCCCAGAAAATGGTAAGCAAAGGATAATCCTGTAGCTAGGCGACTGTAAACCAAAAGAACAGCTAAGATGCAAATTTCTGGAATATTGCCGGTAGCATAGGATAATCCTGTACTCTCTTGTACAATTCATGGAACAACGCATACAGATATACTAATACACAGTGAGCGCTCATTCACTACATCGTGACGAGGCATAACAACACATCTTTCACTCTGAAGTCTGCTAGCAGATTTATAAGAAGCGATGAAATGAGCCATATGTATTGGCCCAGGGTCATATCGAGATATTCCTGGTCTTTGAATTTGCTATAAATATCTGGACATTCCAAATATGTCGTCAAAAATGTCACCAAGTTTCCAAATAGGGCGCCAAAAATATTGTTGTTAAAATCCTTGTCAGAAAGCGAAAGAGAGACTTCAAAGAGTGTTATTAATAAATAACAGCTATAAAATTGTTTATGTTCTTTATAAGTGGTATGTGAGAGAAATCTTATATTTTTCTTTATGTATTAACTGCTAAACTTATTTTATTCTAGAAATGAAATTCGAATGAAATTCAAAAACTGGAAATGGGCTCGACATATTCTTCAATATTACTTCTGAACTCTTGAAGAAATTACATCTCAGAATTGTTTTATAGAGGAATAAAGAAACTCCTATGGAATTTAAGAATAATTTAAATGTATTTTATTTCGTAAATATTATTAGAAATAGCTTACTGATATCTAAAGTGTTAAATAAAATATTGCAATGATTAAACGAAGTTTTTTTTGTTTGTATCTGCAATTTTATTTCTTCTTCGATGTTAAAGATATATTGTAATCTCAAAAACCTTCAGTCTGCAGATTCCAATGGAGATATTCATTTATACGATTCCTAATTGCATTTTGACTCGTTTAAGCAGTAAGCTTGTAGGTATTTGGTGGGGAAACTCTAAATTTGATATTGAAACATTTCCAGGGAAATGTACCGGGCTCCATGACACAATGGTTAAAGTCGTGGGCTATTTAACCGAAAGGTCTCCAGTTCGATCATGAGACAGTACAAATTTCTTTCCGTAATTTTATACTCGATTTGTCAAGTAGTCAAAAGACTTCTAAATTAAGCAAATTTTCTGTTACATTAAAAACAATCTAGAAGGTTTTGTTACCATATAAATTCCTCTGTAAAAACTGCGAGCTGCAGTTGTTGTTTGAGTACAGGCTAGGTAGCTTATCATTTAATAAACGGTGTAATTTCTTAAACTTGACTCTTCATTCTGTGCCACCTGTACTTGCATTCAAGTAAGAATATTTTAAATGTTTATTTTGATTATCCCTCAATGCATTTTAAATAGTTTGGTCGTCACATATGTATTTTAACTTTTTCTAATCCATAATTAACTTTCAAAATACGAGTCAGAGTTTTGTCTCACAAAATCAATTATTTCCCTGAACAACATAATATAGGTACAGGTATTTACATATTTACAAGAGACAATCAATTATATGAACCGAATGAACTTACTGCTAAACATGTAGCTTACAGAAAAATTTCCCAATTGAAGTAGATCCAAACCGGACAACAATTGTAGAGAAACCATGGTTGCTAGAGCCACAAGATAGCCGTTTTTACCTATTTCGAGCTTTGATGCACCGTGTGAGGTGCACTTGGCAGGAATGTACCTAATATTATCGTAATTATTTAATCGAAATTATTTAAATAATGTCTTTATTATTTGCATACATATTATCACTGAACTTATCTATTACGTAAATAATTTTCTTTTATATTTGAGTTAAATAATAAAATAGGTACATATGTGATAATTTTAAATTGAATCATCGATAATTTTTTGTTGCATAGAAACTTTTATCACCTGCATTGACAACAAATTCTATCTACCTCCAGGGTATAGTGGAAATGATAGTTTCATTCCTTTATTTCCATTAATTACTGTGGCAAAAAAAATTGGGGAAAACTTAACGATATTTTCAACGTATCTAAGAAAATTTAGAATTATCTCTCTAAATGAATTCAACGTGATTCTAAACTGTATTCACAGTATCAGGAGACTGTAGAGGAGTATAAAAATAAACAAATTAGTGAGAGTGTACCAGATAATTCTCACCAAAAAAAATATTTTTTAGCTGTCTCATAGGGTACTTTACAATTCTGGAAAATTAAAGAATTTAATGATTCCGTCATACGACGGGATATATGCTACTTGTATAAAAGACTTGTTGTCATATAAACTCAGAAAATATTTGAATTAAAATCATTCGCAGCAACAAACAAGGAGATAAGGTACTCTATTTTATAAATAAATTTAAAATGAAAAATAATGTTGATATTAGGAATAAATCCAGATGTACCATTTATCCGTAATCTTCCCTATACACCTCTGTTAACTGCTTTCAATGAAAACATCTGCTAAATAGCCGCATACATACACGATAACTTTTTAAAAACAAATGTGTAAATAAGGGAAAAAACACGCCCACAAGGATGTAAAACACCAATCAAAATAGTTTACGAACCCTTTCATTTTATTTCCCTTTACACATCCTGTTATCAACATTATGACTGTGTAATACCACCCTGTTCTGGGGCGCTATACTTGCGTGGGACCTGCCCGCCTACTGTACTGGGGCAGATGTGTTCGACAGTGGTCACTGGGATGCATATTCTAAATAATTCCTTGGACGGACGAAACAACATTTTATTTACACAACATTAGAACAAAATTAATGAAAATCAAACATCAGTGATTCTCAGAGCGAGTCTTAGCCAGAATTCTAGAAATGACCGATTGTCGTCTTTTTTTTTTTTACATCAGCGCAGAGAGATGTTTCTCGGCTGGCGGCTCTATCTCGACTCTCCCACTTTCTGAACTCCGCTGAACTTTTGCAGATTCCTCCTCACTCCGAGGGGGGGGGGTTGTCTGGAAACTTGAGCCCTGCCGAAGAGAGCACAACCTCCTTCTCCGAGGCCCTGGAAAAACAACCACCGACACCGAAAATCCTTATCGGCCCCCCTTTTGCCGGCCGTCTTCTTACTTCCCCCAAGAAATGCCCTGTGGAAGAGGTCAAATGGGGCGATTCTGCCGATGTCATTGCCGAGCACACAAAGTCGTGGGTGCACATTCCTTACAGACTGATTACATTTTATCTGCTATTTATAAAACGAATATAAATTGCAATTTTTAATATTTTTCTTGCAGTGTAGACTCGCTTTCAGTTCTTTCTAAAAGTTCCTAAAGTTATATTATTTTAGTTTTGAAAGCATAAATATAATTAAAATATTTCATTGCCATATCCAATAAGGATATATTTTATCCTGTTATAAACGAATAAAGTTTGGTCTGTGATATTGGCGACCACTAGTCTAAGTGTTTTACAGCAAGTTCAAGTATAATACGAGCATAAATATATATTGTTATTAATGGCCATATAATTTTTATCACACCTGTGTTAGGTAAATTGTGTAACAGTATGTATGTCACCCGGTTACAAACCAATAAAGGATGTTGTTCTTTATTGTCATCCTCAAGTGTAAGTGTTTTACAGCAAGTACACACGTAATACGAGCTTAAATATATGTTGAGATTAATGGCATATAATTTTTCACACTTGTATTAGGTAAATTGTGAAACAGGATGTATTTTACCGTGTTACAAACCAATTAAGGATGGTGTGCTGCATCGGCGTCCTCCATTGTAAGTGTTTTACAGCAAGTCCAGACATAATACGAGCTTAAATATATATTAATATAATTTTTTGTATCACTTGTATTACGTAAATTGTGTAACAGAAAGTTTTTCATTCTGTTATATATCAATAAAGTGTTTTGTGCTTTATTGGAGTCCTCCATTGTAAGTGCTTTACAGCAAATACACATATAATACGAGCTTAAATATATATTAATATACGTTTTTAAGTCACTTGTATTACGTAAATTGTGTAACAGAATGTATTTCTTCTGCTACAAACCAATAAAAGATTTTGTGCTTTGTTGAAGTCCTCCATTGTAATTGCTTTACAGAAAGTACAGATCTAATACGAGCTTAAATATATATTAATATAATTTTTTATGTCACTTGTATTACGTAAATTGTGGAACAGAATGTATTTCCTTCTGTTACAAACTAATAAAGGATTTTGTGCTTTATTGGAGTCCTCCATTGTAAATGTTTTACAGCAAGAACAGGCATAATACCAGCTTAAATATATATATATATATATATATATATATATATATATATATATATATATATATATATATATATATATATATATATATATAATTTTTTATGTCACTTGTATTACCTAAATTGTGTAACAGAATGTATTTCATTCTGCTACAAACCAATAAAGGATTTTGTGCTTTATTGGAGTCATCCATTGTAAGTGTTTTACAGCAAGTAAGACATAATACGAGCTTAAATATATATTAATATAATTTTTTATGTCACTTGTATTACATAAATTGTGTAACAGAATGTATTTCATTCTACTACAAACCAATAAAGGATTTTGTGCTTTATTGGAGTCCTCCAATTGTAAGTGTTTTACAGCAAGTACAGATATAATATGAGCTTAAATATATATTAATATAACTATTTATGTCACTTGTATTACGTAAATTGTGGAACAGAATGTATTTCCTTCTGTTACAAACTAATAAAGGATTTTGTGCTTTATTGGAGTCCTCCATTTTAAATGTTTTACAGCAAGAACAGGCATAATACCAGCTTAAATATATATATATATATATATATATATATATAATTTTTTATGTCACTTGTATTACCTAAATTGTGTAACAGAATGTATTTCATTCTGCTACAAACCAATAAAGGATTTTGTGCTTTATTGGAGTCCTCCATTGTAAGTGTTTTACAGCAAGTAAGACATAATACGAGCTTAAATATATATTAATATAATTTTTTATGTCAATTGTATTACATAAATTGTGTAACAGAATGTATTTCATTCTGCTACAAACCATTAAAGGATTTTGTGCTTTATTTGAGTCCTCCATTGTAAGTGTTTTACAGCAAGTACAGATATAATATGAGCTTAAATATATATTAATATAACTATTTATGTCACTTGTATTACATAAATTGTGTAACAGATTGTATTTCATTCTACTACAAAACAATAAAGGATTTTGTGCTTTATTGGAGTCCTCCATTGTAAGTGTTTTACAGCAAGTACAGACATAATACGAGCTTAAATATATATTATTATTAAAGGCCAAATAATTTTTTTATCTCACCTGTATGAGATAAATTATGTAAGTGATTTATTATGATATGCATTACATTATAAATAGATGACAATGAATGTTAATATTCTCTATTTCTTATTGAAAAGTTATTTCTTAATAATGTAACATGGTAATTTCTTTTAACTTTATTTATTTATTAGCATATGTCCTGTCATATGACGGGATCAGTAAAATTTTTAATTTTTAAGAATCTAATTCAAAATTTTTGTTTATTCTCTGATAATTATCTGGTACACGCACAATTTGTTTACCCCCATAATTCTCTAATGCTCCGGATAGTATGAATGCAGTTTAGAAGTGTATGATTTTACCTTGGCCAATTCATGAACAAGAGAAAACATTATGACACTTTTTTAATATAAAATTCTATCTAATGAATTTAGAAGTTTCTGGTGGAAATTTTGTAGATCTTCTAGATAGTGCACTAATAAAATTATTTTACACTGATACATGATCATGAAAGCCTGAAAGAATGAATGAATATAAGTTTTTTAATAATTTCCTTAAAAGGTTATTTTTTGTGACATTTTGATTTTTTAAAGTCAATAACAGTTTGCATTTATTAAATAACGCTGATACATGATGATGAAAGCCTGAAAGAATGAAAGAATACAATTTGTTTGAATAACATTTCTTAAAAGGTTATTTTTTGTGACATTTTGATTTTTTTAAAGTCAATAACAGTTTGCATTTATTAAATAACACTGATACATGATGATGAAAGCCTGAAAGAATGAAAGAATACAATTTGTTTGAATAACATTTCTTAAAAGATTATTTTTTGTGACATTTTAATTTTTTTAAAGTCAATAACAATTTGCATTTATTAAATAACACTGATACATGATGATGAAAGCCTGAAAGAATGAAAGAATACAATTTGTTTGAATAACATTTCTTAAAAGGTTGTTTTTTGTGACATTTTGATTTTTTTAAAGTCAATAACAGTCTGCTTTTATTAAATAACACTAATACATGATCATGAAAGCCTGAAAAAATGAATGAATATAATTTTTTGAATAATATTTCTTAAAAGGTTATTTTTTTGACATTTTGATTTTTTTAAAGTCAATAACAATTTGCATTTATTAAATAACACAGATACATTATCATGAAGCCTGAAAGAATGAAAGAATATAAATTTTCCTTTTCCATACTCAGCCATAATTTTTCTTTCGCGAAGTTTGAATTTCCATAAAAACCCCTCACATATTTCCTAAACACCTCAATTTATTGTCACAATTTCTGGTTTTTTTTTAACACTTAATAATATTTTGTGTCTTGACTATTTTTTGTCTTGATGATTTTTACATTTAAATACTAACTATGATATTCACCGTGAGCCTTGGATTAAAAAACAATTCATGTATTTTTAAAGATCTCAATTGTGATAATCCGCTAATACCCTATATAATAATAGCCTAAGTTATCTGATCGTCTGTCCTCGATTTTATGAAGCGGTTGGACCTGGAATGGATAGAGGCATCCATAGTTAGCAAAATTCAAAGAGAGTAATGTTTATCTTCTCCTAAACTATAGATCTGATTCTAAAATAAATTGGTGTATATATGCTTCATATTACAGCCAAAAATACTGCCTTCTTTAAAATTTTCGAAATTTACCCCTTCCCCCCTTTTTGATCTTTTAAGGCCATTATTTCAACTCTTATTTTCAAAGGTTAAGAGCAGGCGATTAAATTTATCCATTTATAGCAAAACTAGCATATAGCCCATCATATGACGGGATCAGTAAAATTTTTAATATTCCAGAACTGTTAAGTACCCAATGAGGCAGGTAATAAAATGGTTTGTTTTTTGGCTAAGAATTATCTGGTTCACTCTCAATAGTTTATTTATCGTCATACTCCTCTAGAGTCTCCCGATCCTGTAATGCAGTTTAGAATCACGTGGAATTCATTGAGTCAAACCATGTGGTTATGTATAACAAACAAACAAACTTCTTAATTTCCAAATATATATAAATTAAAAGTTAGATATTTAGTAGTCCTCGACTTATATGAAAAGAATTTATTGTTAATACCGATGATAAAATTTTCATTACAACAAAAAATAATCGATGATTGAATTTAAAATTATCACTTATATACTTAATCTATTATTTAAGTCAAATATAAAAGAAAATTATTTGCTTAATATGTAAGTTCAGCGATAAAACGTATGAAAATAATGCACGCGATATTTAAATAATTTAAGACAAGAAATGATTATATGAGATGGTTAAAGGAATGACGTCATAATGCTAGAAAAAAAATGTTATTTTTACCTATTTATTACGTGAATAAATTGATAAATTTAATCGCCTGCCCTTAGCCGAGGAATCCATTCCAGGTACAACCGCTTCAAAAATTTGCCGACAGACACCTTAGGCTATTATTATATAGGGGATGAGCGATAAAACGTATGAAAATAATGCACGCGATATTTAAATAATTTAAAACAAGAAATGATTATATGAGATGGTTAAAGGAATGACGTCATAATGCTAGAAAAAAAATGTTATTTTTACCTATTTATTACGTGAATAAATTGATAAATTTAATCGCCTGCCCTTAGCCGAGGAATCCATTCCAGGTACAACCGCTTCAAAAATTTGCCGACAGACACCTTAGGCTATTATTATATTGGGGATAAATTGGTAAAAATAACATTTTTCTAGCATTATGACGTCATTCCTTTAACCATCTCATTGAATCATTTCTTATTTTAAGTTATTTAAATTATGCCTTATTTTCATACGCTTTATCACTGAACTTACATATTACGTCAATAATTTTCTTTTATATTTCGCTTAA
>CM063507.1:52942809-52945309 GCA_032207245.1 Pardosa pseudoannulata | reverse complement strand
AGTGATAGCTAAAGCAATATTTTTTAAGAACTAAGAGAAATGCAGTTTAAAAGATTAGCTACCCTGTTTTTTTGTATTTATTGTATGACAGACACGGCGTATACATCTAGAAGAAGGAAAACGCAGACAGACGGATTGTATACTTGCACCAAGCAACAATTGTGCGAATGCAGTAAGTCTCATAGAGTTTTTTACTTCATATTACTTATGGGGGTATATTACTGCCACACACATACACACATATATATATATATATATATATATATATATATATATATATATATGTCAGGATTTAAAATATAGAGTAATTTAAGAGATTTTAATTAGGGATTATTTTAATGGGAGTAACGCGCCTCGCGTTACTAGTCACATAAATACGGCTCACGCGCAGTGATATTGGCAGAGAGCGATAAGCAATTACTATAGTCGGACCTTTTGGCTCTCGAAGTAGTGAATACTGCCTTTGTTTGCAGTTGGGCGCCAGATATGAGACGCCATTGTTGAGTAGCGTGTGAAGTGGATTAATAAAGAGAAGAAAATAATGACTTGAGTGTGGACTGATTTATATATTGACCAGTGTGTTTACTCGGACCGTGTCATATATATATATATATACATATACATATATATATATTATATATATATATATATATATATATATATATATATATATTATATATATATATATAATATATATATATATATATATATATATACATATATATATATATATATATTATATATATATATATATATATATATATATACATATATATATATATATATATATATATATATATATATATATATATATATATATATATATACATATACATATATATATGTATGTATATTCGTGTATGCACTTATAAAGGTGTTAATTCTTTTGTATGTTCATATTTATAAGTTTATCTATTTCTCTGTATACATATATTTACGCGTATGCATATATGTATGTGTAGTTGTTTGTATTTGTACATATGTATGAGAATATATATGTATATATATGTATATTTATATATATATAAATATATATATATATATATATATATATGTATATGAAGATCTCGCGATATATCAAGGAATTCAGATTGAAGACCTCTAGGTTAGAGGATTGCCATCTACTTACACTGAAAAGAAAAGATCATTCCAATGTCATAAAATTCTTCACACTATAATATTTCTTCATTCTGCGTTCTTCTTACATTGAAAGAAGAACGCTAGATATTGATGAGTTAATAATGGGAAATCTAGTTAAATATCGGCAATATCATGGTGTTCAGAGCGAAGCGAAATTTTTGTGGTTTGAAAACCTATGAATTAACCCTTAACCCTCCGAGTGGAACACACCGATTAAAAAAAGTCTTCAAAAATAAGCTAAAGGTTTATTGTGTCAATGGCCAAAGCGTTCTATGATTTTTTACTTCACCCTTTGTCGATTAGAATGGAATACGAGAAACCCACCCTCGTTATTGTTCCTTTACTTCCGGTTATAAATAGATATATAAATAGATATTATAGATTGTTAATTTTTAATACACATAAATCTCGTCAAGTCTCGAAGATCATCCCATAAGAAATAATGGATTCTAAAAGTACAAATAAAAATATTCTTTAAGAGAATTATTTATATATATATATTTTTACGAAAGTTATCCAAGATATTTAAGGGGTGCAATTAGAGATACATCTGTTACCGCAAACGAAATACTTCGAAAGAGAGATTTACAAAGCCATGAAAAGCTATCAGCGTCTTTGTACCTCAGGGAATAGGGGTGCATCCCTTAAATGTCAGTCAAAGAGGGGTGCAGTTCCTAAAAAATCGACCTGACCCTCCTACCTCAAATACTGGCAGAAATGTACATTACATCCATTTTCGGAACGTTTTCGGAGATCGAAAATTGTACGTGCGAACCACTTAGAGGGTTAATTTAACAAGTTGTTTTTTCAAATATTTTTTAATTTCTGTTATTTTCCCATGTCTGTATAGACATTAGGATGTCTGTAAAATAAACAAAACAATTTTTCATTTTTGAGATAATTAATGTCCGCTGTGGCGAACACTGATAATTATGTTATATAGTAGTTATAAATATACATGTCCGGTGTAGCGGCCAGATTAACATAATAATCTCGTTTCCTGCTTTCAATTTCTTCTTGTTGTTTGATAAAAAGTATTCATATGTATATAAATAACAACAATAATTAACTAAAATATAAAAACAGAATTTTCTTTTTATGTAAACATTTAAAAACACAACGCAATAAAATGATTTAATATATTCTTTTAATTGGAAGTACATGATTCCATTATTATAGATCTCTTCGTGATGACAAATTATCCCCTATATAATAATAGCCTAAGTTATCTGTACGTCTGTCCTCGATTTTATGAAGCGGTTGGACCCGGAATGGATAGAGGCATCCATAGTTAGCAAAATTCAAAAAGAGTAATGTTTTTTATCTTCCAAACAATAGATCCGATTCTAAAATAAATTGG
>CM063507.1:52935309-52937809 GCA_032207245.1 Pardosa pseudoannulata | reverse complement strand
ACAAATATTATACAGTAAGTTTCTATTCATTATTTAAAAGATTACCGTTTAAAAATTTTATTCGTAAATTATTCATTTCACATTTCTTATGCATTACATCAGCTAGGATAAAAGTGTATAAATTTATAAAAAATAAATCCCTTATGCGTAATTTTCATATAAACTAACTGCTTCGTATTCACCTTAGGTCTGGGTAATAAACGTTTCTAAGAAGTATTTTAGAACCATTATTACAGATATTCATATTGTAGCTTATTCAGCTCTAACTGAAGTGGAAAAAGGATAGCGGAGGGCTACGTACAGAAGATCTTTATTAGAAACACAAAATGTTAAATTTATGACGAAGACACTAATTAAAACGATGAATATCTACAAATGATATTATGATCGTTACAATCATCAGCTTCCTAATCGTTTGGAAAGAAAAAAGAGGGGGGGGGGGCTCGAAGACAATCTCTGTTTCTCTCATCCACGCTATCAGCCGATAAGTTCATAGGAGACTCGATCGGTCAAAAATTCTAAGTTTAAGCCCGGTACCAAGGGGAGTTTGCAGTAATTGGGAACAATCTCGCCGATCCTTAATCGATGTCTGTGGACAAACCTTTTTAAAACAAGATAGGGAATTATTGCTGCTTCCCTTATAATGTAGATGAATTGTCTTGAGATTCTCTTCTAATTGAATTAACACTGGAAACACTTCACCAGCATCCTAATAAATTTCTGAAACAGAATGATTGAGATGGTCTTCAGCGTTAATAATACTCTATTCAGCATCCTATTCTACGCGAAACACGTATTTCATATAAGATGATTCAGTGTGAATAAAAAAGAGGGGGGGGGGCTCGAAGACAATCTCTGTCACTCTCCTCCACGCTATCAGCCGATAAGTTCACAGGAGACTCGATCGGTCAAAAATTCAACCTGGGTCATGAAAATCGGTCTTTTTATACCGTCGTCTGGCCGCGAATTTCCATCTCAGCTGATGGGACATCTGGTTTATAACATGATGAGAAGTTGCCTTGTAGAACTATAGCCGGACAGGTGTAAACCCGATTCCAAGGGGAGTTTTCAGTAATCGGGAGGAATCTCGCAGATCATTAATCGATGTCTCTGGACACACCTTTGGAGAACAAGGTAGGAAAGTATTGCTCCTTCCCTTACAATGTAGATGATTTCTGTAGTGTGAGACTCTTTCTTCGGGTTGCTATTGAAGCTAACACTTTAAACACTTCACCAGCATCCTAATAAATGTCTCAAACAGAATGATTGAGATGGTCTTCAGAGTTAACAAACCTCTATTCAGCATCCTATTCTGCGCGAAAATACGTTCTTTCACTAGGTAAAGATGAGTTCAGTTTTTTTCACTAGGTAAAGAGGGGGGGGGGTCTCGAGGACAATCTCTGTCTCTCGCCTCCAAGCTATCAGCCGATAAGTTCACAGGAGACTCGATCGGTCAAAAAATCATCCTGGGTCATGAACTCCGGTCTTTTTATACCGTCGTCGGTCCGCAAATTTCCATCTCAGCTGATCGGACATCTGGTTTATAACATGGTGAGGAGTTGCTTTGTAGAGCTATAGCTGGACAGGTGTAAACCCGGTTCCAAGGTGAGTTTTCAGTAATCGAGAGGAATCTCGCAGATCATTAATCGGTGTCTCTGGACACACCTTTGGAGAACAAGGTAGGAAAGTATTGTTCCTTCCCTTACAATGTAGATGATTTCTGTAGTGTGAGACTCTTTCTTCGGGAAGCTACTGAAACTAACACTGAAAACACTTCACCATCATCCTAATGAATTTCTCAAACAGAATGATTGAGATGGTCCTCAGCGTTAACAATCTTCTTTTCAGCATCCTATTCTGCGCTAAAATACCTCTTTTCACTAGGTAAAGATGAGCTAAGTTCAAGAATTTACAAAGGGCACGTTTGTTATTCCTATCTTTCACCGGTTTTTCTCACGGTAGTAGATAAGGTTGTATCTTGAAATTTAATGTAACGAGAATTCATTACAATATACCTGAAAATCTTAAAATTCATGCTGCAAGGTTGTAGACGAATATGACATTTTATTAATAATAGATAGCCATAGTTATTCCTATGTGTGTGCTCGGTGTAGTCCGTAAACTGCTATGTTACGATGACAGATTACACAGCTTTCTCTTAAATGAAGCAACAATTGAGTTTAACACAAGAATAACGTATATCTGTCAACTTGGAGATAAAGCTCTAAGTATGACAGCCTAACATTTTATCCTGATATCTCCGAGTTCACACGATCTGTATCTATATTTTGATCTATACTATATTAGTATCCGAATCTCCTTGAGCAACGTTTTTCTTTTATATTAAAAGCACGATATACTAAAAAATGATAGAGTGAACCATTAATGGTTCATTGTGGCTAGATTTAAAATTTTGGAGAAGTTGGTTTTGTAAATCATAGAGGGATTCATTACCCGTGAATATAAATGAACTGTTTATAAGTGATGTGGATTAATAAAA
>CM063507.1:52922809-52930309 GCA_032207245.1 Pardosa pseudoannulata | reverse complement strand
TTTCTTCATCACCGATTTTAACTCTTGAGGAGCAAAGTTTGGCAGCTAAAATGTTGTTTAATGTCGTCTGGCTAATATAATTTTCTTTGGCGAAAGCAGCTTTTGAAAGATTACATTTTTTAAAAATTTCAATCAATTCATTATTGGCATCAAATGATCAATCATTTCTGTTCGAAGCCATAATTAAACAATGAACGTTCTTATAAGTGACGTATGATCCAAATGTAACAAAATTTTCCTTTACTAGTTTAGTCTCAATTTCAACTTAAGGCGGGAGAGATTACTTTAACCAATAAACAGACCTCTTGTCAAGGAAGAAGAGAACTGAAAGAGGTGAGGAACTTCGAAGAAGAGACCATATAAGTGGGCTGACCATATATGCGGAACAATATCCCCCTATTGTGAATATACCGTGCATTTTTAATCCATAACAGAAGAGCCTTATCCACATTCCCATAAAGGGATAAGCGCTGACGTTTCCTTTCTTCATCACCGATTTCAACTCTTGAGGAGCAAAGTTTGACAGCTAAAATGTTGTTTAATGTCGTCTGGTCAATAGAATTTGCTTTGGCGAAAGCAGCTTTTGAGAGATTAGATTTTTTTTAAATCTTTCAATCAATTCATTTTTGGCAGCAAAGGATCAATCATTTCTGTTCAAAGCCATAATTAAACAATGAACGTTCTTATACGTGACGTATGATCCAAGTGAAACAAAATTTTCCTCCGCTTGTTTCGTCGCAATTTTAACTTAAGAAGGGAGAGATAATTTCAACCAATAAACAGACATATATATGTCCACCGTTTGACAGGGGGTAAGAGAACTGAGATAGGGGACAAAATCCGACAATGAAAAAAAAGGACTGTATAAGCGGTGCACTTTAACACATGTTCCCTATTAAGTGAGACGGGACATTAGAAAACTGACCATATAAGAGGGGTTACCTTATAAGTGGGTGACCATATAACCAGTAACAAGAAAAAAAAATGACTGTATAAGCGGTGCACTTTAACACATGTTCCCTATTAAGTGAGACGGGACATTAGAAAACTGACCATATAAGAGGGGTTACCTTATAAGTGGGTGACCATATAACCAGTAACAAGAAAAAAAAATGACTGTATAAGCGGTGCACTTTAACACATGTTCCCTATTAAGTTAGACGGGACATTAGAAAACTGACCATATAAGATGACCTTATAAGCGGGTGACATTATAACCGGTAACAAGAAAAAAAAGGACTGTATAAGCGGTGCACTTTAACACATGTTCCCTATTAAGTGAGACGGGACATTAGAAAACTGACCATATAAGAGGGGTGACCTTATAAGCGGGTGACCATATAACCGGTAACAAGAAAAAAAAAGGACTGTATAAGCGGTGCACTTTAACACATGTTCCCTATTAAGTGAGACGGGACATTAGAAAACTGACCATATAAGAGACATAAGTGACCATATAACCGGTAACAAGAAAAAAAAATGACTGTATAAGCGGTGCACTTTAACACATGTTCCCTATTAATTAGACACATTAGAAAACTGACCATATATTGACCTTATAAGTGGGTGACCATATAACTGGTAACAAGAAAAAGAAAATGACTGTATAAGCGGTGCACTTTAACACATGTTCCCTATTAAGTTAGACGGGACATTAGAAAACTGACCATATAAGAGGGGTGACCTTATAAGCGGGTGACATTATAACCGGTAACAAGAAAAAAAAGGACTGTATAAGCGGTGCACTTTAACACATGTTCCCTATTAAGTGAGACGGGACATTAGAAAACTGACCATATAAGAGGGGTGACCTTATAAGTGGGTGACCATATAACCGGTAACAAGAAAAAAAAAGGACTGTATAAGCGGTGCACTTTAACACATGTTCCCTATTAAGTGAGACGGGACATTAGAAAACTGACCATATAAGAGGGGTTACCTTATAAGTGGGTGACCATATAACCAGTAACAAGAAAAAAAAATGACTGTATAAGCGGTGCACTTTAACACATGTTCCCTATTAAGTGAGACGGGACATTAGAAAACTGACCATATAAGAGGGGTGACCTTATAAGTGGGTGACCATATAACTGGTAACAAGAAAAAGAAAATGACTGTATAAGCGGTGCACTTTAACACATGTTCCCTATTAAGTGAGACGGGACATTAGAAAACTGACCATATAAGAGGGGTGACCTTATAAGTGGGTGACCATATAACTGGTAACAAGAAAAAGAAAATGACTGTATAAGCGGTGCACTTTAACACATGTTCCCTATTAAGTGAGACGGGACATTAGAAAACTGAACATATAAGCGGGGTGACCTTATAAGCGGGTGACCATATAACCGGTAACAAGAAAAAAAATATGACTGTATAAGCGGTGCACTTTAACACATGTTCCCTATTAAGTTAGACGGGACATTAGAAAACTGACCATATAAGAGGGGTGTCCTTATAAGTGGGTGACCATATAACCGGTAACAAGGAAAAGAAAATGACTGTATAAGCGGTGCACTTTAACATATGTTCCCTATTAAGTGAGACGGGACATTAGAAAACTGACCTTATAAGTGAAGTGCCCTTATTAGTGGGTGACCATATAACCGGTAACAAGAAAAAGAAAATGACTGTATAAGCGGTGCACTTTAACACATGTTCCCTATTAAGTTAGACGGGACATTAGAAAACTGACCATATAAGCGGGGTGACCTTATAAGCGGGTGACCATATAACCGGTAACAAGAAAAAGAAAATGACTGTATAAGCGGTGCACTTTCACACATGTTCCCTATTAAGTTAGACGGGACATTAGAAAACTGACCATATAAGAGGGGTGTCCTTATAAGTGGGTGACCATATAACCGGTAACAAGGAAAAGAAAATGACTGTATAAGCGGTGCACTTTAACATATGTTCCCTATTAAGTGAGACGGGACATTAGAAAACTGACCATATAAGCGAGTAACCATATAACCGGTAACAAGAAAAAGAAAATGACTGTATAAGCGGTGCACTTTAACACATGTTCCCTATTAAGTTAGACGGGACATTAGAAAACTGACCATATAAGAGGGGTGTCCTTATAAGTGGGTGACCATATAACCGGTAACAAGAAAAAGAAAATGACTGTATAAGCGGTGCACTTTCACACATGTTCCCTATTAAGTTAGACGGGACATTAGAAAACTGACCATATAAGCGAGTAACCATATAACCGGTAACAAGAAAAAGAAAATGACTGTATAAGCGGTGCACTTTAACACATGCTCCCTATTAAGTTAGACATGTCATTAGAAAACTGACCATATAAGCGGGGTGACCTTATAAGCGGGTGACCATATAACCGGTAACAAGAAAAAGAAAATGACTGTATAAGCGGTGCACTTTCACACATGTTCCCTATTAAGTTAGACGGGACATTAGAAAACTGACCATATAAGAGGGGTGTCCTTATAAGTGGGTGACCATATAACCGGTAACAAGGAAAAGAAAATGACTGTATAAGCGGTGCACTTTAACACATGTTCCCTATTAAGTTAGACATGTCATTAGAAAACTGACCATATAAGCGGGGTGTCCTTATAAGTGGGTGACCATATAACCGGTAACAAGGAAAAGAAAATGACTGTATAAGCGGTGCACTTTAACATATGTTCCCTATTAAGTGAGACGGGACATTAGAAAACTGACCATATAAGCGAGTAACCATATAACCGGTAACAAGAAAAAGAAAATGACTGTATAAGCGGTGCACTTTAACACATGCTCCCTATTAAGTTAGACAGGTCATTAGAAAACTGACCATATAAGCGGGGTGACCTTATAAGCGGGTGACCATATAACCGGTAACAAGAAAAAGAAAATGACTGTATAAGCGGTGCACTTTCACACATGTTCCCTATTAAGTTAGACGGGACATTAGAAAACTGAACATATAAGCGGGGTGACCTTATAAGCGGGTGACCATATAACCGGTAACAAGAAAAAAAATATGACTGTATAAGCGGTGCACTTTAACACATGTTCCCTATTAAGTTAGACGGGACATTAGAAAACTGACCATATAAGAGGGGTGTCCTTATAAGTGGGTGACCATATAACCGGTAACAAGGAAAAGAAAATGACTGTATAAGCGGTGCACTTTAACATATGTTCCCTATTAAGTGAGACGGGACATTAGAAAACTGACCATATAAGAGGGGTGACCTTATAAGCGAGTAACCATATAACCGGTAACAAGAAAAAAAATATGACTGTATAAGCGGTGCACTTTAACACATTTTCCCTATTAAGTTAGACGGGACATTAGAAAACTGACCATATAAGAGGGGTGACCTTATAAGTGGGTGACCATATAACTGCTAACAAGAAAAAAAATATGACTGTATAAGCGGTGCACTTTAACACATATTCCCTATTAAGTTAGGCGGGACATTAGAAAACTGACCATATAAGAGGGGTGACCTTATAAGTATGTGACCATATAACCGGTAACAAGAAAAAGAAAATGACTGTATAAGCGGTGCACTTTAACAAATGTTCCCTATTCAGTTAGACGGGACATTAGAAAACTAACCATATAATCGGGGTGACCTTATAAGCGGGTGACCATATAGCCGGTATTGACTGTAATACTGTTACAATAATTATTTAAAACATTAAAATATCTTAGAAAAGATCTTTTGATTAAAATTCGAGACTATTTCATAAAAATTGAATCGTCCAACAGTATTACTAAGTTATTTCGCTATGAATAAGATCATAGTCAAAAAGAAAGAATTTCCTTCTCTGGTTATATAGCGACCTCTGAATATCGACTTCACTTATATTTTGCCTCTACTGCGTTGTCTGAAGTCTGTTAATTTAAGTATCTTTTCAACTTTTAAACAATGTAAAGAAATATTTATGCATACATATAAAGTTTGCTGAAAGCTACGTATGTCTAAGTTTTAATACTACACAACATATTAAATAATTGTATTATTTTTTATTTTACTTTAACGTTTATATAAACAGAACTCGGCCTAGATTTTAACTTATGGTGAATACTGTTTATCTAAAATTAGAAATATAAATTATGCAATGTATTAGCAACAGTTTTCACCTTTTAATGTTATTAAATACTGTGTAACACGAAAAAATGCCTTGCGACTTTAAAAATCATACCCAGGTCTAAAACAAACGCATAAATAGGCAACATCTAAAATTTTGAATGAGAAATACATTTGCTTACTAAATGTTAAGAGGTCCCAAATTAAAAAGTCGGCAATGAATTCTAGACTAAAGTTGTACCCAAAAATGTTCGTTTCGTAATGGGTCCAATATTTTTAATTATATAAAACAAACACTTAATAATGAAAGTTCAGTTATGTTTTAGTAATCCTTTACAATATTTATAACAGATCGTTAAACAGTATCGTTAACAGATGCATTATAAAAGCCAGTCCCGTCCGCCTTTCTTTTTTATTTTTTTTTTTTTTTATTTTTTTTTTTTTCGACCAGCAGAAAAACGCGTGTTTTGAAAAATGGCCAAGTAGAAAAACATGGCGGCGGTCACATGGCATGTTTTAAACACAACATTAACAAAGCTAAACTTTAAAAGAAAAAAAAATTAACAATTTAAAGCATTATTAAAATAAAATTAGCATAATAATTATCACTTTTTATGTTATTTAAAAAATAAATAACAGATTACTAATATTTATGATATATATCAATAGAATAAACACGATATACATTAAAAAGCACTAATATTTAAAAAAAAAATCTAACATGTAAAGGGGGTTCCCCCCTGACCACCCCTTGTAATAAAAGAAATGCAAAATAAATTTAATAAAAGATGAAAATTTTAAAGGGTAGAGCCATAAACATTCTTCAACACTCCTACCTCCCTTAAAAAAAAACTTTGAAATAATTCTTTTTTACGAAATAAAAAAAACCGAAATAACGTTATCCCTCATAACTAAATTAACTAAATCCCAGAAAATAAGAACAAAACCCGACAAAAACATCTTGTTTGATTTCGAATATCCTGATACTTTTTAATAATTTCAAAAGTAGAAAGAACCGAAATAACTTCACCTACATAACTAAATTACTAAATCCCAAAAAAGGATAAGAACAAAAAATTGTTCCAAACCAAAGCATCTTGTTTGATTTAGAATATAACGATACTTTTTAACAATTTTAGAAATAGTAAGAACCGAAATAACTTCACCCGTCATAACAAAATTAACTAAATTCCAGAAAATAAGAACAAAGCGAAAATGTTCCAAACCAAAGCATCTTGTTTGATTTAGAATATCCTGATATTTTTTAACAATTTCAAAAAAAGTAAGAACTGAAATAACTTCACCTGCCATATAAAAATAACTAAATCCCAGAAAATAAGAACAAAACAAAAATGTTCCAAACCAAAGCATCTTGTTTGATTTAGAATATCCTGATACTTTTTAACAATTTCAAAAATAGTAAGAACCAAAATAACTACACCCACCATAACTAAATTACTAAATCCCAGAAAATAATAAGACCAAAAAAAATTGCTATATCCCAGAAAATGATAAGAAAAAAAAATACTTACTATATCCCAGAAAATGATAAGAACAAAAAAAGTTACTTACTATATAACAGAAAATGATAAGAACAAAAAAAATTACTATATCCCAGAAAATGATAAGAACAAAAAAAAGTTACTTACTATAGCCCAGAAAATAATAAGAACAAAAAAATACTTACTATATCCCAGAAAATAATAAGAACAAAACAAATTACTATATCCCAGAAAATTATAAGAACAAAAAAAATTACTATATCCCAGAAAATGATAAGAACAAAAAAAATTACTATATCCCAGAAAATGATAAGAACAAAAAAAATTACTTACTATATACCAAAAAATGATAAGAACAAAAAAATACAACCTGATCTAGGCTACTGTAAACCTAACAGCTAAGATGCAAATTTCTGGAATAGTGCAGGGTAGTGAAGTCAGAAATCATGTGCACTAATAAGGTGTTAAAACACATTAGAGCGGCCATACCCCACCACCAAAATGAGGGCAAACACAAGAACCCACTCATCGCCCCATAAATCCGCTAAAAAATCGCCAAATTTGGCGACAAAAAAACACGGCGTCTATAATGCATCTATACCGTAAACTTAGCAATTAAGTACAGTGCAGAGTACAAATAACGGTCCAGAACAGATAGCGTAGGATAATCCTGTACTCTCTTGTACAATTCAAGGAACAACGCATACAGATATACTAATACACAGCGAGGACTAATTCACTACAGCGTGAAGAGGCATAACAACACATCTGTCGACTCTGAAGTCTACTAAGAAAATTATAAGAAGCGATGAAATGAGGCGTATTTACGGGCCCAGAGACATTTTGAGATATTCCTGGTCTTTGAATTTGCTATAAATATCTGGGCATTCCAAATATGTCGTCAAAAATGTCACCAAGTTTCCAAATAGGGCGCCAAAAATATT
>CM063507.1:52900309-52917809 GCA_032207245.1 Pardosa pseudoannulata | reverse complement strand
ATTTATATATATATATATATACATATATATATATACATGTATATATATATACATAAATATATATATATATGTATATATATATATATATATATATATATATATATATATATATATATATGTATGTATATATATATATGTATATATATATATATATATATATATATATATATATATATATATATATATATTATATATATATATATATATATATATATATATATATATATATATATATATATATATATATATATATATATATATATATATATATATATATATATATATATATATGTATATATGTATATATACACATATATTTATATATATATGTATATATATGCATATATATATACATAAATATATATATATATATATATATATATATATTTATATATACATAAATATATATATATATATATATATATATATATATATATATGTATATATATATATATATATATATATATATATATATATATATATATATATATATATATATATATATAAATATATATATATATATATATATGTATATATATATATACATAAATATATATATATATATATATATATATATGTATATATATATATATATATATATATATATATATATATATTATATATATATATATATTTGCATATTTGTATATTAACAGAGGTACTAAATGTAGATTCCAATGTAAATATCAAATGATGAAACTTTTGATGTAAAATGAAAAATGTAAATGTAATAAATCTTCTTTTGATAATGATTAAGTGTAATTTTTCTGTGAATAAAAAGTACCACAAAATACTATTCGGTCAGTGTGGGACATATTACACAGCATTGCATTTTGAAACTGAAACTGTAAAGATTAATCTATTTATATTTATTATTTTAAGGCTATATATATTACAACATTTGTAAAAAATTTTAAATTAGATAAAATTAGAATAAGTAATTCCTTACGTTTGCTCTGTATTTTGATAAATATTTGAATGATGATATAAAATCTAACAATTGTAAATATATTTTGATCTTTCATGGAAATGAAGACAATGTTTCTAACAAGCAATAAATCAGGGGTGATTCTGATATGAAATTTTATGTGCGTTTGTACTGAAAATTGTAATAAAGAATTGTTTTTCTGAAAACTAAAAAAAGACCATCTTTTACCTCAAATAATATTTATATATGATTTTGAAGATAATCAAACTTTTCTGTCTTTTTTTTTCTTATCACTTTTTTTTCTTCATTGCCTTGTCACATTTTTTTTCTGCCATGAATTAAGTAAAAAAAAATTCTTGTGCCATTGGATTAACTTTTTTAATTTTGGGAAACTTTTTAATAATATGCATTTTAGAACAGATATACAGGAGATTGATTTGCATATTTTAAAACAATATATAAATATATAAATTGCTGTATAAGTTAAATTAAGAAATTGAATGTTTTCTTGATGGATAATTAACACACATTTATATATGTTTGTGTTTGAATTTTATACAGAACATGCATATATTGACGACTCCATAAAAAAGTAATATACGAATTAAAACATATTAATATATCGAGATATCTATATTTGATGAATGTTAGACCACAATATTAAAACTCAGATATAGCCCAGCTCTAATACCGACATCTGAAAATTCCCTTTATTAATATCTTTTATTTACATTAGCATGGTTTTTTAAAAGAGAAATGTGTATAAAGTTCTGAAAATTTTGTCTAAAATACAGAATTTTTTTTCTAATTAGAATCACCCATGCAACAAACTTTATTTTGACTATTTTATGATTTAATAAATAAGTATAGTCAAAATATAGTATGTAGAAATATACTTTTTCGCATTTTGATACCGATTTGATGGGTTCGAATCCATCGGGCATTTAGTAGTTCTGTTAATTCATTCTACAATTCTCCTTTATCATTTGCAGTAAAATCCAGAGTTAATTTAGCGTTCAAGATTTTTTCATTATTTCCAATAAATTTATTTTTTTTAACACTAACTAGCTAGAGAGGTTGTTACTCTACACACATGTGCGTTTGTGTACAAATAATCCGCTCAAAGTTTTTGTTACGAAGTGAATATGATTCGTTGAGAAAGGAAGCCTCGACCCTAAATTCGTTTTAGGGAACAAGCGTGAACGAAGATTCTCAACTAAACGGGGGGAATCGCTATAGGTCGAATGTTCGTTGAAACTATCGGTAAAATTATTTGTTGAGTAGACGAATTCGGTGTCTAACGAAAAGTGGAGAATTGAGCCACAGGATCGTTAAAAATAAACTTTCGTTGCACATTTTCGTTAAGTTCTAATACAGTCGTTAATTCCTAATACAGTTAATTTTCATTTAGTTTTATAGTTTTTTTTATTACGTGAGTCCATTTTCTTCAATTTTAGAACTCAACACCTATTTCCTAGGATCAAATGAAACGGATTTTCATTGCATATTTTCGTTACACAATTTTCGTAATACAGGCGACCCTAACATGGTACAGTTATTTTATAGTTTTTTATTACGTCACTCCGTTTTCTTATGTCCTATGTAGCATGTTTGAAGGGAGTGGTAAAACATAAATCCTTTTCCACCAACGCTCGGCAATGAATCTCAACTGATGAATTCAAACATTACATGCACCTATTCAGGATCAAATGAAACGGATTTTCATTGCATATTTTCGTTACACAATTTTCGTAATACAGGCGACCCTAACATGGTACAGTTATTTTATAGTTTTTTATTACGTCAGTCCATATTCTTCACGTGTAGTAACCCACTGAGTCCTATGTAGCATGTTTGAAGGGAGTGGTAAAACATAAATCCTTTTCCACCAACGCTCGGCAATGAATCTCAACTTACGAATACATACAACATTACATGGACCTATTCAGGATTATATGAAATAGACTTTCTTTGTACATTTTCGTTGCGAAGTTTTCCCAATACAGGTGACCTTAAAAATGGTACAGTTATTTTTATAGTCTTTTTTATTACTTCAGTCCATATTCTTCACGTGTAGTAACCCACTGAGTCCCATCTAGAATGCTTTAAGGGAGTAGTAGAACATAAATCCTTTTCCACCAACGCTCGGGCATGAATCTCAACTGACTAATTCAAACAACATTGCATGCACCCTATTCAGGATCATATGAAATAGACTTTCATCGTTACGAAATTTTCTTAATACAGTCGACCTTAAAGTGGTAGAGTTATTTTTATAGCTTTTGTTTACGTCAATCCAATTCTTCATGTGTAGTAACCCACTGAATCCCATCTTGCATGTTTGAAGGAAATGGCAGAATATAAATATTTTTCAACTACCGCTCGAGCAGTAATTTCAACTGACGAATTCAAACAACATTGAATGCATCTTATTCAGGATCATATGAAATAGACTTTCGTTGCGCATTTTCGGTACGAAATTTTCTTAATACAGTCGACCTTAAAGTGGTAGAGTTATTTTTATAGTTTTTTTTTTTACTTCAATCCAATTCTTCACGTGTAGTAACCCGCTGAATCTCATCTTGCATGTTTGAAGGAAATGGCAGAACATAAATCTTTTTCAACCTCCACTCGGGCAGGAATTTCAACTGACAAAGGAACAAATTTAACAAAATTACATGCACCTGTTCAGGATCATATGAAACTGTCTTTCATTGCACATTTTCGTTACATTTCGTTCTTCCTAATAGAATTGATCATACAAATGGTACAGTTATCAATGTATTTAACCAGTGAAAATATTTTTACACTGGAGAATTAGTCCCAATTATTTAAGTTGCTCAGGATTCCTGGGCAAAAAGGACTATTTAAATGACAGCCTTGACTTCACCAGAAACACAAGTACTGCGTATGGAACTTTTCATTTATTGTGGATGGTAGCACATTGGTGAACCGATCGTCGTTACAATTCAGCAACTCTGCATAGAATGCTCCAAGATTAATACATTTTTCAGTGATCTCCGACCCCAGAGAGGACAAATAACGTCATTTTAATTTCACAAGACCAAAAATTGCTCAGCAACCTTGGAGGCAAGGGTAAACCAGACATTCCAACATTCAGGCACTTGTGCTCGGAGCAACAACGTGGTTTGAAATTTTATCATGTTAATTAAAGATTATACATAAGTACATATCATATAGGTTTCTAAATTATAATTAGATCTAAAATATTTACACAGTAGTATATTGTAAAAGGAAATTAAAATTTATGCATTTAAATATGTATGAGTAGCTTTTTTAACTTTAACAATTTATTTTTCAGAACAGTGTTTCTTTTAGCAACAATGACTCTGATTAAAATATTTCCATTTTTCTATCATCGGGTGTTCTAGAGTTTGTCTGAAAAATTTTAACTTAATTCAGTTTATGTTGTTTCACACAGTGCTGAAAACTATTTAACATGCAGCATTACTGTGTGAAAAGAGTACAGTAATATTCAGCATAACTTTTTTGAAAAACTTCTTTTTTAATGGCTGAATTGTAATCTTTTAGCTGTTCAAAACTTTTGTTATTTTCCGGAGCAGTCTGAGGAGTTTCCGGAGTTATCGAATTTTCTCATTTCTCCGGAGCAACTCCGGAGAATCCAGAGTAGTTGTCATGTCTGGTAAACCTCATCATCTAGTTTAACTCCAAAATACACAGTTACTACAGAAGCTGAAAAAAGTCGCCAGTGGGTAGAAAATTAGAATTTATTTCAGGATTAATTTTCAGAGATAGGTAAAAGAATTTTAAACAACTGATAATTTTTGGCTCGGAAGTAAGATATTAAAATATGAGATGGAGAAAAAGGAATGCTTTAGGTATCTATTTTATAAGTACAGTCAAACTTCGATAACTCGACTTCCTATAAGTCGAATAATCCTCTAATTCGAACTTTTAATCTAGTCCCGAATCATTTCTATACTTTTCTTTAAAAAACTGTCTTGATAACTCGAAGAGAATATCTTCTAAGTAGAAGTTTTTGTAATAGATTTGTAAAACGATCGATTGTACAGTCGATTTTTTAATCGACTGTACTTATAAAATAGATACCTAAAGCATTTCTTTTTTTTCATCTCATTTTTTAATATCTTACTTCACAGCCCGGTAAAAAACACAATTCTGTTCAAAACTTCGAGTGCTAGTCCACTCGTGACCTTCGAGAACCTTCGTTCACATCTTACAACAATACCTGGAGACCACCGAAGGTACAGACAACACCCTATATAACTGTGTTAAAAAATTTGGTGACTTTGTAAATGCCAGCAACCTAAAAAATTGCTGCTTTTTTCAAATGAGAATTACATGGCATGTATACGATTTAATATGTAATGAGGCCGAATTTCTTGTTTTAATAAACCTTTTGAACCTATTCTTCTCTTGTTGTTTACATAGGCTATTAAAAAATTGAAAGGCATACAACTATAGTATTATGGCACATACGAAACCATTTAAACATGTAGACCCATCTTAAGTGCCAGTAGAGAGAAATGGGAGGTCTCTAACTTCGGATAAGTTGAATATTTTAGGGGGTACCCTGGGACTTCGAGTTATCGAAGTTCGACTATAATAATTTCGATATATTATAAGTATATATGGCATCATATTGTTATTCTGTAAAAAATAAAAAATAAATGACTGAATTTTACCCATGAGTTTTTTTATTTACCTTAATGACGCATTTGCAGCATTGTGCGACTGGTAACTTAAGAGAGATTTTGATGTGTTTTTATTATGGAGTAATATTCTAATAAATTATAATTGAAAAATAGAAATGTAAGGTTAAAATCTGATTAAGCATTAATTGTAAATTAATTGTATATTCAAAATTATGGAGTAATATTCTATTCAATTATAATTGAAAAATAGAAATGTAAGGATAGAAACTGACTAAATATTAATTGTATATTAATTGTATATTAAAAATTATGAAGTAATATTCTAATCAATTATAACTGAAAAATATACATGTAAGGTTAAAAATTGACTAAATATTAATTGTACATTAATTGTATATTCAAAATTATGGAGTAATATTCTAATCAATTATAATTGCAAATTATAAATATAAGGTTAAAACTGACTAAATATTAGTTATACATTAATTGTATATTCAAAATTATGGAGTAATATTCTAATCAAGTATAATTGAAAATTATAAATGTAAGGTTAAAAACTGACTAAACAATAATTGTACATTAATTGTATATTTAAAATGATAGAGTAATATTCTAATCAATTATAAATGAAAAATAGAAATGTAAGGTTAAAACTGACTAAACATTAATTGTACATTAATTGTATATTCAATATTATGGCGTAATATTCTAATCAATTATAATTGAAAAATAGAAATGTAAGGATAGAAACTGACTAAATATTAATTGCATATTAATTGTATATTCAAAATTATGGAGTAATATTCTAATCAATTATAATTGAAAATTATAAATGTAAGGTTAAAAACTGACTAAACATTAATTGTACATTAATTGTATATTCAAAATTATGGAGTAATATTCTAATCAATTATAATTGAAAAATATAAATGTAAGGTTAAAAACTGACTAAACATTAATTGTACATTAATTGTATATTCAAAATTATGGAGTAATATTCTAATAAATTATAACTGAAAAATGTAAATGTAAGGTTAAAAACTGACTAAACATTAATTGTACATTAATTGTATATTCAAATTTATGGAGTAATATTCTAATGAAGTATAATTAAAAATTATATATGTAAGGTTAAAAGCTGACTAAACATTAATTGTACATTAATTGTATATTCAAAATTATGGAGTAATATTCTAATCAATTATAATTGAAAAATATAAATGTAAGGTTAAAAACTGACTAAACATTAATTGTACATTAATTGTATATTTAAAATGATGGAGTAATATTCTAATCAATTATAATTGAAAATTATAAATGTAAGGTTAAAAACTGACTAAACATTAATTGTACATTAATTGTATATTCAAAATTATGGAGTAATATTCTAATCAATTATAATTAAAATATATAAATGCCAGATTAAAGCTGACTAAATATTAATTGTACATTAATTGTTTATTTAAAATGATAGAGTAATATTCTAATCAATTATAATTGAAAATTATAAATGTAAGGTTAAAAACTGACTAAACATTAATTGTACATTAATTGTATATTCAAAATTATGGAGTAATATTCTAATCAATTATAATTGAAAAATATAAATGTAAGGTTAAAAACTGACTAAATATTAATTGTACATTAATTGTATATTCAAAATTATGGAGTAATATTCTAATCAATTATAATAGAAAAATAGAAATGTAAGGTTAAAAGCTGACTAAACATTAATTGTACATTAATTGTATATTTAAAATGATAGAGTAATATTCTAATCAATTATAATTGAAAATTATAAATGTAAGGTTAAAAACTGACTAAACATTAATTGTACATTAATTGTATATTTAAAATGATAGAGTAATATTCTAATCAATTATAATTGAAAATTATAAATGTAAGGTTAAAAACTGACTAAATATTAATTGTACATTAATTGTATATTTACAATGATGGAGTAATATTCTAATCAATTACAATTGAAAATTATAAATGTAAGGTTAAAAACTGACTAAACATTAATTGTACATTAATTGTATATTTAAAATGATGGAGTAATATTCTAATCAATTATAATTGAAAATTATAAATGTAAGGTTAAAAACTGACTAAACATTAATTGTACATTAATTGTATATTTAAAATGATAGAGTAATATTCTAATCAATTATAATTGAAAATTATAAATATAAGGTTAAAAGCTGACTAAACATTAATTGTACGTTAATTGTATATTTAAAATGATAAAGTAATATTCTAATAATTACAATAGAAAAATTTTAAAGTATGATTAGAAATGATTAAACATTATGAATTAGAGTACGTAGTACCGTAAAAGATTTATGTTTTTGTAATGGTAACTCAATTAGTAAAGGCTGAACTTAATCACACACATATTTATTTACGAGAAAGACATTCTTATACACTTACCACAAAGACGGCGACATCGAGCAGTATATAGCGAGTATTTTCTGTTGCCACACAGCTTTTGCAAAATTGATAGAAATTTTAATGATCGGCTGAGTAGTCGCTACACTATTATTTTTCATTCATATATAATTAAAAACAACCTACTTGAATGCGTAATGGTTTGGCTTGGAGTTCTACGGTCTAATGTTTTAATTATGAGGGATAATGAGACCGGAACCTACTACTTAACGTCGATTATGAACTTCTAAAAGCATCCATGCCAGTACTGGGATTCGAACCCCCGAACGCTGGTGCCAAAGAACAGCGTTCTACTCATTCAATCACCGATCGGGAGATATTTTAGTAATCAATAATTTATAACTTCTTACTACACGGTTTTTCAAAAATGATCGGTGTATTTGAAAAATCAATAAAAACTAAACGGATAGTGATATAAATACACTGTTTATTTATCCCCCTAGGATGCATTACGATAAAGTGGACCATCAAAATAATTGACACAATACTCGGACAAGAAAGTAATAAATATCTTACGTTCTACTAAACCGAAAGAAACCGGTGTGACTGATTAAGGCTCCTAAATAAAAGTTATATTTGTTTCAAAATTCAAATTATTTTTTAAATTTCATCATCTTAGGATACATTATGATAAAACGGACCATTAAAATAATTGACAAAATATTCGGACGAGAAAGTAATAAATAACTTACGGTTTTTTAATTTTGTAAACATTTATAATCATTGTATTTTGTCCTATTTTTATTACAGGTCTGTACTGGTACCTATTTACTGGAATGTACTCAATTTGGGCCCGGATGCTGAACACAGGTCCATTATTTTTTAAGAAATTGCATTATCTTCAGATTATAAACAAACACACACATACAGGGTGTTTAAAAATGACTGGTATATTTGAAAAATCAATAAAAACTAAACGGTTTATGATAGAAATTGACAGTTTATAGCAATATGCTTTTGACATTAGTAAATTTTCAAGCAGACCAACTTTAATATTAGTTACAATATTCCACAACAGATGGCGCTGCAGTGTGGAAAACTACGATATTTTCCAGATACCCACCACGCACAGCTCTGATATGACGTATTCTCAGAACGAAATTATCAGAAACCCGTGTAAACGTCTCATGAGGGATAGCTTCACATGCAGAGCAGTTGTACTGCTCCAGTTATTCAATTGTTTCTGAATAGTGGCGGTACACCTGGTCTTTTAAGAGTCCCCTCAGACAAATATCGTAGTTAAGATTTTTCCAGACTGCAGCGCAATCTGTTGTGGAATATTGTAACTAATTTTAAACTTTGCCTGCCTTAAAATTTACTATTGTCCCAATCACATTGCAATGAACTGTGAATTGTTATCACTGTCCGTTTAGTTTTTATTGATTTTTCAAATGTACCGGTCATTTTTTAAACACCCTGTATATGCAAAAGTACGCGCAAATTAAATATGTGTATATATACACACATAAATAATTACATGTATATACATTTTTAATCATATTTTTATCTATATAGTTATGCATGTTTAAACACGCATAAGAAAAATATTCTAAATATAGTGAAATTTTATTTATTAGTATTTGAAATTGTTCAAAATTATAGCTATTGAAATTATATTTGACCATTTTTTTCATGAATTACTGGTTTCAATTTTAATCTTTATTTGTGCAATATTGAAATGAAATTTAATGTAAACTGTCAATAAATCCCTTTTATTATTTATTTTCTAAATGAAATATAATAAAATAATTAAAATACAAAATAAAGAAATATGTATAATGATGTTGATGCATAACTTATGTGTCAGTTTAAAAGTCCCCTGTCCCCTTAATTCTGGGAATTTTATCTTTGATACAACTGCTCCAAAATATAACTTATATAGGAAGAGTATTTATAGATACTCACCGTATGGTGACCTGTGAAGAATAGTCCAAAGGAAGCTAATGCGAGTCGTAGAAGGCGATTAAAACAGGAACCCAGTATGCTAGTATACCTAGACACCTTTGTCGACATAGAGGCTGGCACTTCAGATTGAGGTTAGGGCTGGCAATATATATTTATGTCAAACATAGCTGCTAAGCTGTTATTTATTTTGCACCATCCAGGAAGCTCATATAACTCAAGGAATATATTGCCCATAAAGGGTCCTCGTAATTTAGAATCAAGGACTTGGCAACAGATCCACATCTGTAGCTTTTCCCCTCCAGGGGTATTGTTTTACAACTTGGAAAATCTTCCGACCAAAAACATAATTTACGTGCCCCAACTGTCATTAATAAAGGCAGTAGATCTTTGGCGGTACTAAGCCTTGATGCCGTTATCCACTGTTTACGAGATATCTGCCTTTACCGACTGAACCACCATATCTTTAGGGCTGCCTTGTAAAATCTAATTGTTGCGATATCAAAAAAGGAAGTAACTGGCTTCTAGAAAAGACAACCCGGAAAAAGAAATCCAGAATGAAAGGTAGGATAGCCTGGTATCCAATTCTTGAGAAGGCAATGAAGTTCAACCACTGAAGAAGAAGACTTATAGGTGCACCAAAATATATTTTAGATCTTTTACAGTCGGAGGTTTGGGCTTCGTATTCCAGTAGATACTTCGTCAATCCAATTACCTTTTCATTGCTGTATAACAATATGAAACTTGCTACGTGCTTTCTGTTTTCATATACTCACAGACACTTTCGTGACCCTTATGAATGTGAAACTTAATTTTTATTTTACAATGCTTCCTATATGGACACTGCAAGAGGAAAGTACAATTATTGTATGGAAAACGATATGTCGAAAAGCAAACATACTGATTTTTTCCTATTTTAAATGTCTATTTTAAAGCGTATATAAACGCAATTCAAGCCTGATAAAATATGCAAAATTCTACGAATTGTAAAATGGCGTTGCATCATGCATTATACCTGTGTAAACATCATTTTCCTCCTTTGACACATCCTTAATCTATTGTCAGTATTTAAGCTCTATAATGCAAGATCACATGCAGAAAGAGCCCGTAAAATAAATACAAAGAATAAATACACACTTATAGAATGAATAAAAGAAAACGTATAATTTAAACAACTAAAAATTGCATTTTTAATTTCAGGAGTGGAGATTCGATTGAAAAATTGAGGAAATGTAAACAAGGAAACAACTGTATATAATATCTATAATCGCAGGACTTAAAATTCATATAAACCATCTTCTGAAGTGATAGCTAAAGCAATATATTTTAAGGACATAGAGAAATGCGATTTAAAAGATTAGCTACGATGGGTTTTTTTTTTCGATTTATTGTATGACAGACAAAGCTTATACATCTAGAAAAAACAAAATGAAGACTGACGGATTGTATAGTTGCAGCAGGCGACAATTGTGCGAATGCAGTAATTCTTATAGAGTTTTTCACTTCATATTACTTACGGGAATGTATTACTCACACACACACACACACACACACACATATATATATATACATATATATATATATATATATATATATGTGTGTGTGTGTATGTGTGTGTGTGTGTGTGCGTGCTTGTGTTTTGATGAGTAAGCAAATATAGTTATGTATCTAGCTCCTATTTGCATGCGGATGCAAACATATATACATACATACACTTACATATATATATATATATATATACATATATATATATATTATATATATATATATATATATATATATATATATATATATATATATATATATATATATATATATATATATATATATATATATATGCACTTATAAGTGTGTTAATTCATGTGTATTTGAATATTTATAAGTGTATCCATCTCTTTATACACATATTCTTACGCGTATGCATATATATATGTGTGTGTGTCTGTGTGTGTATATGTATGTATATCTATGTATACATATATGTATTTATATATATATATATACATGCATATATATATTATATATATATATACATGCATATATATATGTATTTATATATGTACATATATTCATATGTATTCATATGTATACATATGCATATATTAATATATATTCATGTATTTATATACAAATATATTTTATATATGTATATAAATGCATAATTGTATACATATTGCCATCTATATATATTTCGCTCTCTCTATATATATATGTGTTTGAGCGTATCTGTATATATATACAGGGTGCCCCAAAATGACCGCATAAACTCTGCACAGGAAGATTCCTCTGGCAAAGAAGTGTTTCTGTACGATCCAAAGTTTACGAGAAAAACACAAAAAATAAAGTATAACGTCACTGTCGGTGGTGATTAATGAAATGAATGAGTCATAATTTCTCCAAAACGTAATTATACAGCAATGAATTTTACTCACATTCACCAAGAATACCTTCTATTATAATTAATTAATTTTAATCAAAAGCATTGCCAAGATTTTAACAGTTTGGCTGAAAAGTTCGTAGGCTGATACATAGATGGCGCCACTAGTATTAAATCCATATGATTTTTAGTTAGCCCTAACTTTCGAAAGACACGTGTACAAATTTGACAGCTGTAGGACTCTTAATTTGTGAGATATAGTATTTTGAGTGAAGCAATTTTTGTTAGTTTGAAAAGAATGTATAAAAAGGTATTTCGTGTGTTAGTAAAGCATCGCTTTTTAGCAAAAAACAATGCTGTTGAATTCAAGGCTTGGCGTGAAAAACATTATTCGAACTCTGCTGCAGTAAAATCAACCGTTGAAAAGTGATTTGCTAAATTTAGTTTGGTTTGGAGTGCTACGGTCTACTTTTTGCAACACGAGGGCTAATTAGACCGGGACCTACAGTTTAAAGCCGATTCCGAACGGCTACGAACATCCATGCCACTGTGGGATTCGAACCCACGAACTCCGGTACCGAAGGCCAGCACCCTAACCAATCGGCCATTGTTAGGCTTGCTAAATTTAAACCAGGCGAAATGAGCAGCGAGGACGATGCACGCAGAGGACTCCTCAAAGAGGCTGTTACCGACGAAAATATAAAAAAAGTCCACAAAATAATTTTGGATGACCATAGAGTGAAATCGATCGAGATATCTGGCGCTCTAAAGATATCAAAGGACCGTGTTGGTCACATAGTGAATGAATATTTGGGTATGCGAAAGCTCTGAGCAAAGTGGGTGCCGCGCAAGCTCACAATCGACCAAAAACAACAACAAATTATTGATTCTGAGCTGGGTTTGAAGCTGTTTAACACTACAATTACGGTGGTCTTTCTATACCTAGAATTAAGGTGGGTGTCATTTTGAATCCTTGATAAGATATCTGCATATTTCTCTATATGATATAATATATTTGTGAAAAATAAATTAAAATAACGCAAATTATGACAACTACAGTTTGTTTTTAAAAATATACAGACTTTGCAGGTATGTAGGATCAATTAAACGATTTACTACGTTCTCTCCTAAACTTTGATCACTTGGTCTCATTTCATCTTTTCCTAAATATGGAAATCCGTTTAATAAGTATTTCGTCCTAACATCTACTTCTAGCCAAAATTTTATTCCGAATTTATCGAGCTTTTTAGGTATATACTGCAAAAAACTGCATCTTGTTTTTGTAGTGAATAACTATTCATCAAAAGTAATATTTTCCCTTGGTTTGTATCAAAGCTTACAGTTTTCTATAAAAGTATTCCATACCTCGGATATTAGTGTAAATTTATCACACTGCAAACGTGAAAACCTTGTTAGTGTATTTTCAAAAGGAAGAAATTTCGTAACTTCCGGAAACCTATCTCTACACACAGTTTCATAAAAAAACTTTGGTCCCCAAGTCTTGAACCACAAACTAAGAATTGGTAAGCCCTTGGCGGCTAATCCCCCTTACGTACGACAACGCTATGAATGCTTCCAGTTCTGCTAATAAAATAGTGAAAGAGTCATTATGAAGTTTACACTTCTCTTCAACATCAGTAAATAGCCTGCCGTATTTCTATAATCATGTCTTATGGCTAAAATAAAAATACGATTTTCTTGAAATCTTTACTATTTCGTAAATAACGATGATTTAGGAAAAGTCAAGAAAGGATTAAGATATTTGTAAAAAAATAGAAGAACTGTCAGAGATAAAAGTTCGCTAGGTGTCAAAATGACCCCTTCCGTAATTCTAGTGTTAATTGTAATAAACCGGAATTTATGCTTCGATATATGACAATGGATGAAACATGGCTCCATCATTTCCCACCGGAGTCCATTCGAAAGCCATCCGAGTTATATAACATTCATCGACTATCTTGAAAAGGGAAAAACCATCAACATCGACTATTACATAGCATTATTGGATCGTTTGGACGAAATCGCGGTAAAACGGCCCCAATTGAAGAAGAAGGTGCGGTTTCAACAACACAATGCCCCGTGTCACAAGTCAATGAAAGGGAAAAACCATCAACAGCGACTATTACATAGCATTATTGGATCGTTTGGACGAAATCGCTGTAAAACGGCCCCATTTTAAGAAGAAAGTGCTGTTTCCACAAGACAATGCGCCGTGCCACGAGTCAGTGAAAGAGAAAAACCATCAAAAGCGACTATTACATAGCAATATTGGATCGTTTGGACGAAATTGTTTTAAAACGGAACCATTTTAAGAAGAAGAAAGTGCTGTTTCAACAAGACAATGCGTCGTGTCACAAGTCAATGAAAACGACAGCAAAATTATATGAATTGGGCTTCAAATTGCTAACTTAGCCACCGTATTCTCCAGATCTGGTTCCCTGATACTTTTTCCTGTGCTCAGACCTGAACAGAATGTTCGCTAG
This sequence comes from Pardosa pseudoannulata, assembly GCA_032207245.1. Taxonomy (NCBI): domain Eukaryota; kingdom Metazoa; phylum Arthropoda; class Arachnida; order Araneae; family Lycosidae; genus Pardosa; species Pardosa pseudoannulata. The sequence continues at coordinate 52,903,010 of CM063507.1, read as the reverse complement.
AAAGAAATTTAGCTCCGATGAAGAAGTAATTGCTGAAACTGAGGACTATTTTGAGGCTAAAGACAATTCGTAATATAAAAATGATATCGAAAATTTGTATGACAGCTATAATCATTGCATCGCCATTTTATGCAACAAAATTCAATGATAAAATCCAATTTTATCAAAAAAAAGTTTTTTTTTCTATGTTAACTTATGAACTTTTCAGCCCAGCTGTTACTTAGCAATAGCCGATTACGACTTATTTTCCTGTAAAGCAGTCGTATCTAATTACAAAGGACCCTCAGTAAGTTCTTTACAACTATCTATCTCAGACAATTTCACCAAGAAATGTATTGCCCTGTAATGGAAAAAATCAAACTGAATTTTACTGCAGTATAAGAAAAAAATTATGGTGCAGGATATTAACAAAGAACGCAGCAAAATTTATAAAATATAAACCTATTATACTCTCAGAAGTTTTGAAAAAGATAGGAAAGTGAAATAATTTTGATATATTACATATATTATTTACCATACAATATTTTAGATGACGTAGTATTATGAATTTTGCTATCTAAGTATTCTCTTTGAGAATAAAAATTTCGAAGATTTGGCGAAGGACGTAGGACTTCCAAAATTAATTTACTTTGATTTTAATGGTAATGCGTAAAATTTCAATAGGTATTTTTTAAACACATGCACTAGCGAGCACACTCTCACACAGATAAAACCGGTAACAAAAGTGTAACCGGTGAAATAATATCTCGCAGATCTCATATGAAGTTTTAGTTCCCATTTTAAAGTTGCAAGACTTGTACTAAGTAAGAAACAAAGAAGTACTTGTAGTAATCTGCTGGAGTAAATCTTAATGAACTGTATCTTGCATATCTTTATTAAAACCGACTCCAACACAGTCTCAAAGACGTTGATTTCTCTCTCTGAATTTTCGTTACTAATTTATTTGAATCTTATTTTCTTTAATTTTCAATTTGCACTTTGTCAAACTTATTTAAACAAATAATAATAATAATAATAATATTTTATAATTTTTATATTATGTGATAACTTAAATTAGTATCATAATATGTCTTCTTCTTCCTGAAGAAGACACATTCCTTTTACAGAACTGGGTTCCCCCGCCAACTTGGCGATAATGGTTTAAGTATGGTCGCCTAAAATTTCCTCCTGACCTCACAGTGTATAAACAATCTGTACTATATTATAGTTTTTATGATATTTGCATCCAACTCTCCTTGTGTAACTCTTTTCTTGTACATTAAAAGTGCGAAATGCTTAAAACATTAGATATAACAAACCATTAATGGTTAACGGTGGCTGATTTTTAATAATTTGGAGATGTTGCGTTTGTAAACTGTTAAGAGATTAATTGCCCATAAATATAAATGTCCGGTTTTCATGTCAATTTCTTTAATTAAGTAAGAGTAGATAATTACGATGGTTCACTGTTCATTAATTAAAGTCGCCAGAAAAAGCAAGAAGTACAATGTTTGGATAGATTACCTTTGTGATTTAGTAAATATCACCAATATATTCGCCAAATTTGCCAAGGGGAACCCAAGTCCCAGAGCCATTTGACACCAGGTCAGCTTTGGCAGCCCACTACACCCTGCCCCGTCAGGGGATAACATGAGGGCTATACTAATTGGGTCCTCTGTTAAAATTCTTATGTCTCTTCCAAGCTATGGCCAATTTTTCACCATTGCAGCACTGGCACAAATGGTGACCTTGGACGATAATTTGCGAGTGCATCCCCAAACATTGGGCCACTAAATGAGCCGAACGCGTGGGCACATAGAATCTACTGCTTAATTTAATTGTGCATCTGGTTGTTTTTAGGTTTGACGGCAGATCCCCAAAAGCCCGTAATTGTGTCAGAAGTTTCAGGGATATTCTAATTGGGTCCTCTGTTAAAATTCTTATGTCTGTTCCAAGCTATGGCCAATTTTTCACCATTGCCGTACTGGTCCTAATGGTGACCTTGGACGATAGATTACGGAGTGCATCCCCAATTATTGGGCCACTAAATGAGCCGAACGCACGGTTACATACAATCTACTGCTTAATTTAATTGCGCATCTGGTTGTTTTTAGGTTTCATGGCAGATTCTCAAAAGCCCGTAATTGTTTCAGAAATTTGAGGTATATTCTAATTGGGTCCTCTGTTAAAATTCTTATGTCTCTTCCAAGCTATGGCCAATTTTTCACCATTGCAGTACTGGCCCTAATGGTGACCTTGGATGATAGATTACGGAGTGCATCCACAAACATTGGGCCACTAAATTAACCGAACGCGTGGGCACATAGAATCTACTGCTTAATTTAGTTGTGCATCTGGTTGTTTTTATTATTCAATACATATTCTCAAAAGCCCGTAATTCTTTCAGAAGTTTGAGGGCTTTCAAATTGGGTCCTCTCTTAAAATTCTTATGTCTCTTCCAAGCTATGGCCAATTTTTCACCATTGCAGTACTGGCCCTAATGGTGACCTTGGACGATAGATTACGGAGTGCATCCCCAAACATTGGGCCACTAAATGAGCCGAACACGTGGGCACATAGAATCTACTGCTTAATTTAATTGCGCATCTGGTTGTTTTTATTTTTCATGGCAGATTCTCAAAAGCCCGTAATTGTTTCAGAAATTTGAGGTATATTCTAATTGGGTCCGCTGTTAAAATTCTTATGTCTCTTCCAAGCTATG
>CM063507.1:52892809-52895309 GCA_032207245.1 Pardosa pseudoannulata | reverse complement strand
ATAATGTAAACACCACGGTGTTCAGAGCGACGCTAAAATTTTGTGGTTTCAAAACCTATGAAACCTATGCCCGGCGATATTTCAAGGAATTCAGATTGTAGACCTGTTGTTTAGAGGACAGCCATCTACTTACAATAAATTGAAAGATTATTTCAATGTCATAAAAATTCTTCAAACTATATTCTTTCTTCTTTCAGCATTCTTCTTCCACATTGAAAGAAGAACGCTAGATATTGATGGGTTAGATTAGTGAAATCTCATTAAATAATGTAAACATCTCGGTGTTCAGAGCGATGAGAAAATTTTGTGGTTTCAAAACCTATGAATTAGGCATAACAATATTTTTTCCTGCTTTCAGCACATTCTTTATTGTTTAAAAGTATTCAAATGCATATAAATAACAACAATAATAAACTAAAATAAAAAAACAAAATTTTCTTTTTATAAAAGGATTTAATATATTCTTTTACTGGGAAGTACATGATTCTATTATAATGGGTGTCTTCGTGATGACAAATAATTAAAAATTTCCTACTACAAAGATTAATATTGTCAACAAGGCAATTTATTTTAGATATTCATTTTTTCATACCCTTAGTAAAGTAACCAAATATAATCGGTTCTTCGGGCGTAATTTTACGTATATGTCTTTTGTTTTAAATATTGTAACTTAATCTCGTCTTTGTTTTTCAGATAAAGCAAATGAGTGGGAGATATGCTGGAGTACAATACCGCCCAAGGTAAGCTATAACGGTTTATGAACATTTTTAACAATAATTGAATGGAAAACAGAGTTCATGTTTAAATCTCTAAAGAAACAGTGGATATTACATAGTGTTAAAGAAAAGTATATCAAAGTATTTAAAGCACCATAATTTTATTTTTAAATTGAAATTTTTAAATAGTTTATTGATTATAAAGTGTTCTTTTTAACTAATTTTCATTGTTTTCTTTTATTTTTGTAATCTCATTACTTGAAAGCATCTTTCGAACATATTTGGATAATGGTTTACACATTGATTGAAAAATTACCCAAGCCGAAACCAACACAGGTCGTCAACTGTGGTTTTGGTGCCTCGGTATTTAAAGCTGATTTTATATGAATTTGATGCCCTTAATTCAAATACAGCATTAGATTTTGTCTAGCAGTTCGTATTTCTGAGATTTACCATTTCGGTAAAACGTACGTTATACTATTATTAGTTGAATCCATAAATCAAATAAAATAAACTAAACATGGAAGTATATTATTAATATACTAGCATATAGCCCATCATATGACGGGATTAGTAAAATTTTTAATATTCCAGAATTGTTAAGTACCCAATGAGGCAGGTAAAAAAAGGTTTGTTTTTTGACTGAGAATTATCTGGATCACTCTCCATAATTTATTTATCGTCATACTCCTCTAGAGTCTCCCGATCCTGTAATGCAGTTTAGAATCACATTGAATTCATTTAGTCAAACCGTGTGGTTATGTATAATAAACAAACACACAAAAGAACAAACTTCTTAATTTCCAAATATATATAAATTAAAAGTTAGATATTTATTAGTCCGTGAAATAGACTCCTAGACTTATATGAAAAGAATTTGTTGTTAATACCGGTGATAAAATTTTCATTGCAACAAAAAATAATCGATGATTAAATTTAAAATTATCACATTTGTACCTAATCTATTATTTAAGCCAAATATAAAAGAAAATCATTTACGTAATATCTAAGTTCAGTGATAAAAGATATTAAAATAGTGTAGACGATATTTAAATAGTTTAAAATATGAAATGATTCAATGAGATGTTTAAAGGAATGACGTCACAATGCTAGAAAAAATTGTTATTTTTACCTATTTATTAAGTGATAAATGGATAAATTGAATCGCCTGCTCTTAACCGGGGAAAATAGGGATTGAAATATTGACATTAAACTCTCGAAAAATAGGGAAGGGTTGGATTTCGAACGTTTTAAAGACGACAGTATTTTATTCTGTGATATAAAGCATATTTATACCAATTTATTTTAGAATCGGATCCATAGTTTAGGAGAAGATAAACTTTATTTGCTTCGAATGGATGCCTCTATCCATTCCAGGTCCAACCGCGTCATAAATTGCAGGACAGACGGACAGATAACTTAGGCTATTATTATATAGGGGATTATAATATTATTAATATCTTATACAAATATATTAATTATTAATATATTTTTATATTAGTAATATATTACACAAATATTATTGGTTTCAAAGATAGAGGGAAAATGAATCGAGGAAATCAACTATAATCTGCCTCAAATATTTATTATAATGATAAAAAATTAAGTTTCATCTTAAAGCAATAATATATAGGATAATTTTTTTTAATACAATTACCTAGAAACTAGTGTAAATAGGCTCGTATGCCTTCCCCAATTGTATTTTTTTAAGGTGAGACGAAGTTTAGTCACTTAACACTTCGGAAGCTTCTTTTTCGTGACAATCTTGAATGTGTTTTGGTACT
>CM063507.1:52860309-52875309 GCA_032207245.1 Pardosa pseudoannulata | reverse complement strand
CTTCAAATTTAAAGATATATTGTAATCGCAAAAACCTTCAGTCTGCAGATTTCAATGGAAATATTCATTTATACAATTTTTTATTGCATTTTGACTCGTTTAAGCACTACTCTTGTAGGTATTTGGTGGGGAAACACTAAATTTGATATTGCCACATTTCAAACGAAATCTGCCGAGCCCCATGGCACAATGGTTAAAGTCGTCAATAAAATATTGCAACTTCAGTCTGCAGATTTCAATGGAAATATTCACTTATACGATTCCTAATTGCATTTTGACTCGTTTAAGCACTACTCTTGTAGGTATTTGGTGGGGAAACACTAAATTTGATATTGCCACATTTCAAACGAAATCTGCCGAGCTCCATGGCACAATGGTTAAAGTCGTCAATAAAATATTGCACTTCAGTCTGCAGATTTCAATAGAAATATTTATTTATACGATTCCTAATTGCATTGTGACTTGTCTAAGCACTACGGTTGTAGGTATTTGGTGGGGAAACACTAAATTTGATATTGCCACTTTTCACACGAAATCTGCCGAGCCCCATGGCACAATTTGTTAAAGTCGTCAATAAAATATTGCAACTTCAGTCTGCAGATTTCAATGGAAATAATCATTTATATGATTCCTTATTGCACTTTGACTCGTTTAAGCACTACTCTTGTAGGTATTTGGTGGGGAAACACTAAATTTGATATTGCCACATTTCAAACGAAATCTGCCGAGCCCCATGGCACAATGGTTAAAGACGTCAATAAAATATTGCAACTTCAGTCTGCAGATTTCAATGGAAATAATCATTTATATGATTCCTAATTGCACTTTGACTCGTTTAAGCACTACTCTTGTAGGTATTTGGTGGGGAAACGCTAAATTTGATATTGCCACATTTCAAACGAAATCTGCCGAGCTCCATGGCACAATGGTTAAAGTCGTCAATAAAATATTGCACTTCAGTCTGCAGATTTCAATAGAAATATTTATTTATACGATTCCTAATTGCATTGTGACTTGTCTAAGCACTACGGTTGTAGGTATTTGGTGGGGAAACACTAAATTTGATATTGCCACTTTTCACACGAAATCTGCCGAGCCCCATGGCACAATGGTTAAAGTCGTCAATAAAATATTGCAACTTCAGTCTGCAGATTTAAATGGAAATAATATTCATTTATACGTTTCCTAATTGCATTTTGACTCGTTTAAGCACTACTCTTGAAGGTATTTGGTGGAGAAACACTAAATTTGATATTGCCACATTTCAAACGAAATCTGGCGAGCCTCATGGCACAATGGTTAAAGTCGTCAATAACATATTGCAACTTCAGTCTGCAGATTTCAATGGAAATATTCATTTATACGATTCCTAATTGCATTTTGACTCGTTTAAGCACTACTCTTGAAGGTATTTGGTGGAGAAACACTAAATTTGATATTGCCACATTTCAAACGAAATCTGTCGAGACTCATGGCACAAAGGTTAAAGTCGTCAATAAAATATTGCAACTTCAGTCTGCAAATTTCAATGAAAATATTCATTTATACCATTCTTAATTGCATTTTCACTCGTTTAAGCACTACTCTTGTAGGTATTTGATGGGGAAGCACTAAATTTGATATTTCCACATTTCAAACGAAATCTGCCGAGCCCCATGGCACAATGGTTAAAGACGTCAATAAAATATTGCAACTTCAGTCTGCAGATTTCAATGGAAATAATCATTTATATGATTCCTAATTGCATTTTGACTCGTTTAAGCACTACTCTTGTAGGTATTTGGTGGGGAAACGCTAAATTTGATATTGCCAGATTTCAAACGAAATCTGCCGAGACTCATGGCACAATGGTTAAAGTCGTCAATAAAATATTGCAACTTCAGTCTGCAGATTTCAATGGAAATATTCATTTATACGATTCCTAATTTCATTTTGACTCGTTTAAGCACTACTCTTGTAGGTATTTGGTGGGGAAACACTAAATTTGATATTGCCACATTTCAAACGAAATCTGCCGAGCCCCATGGCACAATGTTTAAAGTCGTCAATAAAATATTGCAACTTCAGTCTGCAGATTTCAATGGAAATATTCATTTATACGATTCCTAATTGCATTTTGACTTGTTTAAGCTCTACGTTTGTAGGTATTTGGTGGGGAAACACTAAATTTGATATTGCCACATTTCAAACGAAATTTACCGACCTCTATGGCACAATGGTTAAAGTCGTCAATAAAATATTGCACTTCAGTCTGCAGATTTCAATAGAAATATTTATTTATACGATTCCTAATTGCATTGTGACTTGTCTAAGCACTACGGTTGTAGGTATTTTGGTGGGGAAACACTAAATTTGATATTGCCACTTTTCACACGAAATCTGCCGAGCCCCATGGCACAATGGTTAAAGTCTTCAATAAAATATTGCAACTCCAGTCTGCAGATTTAAATGGAAATAATATTCATTTATACGTTTCCTAATTGCATTTTGACTCGTTTAAGCACTACTCTTGAAGGTATTTGGTGGAGAAACACTAAATTTGATATTGCCACATTTCAAACGAAATCTGGCGAGCCTCATGGCACAATGGTTTAAGTCGTCAATAAAATATTGCAACTTCAGTCTGCAGATTTCAATGGAAATAATCATTTATACGTTTCCTAATTGCATTTTGACTCGTTTAAGCACTACTCTTGTAGGTATTTGGTGGGGAAACACTAAATTTGATATTGCCACATTTCAAACGAAATCTGCCGAGCTCCATGGCACAATGGTTAAAGTCGTCAATAAAATATTGCACTTCAGTCTGCAGATTTCAATAGAAATATTTATTTATACGATTCCTAATTGCATTGTGACTTGTCTAAGCACTACGGTTGTAGGTATTTGGTGGGGAAACACTAAATTTTTATATTGCCACTTTTCACACGAAATCTGCCGAGCCCCATGGCACAATGGTTTAAAGTCGTCAATAAAATATTGCAACTTCAGTCTGCAGATTTAAATGGAAATAATATTCATTTATACGTTTCCTAATTGCATTTTGACTCGTTTAAGCACTACTCTTGAAGGTATTTGGTGGAGAAACACTAAATTTGATATTGCCACATTTCAAACGAAATCTGGCGAGCCTCATGGGACAATGGTTAAAGTCGTCAATAAAATATTGCAACTTCAGTCTGCAGATTTCAATTTAAATAATATTCATTTATACGTTTCCTAATTGCATTTTGACTCGTTTAAGCATTACTCTTGAAGGTATTTGGTGGAGAAACACTAAATTTGATATTGCCACATTCCAAACGAAATCTGCCGAGTTCCATGGCACAATGGTTAAAGTCGTCAATAAAATATTGCAACTTCAGTCTGCAAATTTCAATGGAAATATTCATTTATACCATTCTTAATTGCATTTTGACTCGTTTAAGCACTACTCTTGTAGGTATTTGATGGGGAAACACTAAATTTGATATTGCCACATTTCAAACGAAATCTGCCGAGCCCCATGGCACAATGGTTAAAGTCGTCAATAAAATATTGCAACTTCAGTCTGCAGATTTCAATGGAAATAATCATTTATATGATTCCTAATTGTATTTTGACTCGTTTAAGCGCTACTCTTGTAGGTATTTGATGGGAAAACACTAAATTTGATATTGCCACATTTCAAACGAAATCTGGCGAGCCTCATGGCACAATGGTTAAAGTCGTCAATAAAATATTGCAACTTCAGTCTGCAGATTTCAATGGAAATATTCATTTATACGATTCCTAATTGCATTTTGACTCGTTTAAGCACTACTCTTGTAGGTATTTGGTGGGGAAACACTAAATTTGATATTGCCACATTTCAAACGAAATCTGCCGAGCCCCATGGCACAATGGTTAAAGTCGTCAATAAAATATTGCAACTTCAGTCTGCAGATTTCAATGGAAATATTCATTTATACGATTCCTAATTGCATTTTGACTCGTTTAAGCACTACTCTTGTAGGTATTTGGTGGGGAAACACTAAATTTGATATTGCCACATTTCAAACGAAATCTGCCGAGCCCCATGGCACAATGGTTAAAGTCGTCAATAAAATATTGCAACTTCAGTCTGCAGATTTCAATGGAAATAATCATTTATATGATTCCTAATTGCACTTTGACTCGTTTAAGCACTACTCTTGTAGGTATTTGGTGGGGAAACACTAAATTTGATATTGCCACATTTCAAACGAAATCTGGCGAGCCCCATGGCACAATGGTTAAAGTCGTCAATAAAATATTGCAACTTCAGTCTGCAGATTTCAATGGAAATAATATTCAATTTATACGTTTCCTAATTGCATTTTGACTCGTTTAAGCACTACTCTTGAAGGTATTTGGTGGAGAAACACTAAATTTGATATTGCCACATTTCAAACGGAATTTGTCGAACTTCATGGCACAATGGTTAAAGACGTCAATAAAATATTGCAACTTCAGTCTGCAGATTTCAATGGAAATAATCATTTATATGATTCCTAATTGCACTTTGACTCGTTTAAGCACTACTCTTGTAGGTATTTGGTGGGGAAACGCTAAATTTGATATTGCCACATTTCAAACGAAATCTGCCGAGCTCCATGGCACAATGGTTAAAGTCGTCAATAAAATATTGCACTTCAGTCTGCAGATTTCAATAGAAATATTTATTTATACGATTCCTAATTGCATTGTGACTTGTCTAAGCACTACGGTTGTAGGTATTTGGTGGGGAAACACTAAATTTGATATTGCCACTTTTCACACGAAATCTGCCGAGCCCCATGGCACAATGGTTAAAGTCGTCAATAAAATATTGCAACTTCAGTCTGCAGATTTAAATGGAAATAATATTCATTTATACGTTTCCTAATTGCATTTTGACTCGTTTAAGCACTACTCTTGAAGGTATTTGGTGGAGAAACACTAAATTTGATATTGCCACATTTCAAACGAAATCTGGCGAGCCTCATGGCACAATGGTTAAAGTCGTCAATAACATATTGCAACTTCAGTCTGCAGATTTCAATGGAAATATTCATTTATACGATTCCTAATTGCATTTTGACTCGTTTAAGCACTACTCTTGAAGGTATTTGGTGGAGAAACACTAAATTTGATATTGCCACATTTCAAACGAAATCTGTCGAGACTCATGGCACAAAGGTTAAAGTCGTCAATAAAATATTGCAACTTCAGTCTGCAAATTTCAATGAAAATATTCATTTATACCATTCTTAATTGCATTTTCACTCGTTTAAGCACTACTCTTGTAGGTATTTGATGGGGAAGCACTAAATTTGATATTTCCACATTTCAAACGAAATCTGCCGAGCCCCATGGCACAATGGTTAAAGTCTTCAATAAAATATTGCAACTTCAGTCTGCAGATTTCAATGGAAATAATCATTTATATGATTCCTAATTGCACTTTGACTCGTTTAAGCACTACTCTTGTAGGTATTTGGTGGGGAAACGCTAAATTTGATATTGCCACATTTCAAACGAAATCTGTCGAGCCTCATGGCACAATGGTTAAAGTCGTCAATAACATATTGCAACTTCAGTCTGCAGATTTCAATGGAAATATTCATTTATACGATTCCTAATTGCATTTTGACTCGTTTAAGCACTACTCTTGTAGGTATTTGGTGGGGAAACACTAAATTTGATATTGCCACATTTCAAACGAAATCTGCCGAGCCCCATGGCACAATGGTTAAAGTCGTCAATAAAATATTGCAACTTCAGTCTGCAGATTTCAATGGAAATATTCATTTATACGATTCTTAATTTCATTTTGACTCGTTTAAGCACTACTCTTGTAGGTATTTGGTGGGGAAACACTAAATTTGATATTGCCACATTTCAAACGAAATTTGCCGAGCTCCATGGCACAATGGTTAAAGTCGTCAATAAAATATTGCACTTCAGTCTGCAGATTTCAATAGAAATATTTATTTATACGATTCCTAATTGCATTGTGACTTGTCTAAGCACTACGGTTGTAGGTATTTGGTGGGGAAACACTAAATTTGATATTGCCACTTTTCACACGAAATCTGCCGAGCCCCATGGCACAATGGTTAAAGACGTCAATAAAATATTGCAACTTCAGTCTGCAGATTTCAATGGAAATAATCATTTATATGATTCCTAATTGCATTTTGACTCGTTTAAGCACTACTCTTGTAGGTATTTGGTGGGGAAACACTAAATTTGATATTGCCACATTTCAAACGAAATCTGGCGAGCCTCATGGCACAATGGTTAAAGTCGTCAATAACATATTGCAACTTCAGTCTGCAGATTTCAATGGAAATATTCATTTATACGATTCCTAATTGCATTTTGACTCGTTTAAGCACTACTCTTGTAGGTATTTGGTGGGGAAACACTAAATTTGATATTGCCACATTTCAAACGAAATCTGCCGAGCTCCATGGCACAATGGTTAAAGTCGTCAATAAAATATTGCACTTCAGTCTGCAGATTTCAATAGAAATATTTATTTATACGATTCCTAATTGCATTGTGACTTGTCTAAGCACTACGGTTGTAGGTATTTGGTGGGGAAACACTAAATTTTATATTGCCACTTTTCACACGAAATCTGCCGAGCCCCATGGCACAATGGTTTAAAGTCGTCAATAAAATATTGCAACTTCAGTCTGCAGATTTAAATGGAAATAATATTCATTTATACGTTTCCTAATTGCATTTTGACTCGTTTAAGCACTACTCTTGAAGGTATTTGGTGGAGAAACACTAAATTTGATATTGCCACATTTCAAACGAAATCTGGCGAGCCTCATGGCACAATGGTTAAAGTCGTCAATAAAATATTGCAACTTCAGTCTGCAAATTTCAATGGAAATATTCATTTATACCATTCTTAATTGCATTTTGACTCGTTTAAGCACTACTCTTGTAGGTATTTGATGGGGAAACACTAAATTTGATATTGCCACATTTCAAACGAAATCTGCCGAGCCCCATGGCACAATGGTTAAAGTCTTCAATAAAATATTGCAACTTCAGTCTGCAGATTTCAATGGAAATAATCATTTATATGATTCCTAATTGCACTTTGACTCGTTTAAGCACTACTCTTGTAGGTATTTGGTGGGGAAACGCTAAATTTGATATTGCCACATTTCAAACGAAATCTGTCGAGACTCATGGCACAAAGGTTAAAGTCGTCAATAAAATATTGCAAATTCAGTCTGCAGATTTCAATGGAAATATTCATTTATACGATTCCTAATTGCATTTTGACTCGTTTAAGCGCTACTCTTGTAGGTATTTGATGGGAAAACACTAAATTTGATATTGCCACATTTCAAACGAAATCTGCCGAGCTCCATGGCACAATGGTTAAAGTCGTCAATAAAATATTGCACTTCAGTCTGCAGATTTCAATAGAAATATTTATTTATACGATTCCTAATTGCATTGTGACTTGTCTAAGCACTACGGTTGTAGGTATTTGGTGGGGAAACACTAAATTTGATATTGCCACTTTTCACACGAAATCTGCCGAGCCCCATGGCACAATGGTTAAAGACGTCAATAAAATATTGCAACTTCAGTCTGCAGATTTAAATGGAAATAATATTCATTTATACGTTTCCTAATTGCATTTTGACTCGTTTAAGCACTACTCTTGAAGGTATTTGGTGGAGAAACACTAAATTTGATATTGCCACATTTCAAACGAAATCTGGCGAGCCTCATGGCACAATGGTTTAAGTCTTCAATAAAATATTGCAACTTCAGTCTGCAGATTTCAATGGAAATAATATTCATTTATACGATTCCTAATTGCATTTTGACTCGTTTAAGCACTACTCTTGTAGGTATTTCGTGGGGAAACACTAAATTTGATATTGCCACATTTCAAACGAAATCTGCCGAGCTCCATGGCACAATGGTTAAAGTCGTCAATAAAATATTGCACTTCAGTCTGCAGATTTCAATAGAAATATTTATTTATACGATTCCTAATTGCATTGTGACTTGTCTAAGCACTACGGTTGTAGGTATTTGGTGGGGAAACACTAAATTTGATATTGCCACTTTTCACACGAAATCTGCCGAGCCCCATGGCACAATGGTTAAAGTCGTCAATAAAATATTGCAACTTCAGTCTGCAGATTTAAATGGAAATAATATTCATTTATACGTTTCCTAATTGCATTTTGACTCGTTTAAGCACTACTCTTGAAGGTATTTGGTGGAGAAACACTAAATTTGATATTGCCACATTTCAAACGAAATCTGGCGAGCCTCATGGCACAATGGTTAAAGTCGTCAATAAAATATTGCAACTTCAGTCTGCAAATTTCAATGGAAATATTCATTTATACCATTCTTAATTGCATTTTGACTCGTTTAAGCACTACTCTTGTAGGTATTTGATGGGGAAACACTAAATTTGATATTGCCACATTTCAAACGAAATCTGCCGAGCCCCATGGCACAATGGTTAAAGTCTTCAATAAAATATTGCAACTTCAGTCTGCAGATTTCAATGGAAATAATCATTTATATGATTCCTAATTGCACTTTGACTCGTTTAAGCACTACTCTTGTAGGTATTTGGTGGGAAAACTCTAAATTTGATATTGCCACATTTCAAACGAAATCTGGCGAGCCTCATGGCACAATGGTTAAAGTCGTCAATAACATATTGCAACTTCAGTCTGCAGATTTCAATGGAAATATTCATTTATACGATTCCTAATTGCATTTTGACTCGTTTAAGCGCTACTCTTGTAGGTATTTGATGGGAAAACACTAAATTTGATATTGCCACATTCCAAACGAAATCTGCCGAGTTCCATGGCACAATGGTTAAAGTCGTCAATAAAATATTGCAACTTCAGTCTGCAGATTTCAATGGAAATATTCATTTATACGATTCCTAATTGCATTTTGACTCGTTTAAGCACTACTCTTGTAGGTATTTGGTGGGGAAACACTAAATTTGATATTGCCACATTTCAAACGAAATCTGCCGAGCCCCATGGCACAATGGTTAAAGTCGTCAATAAAATATTGCAACTTCAGTCTGCAGATTTCAATGGAAATAATATTCATTTATACGTTTCCTAATTGCATTTTGACTCGTTTAAGCACTACTCTTGAAGGTATTTGGTGGAGAAACACTAAATTTGATATTGCCACATTTCAAACGAAATCTGGCGAGCCTCATGGCACAATGGTTAAAGTCGTCAATAACATATTGCAACTTCAGTCTGCAGATTTCAATGGAAATAATCATTTATACGATTCCTAATTGCATTTTGACTCGTTTAAGCACTACTCTTGTAGGTATTTGGTGGGGAAACGCTAAATTTGATATTGCCACATTTCAAACGAAATCTGCCGAGCTCCATGGCACAATGGTTAAAGTCGTCAATAAAATATTGCACTTCAGTCTGCAGATTTCAATAGAAATATTTATTTATACGATTCCTAATTGCATTGTGACTTGTCTAAGCACTACGGTTGTAGGTATTTGGTGGGGAAACACTAAATTTGATATTGCCACTTTTCACACGAAATCTGCCGAGCCCCATGGCACAATGGTTAAAGTCGTCAATAAAATATTGCAACTTCAGTCTGCAGATTTCAATGGAAATAATATTCATTTATACGTTTCCTAATTGCATTTTGACTCGTTTAAGCACTACTCTTGAAGGTATTTGGTGGAGAAACACTAAATTTGATATTGCCACATTTCAAACGAAATCTGGCGAGCCTCATGGCACAATGGTTAAAGTCGTCAATAACATATTGCAACTTCAGTCTGCAGATTTCAATGGAAATATTCATTTATACGATTCCTAATTGCATTTTGACTCGTTTAAGCGCTACTCTTGTAGGTATTTGATGGGAAAACACTAAATTTGATATTGCCACATTCCAAACGAAATCTGCCGAGTTCCATGGCACAATGGTTAAAGTCGTCAATAAAATATTGCAACTTCAGTCTGCAAATTTCAATGGAAATATTCATTTATACCATTCTTAATTGCATTTTGACTCGTTTAAGCACTACTCTTGTAGGTATTTGATGGGGAAACACTAAATTTGATATTGCCACATTTCAAACGAAATCTGCCGAGCCCCATGGCACAATGGTTAAAGTCTTCAATAAAATATTGCAACTTCAGTCTGCAGATTTCAATGGAAATAATCATTTATATGATTCCTAATTGCACTTTGACTCGTTTAAGCACTACTCTTGTAGGTATTTGGTGGGGAAACGCTAAATTTGATATTGCCACATTTCAAACGAAATCTGTCGAGCCTCATGGCACAATGGTTAAAGTCGTCAATAAAATATTGCAACTTCAGTCTGCAGATTTCAATGGAAATATTCATTTATACGATTCCTAATTGCATTTTGACTCGTTTAAGTACTACTCTTGTAGGTATTTGGTGGGGAAACACTAAATTTGATATTGCCACATTTCAAACGAAATCTGCCGAGCCCCATGGCACAATGGTTAAAGTCGTCAATAAAATATTGCAACTTCAGTCTGCAGATTTCAATGGAAATATTCATTTATACGATTCCTAATTGCATTTTGACTCGTTTAAGCACTACTCTTGTAGGTATTTGGTGGGGAAACACTAAATTTGATATTGCCACATTTCAAACGAAATCTGCCGAGCCCCATGGCACAATGGTTAAAGTCGTCAATAAAATATTGCAACTTCAGTCTGCAGATTTCAATGGAAATATTCATTTATACGATTCCTAATTGCATTTTGACTCGTTTAAGTACTACTCTTGTAGGTATTTGGTGGGGAAACACTAAATTTGACATTGCCACATTTCAAACAAATTCTGCCGAGCCCCATTTCAATGTTTAAAGTCGTCAATAAAATATTGCAACTTCAGTCTGCAGATTTCAATGGAAATATTCATTTATACGATTAATAATTGCATTTTGACTCGTTTAAGCACTACTCTTGTAGGTATTTGGTGGGGAAACACTAAATTTGATATTGCCACATTTCAAACGAAATCTGCCGAGCCCCATGGCACAATGGTTAAAGTCGTCAATAAAATATTGCAACTTCAGTCTGCAGATTTCAATGGAAATATTCATTTATACGATTCCTAATTGAATTTTGACTCGTTTAAGCACTACTCTTGTAGGTATTTGGTGGGGAAACACTAAATTTGATATTGCCACATTTCAAACGAAATCTGCCGAGCCCCATGGCACAATGGTTAAAGTCGTCAATAAAATATTGCAACTTCAGTCTGCAGATTTCAATGGAAATATTCATTTATACGATTCCTAATTGCATTTTGACTCGTTTAAGTACTACTCTTGTAGGTATTTGGTGGGGAAACACTAAATTTGATATTGCCACATTTCAAACGAAATCTGCCGAGCCCCATGGCACAATGTTTAAAGTCGTCAATAAAATATTGCAACTTCAGTCTGCAGATTTCAATGGAAATATTCATTTATATGATTAATAACTGCATTTTGACTCGTTTAAGCACTACTCTTGTAGGTATTTGGTGGGGAAACACTAAATTTGATATTGCCACATTTCTAGAAAAATCTACCGAGCTCCATGACACAATGGTTAAAGTCGTCAATAAAATATTGCAACTTCAGTCTGCAGATTTCAATGGAAATATTCATTTATACGATTCCTAATTGCATTTTGACTCGTTTAAGCACTACTCTTGTAGGTATTTGGTGGGGAAACACTAAATTTGATATTGCCACATTTCAAACGAAATCTGCCGAGCCCCATGGCACAATGGTTAAAGTCGTCAATAAAATATTGCAACTTCAGTCTGCAGATTTCAATGGAAATATTCATTTATACGATTCCTAATTGCATTTTGACTCATTTAAGTACTACTCTTGTAGGTATTTGGTGGGGAAACACTAAATTTGATATTGCCACATTTCTAGAAAAATCTACCGAGCTCCATGACACAATGGTTAAAGTCGTCGGTTACGAAACCGAAAGGTCTCCGGTTCGGTCCTGAGTCAGTACAAGTTTGTTTTCGCTCGATTTGTTGAGTAGTCAAGAAGACTTCTAAATTATGCAAATTTTCTGTTACATTAAAATAAATCTGGTAGGTTCTGTTACCATATAAAACCCTCTGAAAAAACTGCAAGCGGCAGTTGTTTGAGTACGAGCTAGGTAGCTTGGCATTTAATGAGCGGTGTAATTTCTTAAACTTGACTCTTCATTCTGTGCCACCTGTACTTGTATTAACCTGACAATATTTTAAATGTTTATTTTGATTATCCCTGAATGCATTTTATATAGTTTTTTCGTCACATATGTACTTTAACTTTTCTAATCCATAATTAACTTTCAAAATACGAGTCAGAATTTTGTCTCACAAAATCAATTATTTCCCTGAACAACATGATATATGTACAGGTAATTACATATTTACAAGAGACTATCGACGAGATGAACCGAATGAACTTGCTACTAAGCATGTAGCTTACAGAAAAATATATGTACAGGTATTTACATATTTACAAGAGACTATCGACGAGATGAACCGAATGAACTTACTACTAAGCATGTAGCTTACAAAAAAATATATGTACAGGTATTTATATATTTACAAGAGACTATCGCGAGATGAACCGAATGAACTTACTACTAAGCATGTAGCTTACAGAAAAATATATGTACAGGTATTTACATATTTACAAGAGACTATCGACGAGATGAACCGAATGAACTTACTACTAAGCATGTAGCTTACAAAAAAATATATGTACAGGTATTTACATATTTACAAGAGACTATCGCGAGATGAACCGAATGAACTTACTACATGTAGCTTACAGAAAAACTTCCCAATTGAAGTAGATCCAAACTGGACAGCAATTGTAGAGAAACCGTGGTTTCTAGATCCACAAGACAGCCGTTTTTAAATATTTCGAGCTTTGCGGTGCACTTGGTACGGGATGTACATAAGGTTATCGTGATTATGTAATCGAAATTATTTAAATATCGTCTGCATTATTTGCATACATTTTATCACTGAACTTAGATATTACGTAAATAATTTTCTTTTATATTTGGCTTAAATAATAAATTAGGTACATATGTGATAATTTTAAATTGAATCATCGATTATTTTTTGTTGCAAAGAAAATTTTATCACTTGCATTAACATCAAATTCTATCTACCTCCAGGGTGTAAGGGAAATGATAGCTTCATTCCTTTACTTCCATTAATTACTGTGGCAAAAAAAATTGGGAAGATCTTAATGATCATTTCGACGTAGCTAAGAAAACTTTGAATTATTTTTCCAAATGAATTCAACGTGATTCTAAACTGCATTCACAGTATCGGGACACTTTAGAGGAGCATGAAAATAAACAAATTATTAAGCTTGTACCAGGTAATTCTCAGCCAAAAAGCAAACCACTTTTTTACCTGTCTCATACGGTACTTTACAATTCTGGAAAATTAAAAATTTTGTTGATCTCGTCATAAGACGGGCCATATGCTAGTCTATATATATAAAAATGAATTTGTGTGTGTCTGTCTGTCTGTCTGTCTGTACTCAATAGACTCAAAAACTATGCATCCAATCGCCGTGAAAATTTGGGAAATGTTTAGGTATATCCCTGGGAAGGATTTTGTAAATTTTCAACGTTCGAAATTCATTCCTTCCCCCTTTTTCGAGCATTTCATGTCATTATTCCAAGCATTATTTTCCCCGGTTAAACGCAAACGATTAAGTTTTTAATTTATCGCATCATATCTAAGGGAAAGAAGCAATATTTCTAGCAATGTGACGTCATCCCAAGTAATTGTTTTAAACGCAGTTTTCCTCGGTTAAAAGCAGGAGATTAAAATGTTCAATTCATCACATAATAAATAGGCGAAAATGATATTTTTCTATCATTATGACGTCATTCATTTAAATATTTCATTTATTCATTTCTTATTTTATATTATTTAAAATCGTTTGCTTAGTATCTATTCGATTTGAACTGAAATTTGAGATATAAAGTGATTCACTTTCATTTCTATGTGACGCAAATTGTAGCATTTTTATATGAGAACTAATTTTAAATTTAATTCTTGGTTCATTTTTATGTTACAATGAAATGCATATCAACAATATTCTAAATACAAAAAATACAAATTTCAGTGACTCTCATGGCCAAATAAAACCTATCATTTTATATAGTTATCTTCATATTCATGTGGTTGTCGATATGAATGTGTGTTTCTGTTTCATACAAAACTATGTGGTTTGTCATAAATTTCCTTAATTTTGGAAAACATTTATTAATACCAACAAAGTTAGCACTGTTGCTGTCAAAACCTGTGCTTCCTATTCTATCACGTAATATAGCAAGATCTGTTAACTTTGCTAATCAACGTACAGTAGTAATACAGTAATGCAATTTAGGGTTAAGCTTATATTTTACAATAAAAAAAGTTTGAGCAAATTTAATATAAGACAAATTCGATTATAAAAACTGAATAATGTTATAATACGCTTATAATAGAAATATATAAACATGCCAATGACTCGAACTGAACTGTGACGAATTTAGAGAGTTATTCACGAAAAATAAATCTTTGTTTAAAAGTAATATATTAAGTTCACCGTAGCGAAGCACGGGCAAACTTGCTAGTAATTAAATAAAAGTTAAAAATAATTCACATGTTACATCATTCGGACATAGTTTTATCAATAAGAAATAGAGAGATTAACAACATTCATTCTCATCTATTTATAATATAATGCATATTATAATGAGATCGTTTATACAATTTACCTAATACAAATGAGATAAAAACTTATGTTGATATTAACCCTCTGACTGCTCAATTTTTAGACCGAAATCGCTTTGAAAATGACATATTTTTTTTATTGCCTATTTGAAATCTATATATATTGGAGAATTCAAAAATGCATGTTTTCTTTCCAGGAAATATTTTTTTATATA
>CM063507.1:52840309-52855309 GCA_032207245.1 Pardosa pseudoannulata | reverse complement strand
GGACCGAGCATCCAATTCTGTCCACCTGCATTCGAACCCCTTAAACCTTTCGACCATAATTTGCTCCCATCGGCTCATATTATGACAGTTCTGTAGCCATAAGTTTCGGTTTGAGATAAACATCTGCGCCTTTGAAAGGTGCAGCATTGTGGTGTGTTGCCAGGCTCCGCTCCGCATCGTTTTTCACGAATTTTCACCACCGGAGTTGCGTCTCACTATTATTGGGTTTTTGTTCTCCGAGTGTTTTGTCTCGACGTTTCATTGTTCAGAGCCTCGAGAACCCATCGCTCTCCCTGAGAGCGCGGTGTTTTCTTGGCGCCTGGAAACCCTCTTGCTGTGTTTCGGCGCTTTTGGCTTGAGAGCAGTCTAGAAGTTTTTGATAATTTTGCGAGAGAGAGAGAGTATTTTTTAAGACCTTTGCGGACGTTTTTGGTCCGGCCACCTTTTCCGTTGGAGCCCACCTTTTCGTCCCGATACTGCGACGTTCCTGTAGTTATTTTTTCAATCTGCACATTAATCGTCGTAATTTTTAAAAACAACGCAACAAAATAAACTTCTAATAACTACTATAAGGTCAGGGCAGACGTGGACTATATTTGCAATTTGGTATAATAAAAAATAAATGCCTGAAACTCAAATCAGAGTCTGTTTTGTCTGCCTTCACTCAACTTGAATTAACACTTTACTACGGGCCCTGACATTCTACGCACTGCTCCCTTCCTATGCTCCAACCCTTCAGTATATATATAACCGAATTTACTCAAGAAAGAATAAAAGTAATTTCCAATTTTATCGTGACTGTGATTCTTCTTCACGCTGCCTCTTCACTGGTTTGGTTTGGAGCGCTACGGTCTGCTTTTTGCAACACGAGGGCTAATGAGACCGGGACCTACAGCTTAAAGCCGATTCCGAAAGGCTACGAACATCCATGCCGCAGTGGGATTCGAACCCACGGACTCTCGCACCGAAGGTTAACACCCTAACCAATCGGCCATCGTTCGGCCCTCTTCGCTGGAGAACATTGAAGTCGTCACAGCACGAGCTCCGGTGCGAAAATCAGCTCCCTAACATTTCGGCTATAGCTCGGCTTGCTCAAAGGGGATCGTCGTAATTTAGAAACAAATGTCCCCCAGGCTTGGCCCGCCACCCCCAGAGGCATCATTTGAGAATTTGGAGGTCATTGTGACCTCAGATATATTTTACGTGCTCCAGTCACTCTTAACATGTTTACTGCCAGACGCCATTTCCATGGTCGGCCCAAGGCGCCGACGTGAACTTTTCATTATGCCATGCATATCCCCTATATAATAATAGCCTAAGTTGTCTGTCCTCGAATTTATGAAGCTGTATGTTCCGATTGTATCGATTCACCTTTTCTTTGCCTTGTATGTTTCAGTCGGAATATACACTGATAAAATATGTATTTTTCACGTACTAATAAAATTATTTTTGTATGTCCTATATTGCATTAATTTCTTCAAGCCGTTATAATAGAAATGGTATTATTGAAAAATTTATCAGTATCCATATTTACTAGAATTTTGTACTTTTATTATTTTCTGCCTCGCCGGTAGCCCCCACGGTGCTGTAGCCAAGTCGAGTGCCAGTTATCGGTGACCCCCATGGTAGTCAACGTGTTAACGAACAAGGCGGATTTTAGGCCGCTTGATCCCTGAACCCGCAACCTTTAGAGCGCTTTCCCACTTAACTACACGACAGCGATAAATCTTAGACGACTGTCGTTCTCCGACATCGGAGGACTTAAAATGCACTAAGATGAGCTGCTCGCTTTCCCACCAACAGATTCAACGACGATTTTGTCGTTTTTGAACGGCCGATATCGTCTATCGGGTAGTTTTGTCATTCCGCAAGCGCTATTCCTTTTGAATCGGTCCGACATTTTGAAAGCTATCTCTACTCAAGTTGTTTGCTTTGGATTAATGAATTATATATTTTGTAATACAGTTGTTACAGGAATTTATTTTTAAATTCATTATTAATATAATATTTAAGTACTTAGATTTCTTACGCATTAAATTGTCACATTATGCTCAGATTTTAATGTTATGTTATGTTATTCTCACTTGCTTGATCACAAAATGCTATTTTATCGTAGATTTGCTATTATTACTGTTTGAATTTCACATCTGTTATATTAAGTTCTCATCTGCAATACTTTAGTTCATTTATCACATACTGTTGCTTTTAAAAGCGAAAAACTGAGTGTATCAAATTTGGATTTAAGATTGTTTAATAAATATAAAGAGGTAAATTTACTAAAGAAAAAATGATCTGGTAAATGTGCTAATATGTAAAATTAAATAGATTTAAAAAAGGGAAATGAAAAGGACAAAATTAATTACATAAAATGAGAAAAGAGCAATTAAAATTGAAAACATTTTTATTCGTATTTTTTAATATATTATTGTTTTAAACAAACATCATTTTAATTATTAGAAGAGATACCAG
The DNA here is from genome assembly GCA_032207245.1 of Pardosa pseudoannulata. NCBI lineage: Eukaryota > Metazoa > Arthropoda > Arachnida > Araneae > Lycosidae > Pardosa > Pardosa pseudoannulata. The sequence goes on along the minus strand of CM063507.1, from coordinate 52,852,840 downwards.
AATTTTAGTAGATTTAAGAGAGTTACAGAAAAAAAAGTTATCTATCTAATATATCCTACACACTGATTACCTAAAATTAAATATATAAAATTTAATCTAAATCACATTCCATTTTTTTAATTGGATATTGCAAACTAAATAAGATGTAAATTTAAAAAACAAATTAAATATTCTTTTAATGCAAACTACTTATTTAAAATAACAAATCACAATTATTTGAATATTTTATAAGCACCAAATCATAGATTTCATTGTTTCAATAAAACACTAGGTATGATGCTTTATCCACTCCTAATTGGTTATGAAAACTAGAATGAACAATACCAAAAGAAGAAAACTGTCTTTCCATTCCAGCAGATGAAGCTGTCGTTACATGGTAGACAAACTGGATTTCAAGTTCTGCAATACTCTCTTTACCTCCCATTCCATAAAATGAATTCCACCAGTCATAATCAATCATTGTACTACCCCTACTACATAATTTCTGATAACAACCGCTAAATTCTTTGAAAGCACATGCTATCTATTTACACTTATTTGCTTATTGGTATTACTGTGCTGACTGATTCCTAATTCTCCTGTCTTTGGAATATAGGTTTTAAAAGAAGGGAAAAAATTATTCAAATCAATGATTTTTTCAAAAAAATCAACTGATTTAAATCATGCCAACCCTGGCCACAGCGGCTCTCAAAGACCGCTTGTCTCTTTAAGTATATTCCTTAAGTAAATGTGTAATATATTTATAAACTTATATAGTGTTTTATTCCAATTATAAAAAATATTTTAAACAAAAACTAGTTCTCGGCGTAGAATTCAATTATTACGGAATTCATATTACCTAAGTTATTACACCATAACTACCTGTGAAATCAAAACGGATTGAACAGATGTTTTTGCTCATTTGAATATGATCCTTTGTCGACTGAGCCACAGAGGTTCTCAAAGACCGCTTATCTCCTTAAGTATATGTGTAATATCTTTATAAACTTATATAGTGTTTTATTCAAATTGTAAAGAATATTTTGCACATAAACCAGTTCTCCGTAGAATTCAATTATTACGGAATCCATGCTACTTAAGGTATTATACCATAACTACCTGTGAAATCAAAACAGATTGAACAAATGTTTTTGCTCATTTGAATATGATCCTTTGTCGACTGAGCCACAGCGGTTGTCAAAAACCACTTATTCCCTTAAGTATATGTTTAATTAATTATAAGCTTATATAATGTTTTATTCCAAAGATAAAGAATTTTTGACACATAAACACGTTCTCGGAGTAGAATTCAATTATTACGGAATCCATACTACCTAAGGTATTACACCATAACCACCTGTGAAATCAAAACAGATTGAACAGATATTGCTACTCATTTGAATATGATCCTTTGTCGACTGAGTTACAACGGCTCTCAAAAACCGCCTGTCTCCTTAAGTATATGCGTAATATCTTTATAAACTTATACAGTGTTTTCTTAAAATTATAAAGAATATTTTACACATAAACAAGTTCTTGGCGTAGAATTCAATTATTACGGAATCCATACTACCTAAGGTATTACACCATAACCACCTGTGAAATCAAAACAGATTGAACAGATATTGCTACACATTTGAATATGATCCTTTGTCGACTGAGCTACAACGGCTCTCAAAAACCGCCTGTCTCCTTAAGTATATGTGTAATATCTTTATAAACTTATATAGTGTTTTATTCCAATTATAAAGAATATTTTACACATAAACAAGTTTTCGGCGTAGAATTCAATTATTACGGAATCCATGCTACCTAATGTATTACACCATAACTATCTGTGAAATCAAAACAGATTGAACAGATATTGCTACTCATTTGAATATGATCCTTTGTCGACTGAGTTACAACGGCTCTCAAAAACCGCCTGTCTCCTTAAGTATATGCGTAATATCTTTATAAACTTATACAGTGTTTTCTTAAAATTATAAAGAATATTTTACACATAAACAAGTTCTTGGCGTAGAATTCAATTATTACGGAATCCATACTACCTAAAGTATTACACCATAACCACCTGTGAAATCAAAACAGATTGAACAGATATTGCTACTCATTTGAATATGATCCTTTGTCGACTGAGCTACAACGGCTCTCAAAAACCGCCTGTCTCCTTAAGTATATGCGTAATATCTTTATAAACTTATATAGTGTTTTCTTATAATTATAAAGAATATTTTACACATAAACAAGTTCTTGGCGTAAAATTCAATTATTACGGAATCTATACTACCTAAAGTATTACACCATAACCACCTGTGAAATCAAAACAGATTGAACAGATATTGCTACTCATTTGAATATGATCCTTTGTTGACTAAGCCACAGCGGCTCTCAAAGACCAATTGTCTCCTTAAGTGTCTGTGTAATATATTTATAAACTTATATATTGTTTTATTCAAATTATAAAGAATTTTTGACACATAAACAAGTTCTCGGCGTAGAATTCAATTATTATACGGAATCCATGCTACCTAAGGTATTGCACCTCAACTACCTTTAAAATCAATACAGATTGAACAAATGTTTTTGCTCATTTGAATATGATCCTTTTTTACTGAGCCACAGCGGCTCTCAAAGACTGCTTGTCTCCTTAAGTATATGTGTAATATCTTTATAAATTTATATAGTGTTTTATTCCAATTATAAAGAATATTTTACACATAAACAAGTTCTCGGCGTAGAATTCAATTATTACGGAATCCATGCTACCTACCTAAGGTATTACACCATAACTACCTGTGAAATCAAAACAGATTGAACAGATGTTTTTGCTCATTTGAATATAATCCTTTGTCGACTGAGCCACAGCGGCACTCAAACACCGCTTGTCTCCTTAAGTATATGTGCAATATCTTTATAAATATATATATAGTGTTTTATTCCAATTATATCCACATTATCTATTTACACTTATTTACTTATTGGTATTACTGTGCTGAATGATTCCCAATTCTCCTGTCTTTGGAATACAGGTTTTAAAAGGAGTGAAAAAAATTATTCAAATCAATGATTTTTTCAAAAAAATCAACTGATTTAAATCATGCCAACCCTGGCTACAGCGGCTCTCAAAGACTGCTTGTCTCCTTAAATATATGTGTAATATCTTTATACACTTATACAGTGTTTTATTCCAGTTATAAAGAATATTTTACACATAAACAAGTTCTCGGTGTAGAATTCAATTATTACGGAATCCATGCTACTTAAGGTATTACACCATAATTACCTGTGAAATCAAATTAGATTGAACAGATGTTTTTGCTCATTTGAATATAATATAGATAGAGCTTGCTGGCTTGCCACAAGAAATAATCGCTGGACCTTGAATACCGCTGCTGTAAACCACAGTTATTTATGAAAAAGTCCTTAAATGCAAATCATATTAGGGCTTTTTATCTTTTCTCCAGCAAATTAATTGAAATAAAGGAAATTTCGATATCATGATTTCCCCTGCATTGTATCTCGCGGAAGTTTGTGACAAATCCTACAATGCCTTTGTCTAATATCAATGATAAAGAAACAATGAGTTAGTCTTTAAACAAAAAATATGAAATAAAAGACACGCCATATTGCATTGTTTCATGTTTGGATGACTTGGCATACAATGATGGAGTAGGTTTTTAAAATATCGCTGATGACGTAAAATTTTTTGCATGCATTTATATATCCGTATATGACATAGATACATTGTAATTTTAAATCGATTGGGTACGCACATCCTAGGATTCAAAGAAAAATATCCTAAATGCGATATACGCTGCTTTTAGCCTTTTTTACGCTGCTACTTGTTTGCAGTAGAGGATTCAAGCTAAAAAATGTGGAATCATCAAGAAGAAAGGCCGCAGACAGGGGGAATGGAGTGTATGACTGCTTAATGAATGAGCTTTGTAGATGCAGTAAGTAGATTTATGCTTATGGAAAATAAATTCAAGTCAAAGAGTTGTAAAACGATTATTATAAATGAAAAGTTAGCGTAAGGCAATATCAGTAAGATATTGAACACAGACAGCTTTTATATAGCTCATTTGTAAACAAACTCAGCGGCTGAAAATTGGACTGAGTTCAAAGATTATTTGACATACTTACATTGGCATTGGAAAGCAATAACCCCTATATAATAACAGCCTAAGTTATCTGTCCGACTGTCCTTGATGAAGCGGCTGGACCTGAAATAGATAGAGGCACCCCTATTGGATTCTTGACGAATTAGGGTTAGCAAAATTAAAAACTAGTAAAGTTTATCTTCTGCTAAACTATAAATCCGGTTCTAAAATAAATTGGTATAAATATGCTTCATATCACAGCGAGAAATACTGACGTCTTTAAAACGTTCGATATCCACCCTTCCCACCCTCTTCGCTTTTAATGCCATTATTTCAACCCTAATTTCCCCGATTAAGAGCAGGCGATTAAATTTATCAATTTATTACTTAAGTAGATAAAAATAACATTTTTTTCTAGCATTATGACGTCATTCCTTTAACCATCTCATTTAATCATTTATTATTTTAAATTATTTAAATGTTGTCTTCATTATTTTCCTACGTTTTATGACTTAACTTAGATATTACGGGAATAAATGTCTTTCATATTTGGCTTAAATAATAGATTAGGTATAAATGTGATAATTTTAAATTGAATCATCGATTATTTTTTGTTGCAAGAAAAAAAGAAACCAATTTTTAACTGCCTCATAGAATAATTTACGATTCTTTAAAATTAAAAATTTTACTTATCCCGTCATATGAAGGGCTATATGCTAGTAATTAAATATTGAACTTAGGCGTCTGTTACGCAGCTCGTTTATTGGCGAACTCAGTGGCTGAAAAGCAGTCGGAGCTCAAAGACCACGTGTCTTACTTATGTTGACTTTGCAAGGCAACAATAGTAAAATCTTGAAGTCAGGCAGCTTTTATGCAGCGGATTTGTAAGCAAACTCAGTGGCTAAACATCAGACTGAGTTCAAAGGTTATTCGACATACTTGCATTGGCTTTGTAAAAAGCAACAATAATTAAATATTGAACTCAGGCGTCTGTTATACAGCTCTTTTACAAGCAAACTCAGTGGCTGGAAAGCAGTCTGAGTTCAAAGACTATGTGCTTTACAAATGTTGATTCTTTGAGGCAAAAATAGTAAAATATTAAAGTCAAGCAGCTGTTATGCAGCTCGTTTATAGGCAAACTCGGTGGCTGAAAAGCAGTCGGAGCTCAAAGACCACGTGTCTTACTTATGTTGACTTTGCAAGGCAACAATAGTAAAATCTTGAAGTCAGGCAGCTTTTATGCAGCTCATTTGTAAGCAAACTGAGCTCAAAGTCTATGTGGCTTACTTATGTTAGATTTGTAAAGCAATAATAATAAAAGTTTAAACTCAGCAGCTGTTATGCAGCTCGTTTATAGGCGAACTCGGTGGCTGAAAAGCAGTCGGAGTTCAAAGATCATATGTCTTACTTATGTTGACTTTGTATACCAACAATAGTAAGATATTGAAAGCAGGCAGCTTTTATGCAGCTCATTTGTAAGCAAACTGAGCTCAAAGTCTATGTGGCTTACTTATGTTAGATTTGTAAAGCAATAATAATAAAAGTTTAAACTCAGGAAGGTGTAATGCAGCTCGTTTGTAGGTGAGCTCAGTGGCTGGAAAGCAGTCTGAGTTCAAAGACTATGTGCTTTACAAATGTTGATTCTTTGAGGCAAAAATAGTAAAATATTAAAGTCAAGCAGCTGTTATGCAGCTCGTTTATAGGCAAACTCGGTGGCTGAAAAGCAGTCGGAGTTCAAAGATCATATGTCTTACTTATGTTGACTTTGTATACCAACAATAGTAAGATATTGAAAGCAGGCAGCTTTTATGCAGCTCATTTGTAAGCAAACTGAGCTCAAAGTCTATGTGGCTTACTTATGTTGGATTTGTAAAGCAACAATAATAAAAGATTGAACTCAGGCAGCTATTATGCAACTCGTTTACATGTGAACTCACTGACTGAAAAGCAGATTGACCACAAAAACTATGGCTTACTAATGTTGGCTTTGCATTTACTGTACATCAATTTGAATTTATTGCCTTAGTAGTTCAAAATTCTACAGTTAATCTATTTTATACGCGAATGAGTGCCAAAGTATGTAATATTGTAAGCAACAATATAAAAGACTGAACTCAAGTAGCTGTGATGCAGCTCGATTTCAGGTGAACTCAGTGACTGAAAATCTGATTGACCACAAACACTATGGCTTACGTATGTTGACCTTGCATTTACTGGAAATCAATTTGTATTTATTGCCTTAGTAGTTCAAAACTCTACGGTTAATCTATTTCTAAGTGAATGAGTGCCAAAGTATGCCATATTTAACCTATACTCTTTATCGATAAAGTTGTAAGATTTTTCATGTCTGACCTCGGATTCTTCAAAATCTACTGAATGTTTTAAAATGTGGGTATTTTAAAATTTCTTCGTAATAGTTCCCTGAGAAAATTAGGTTATTCCTTTTCTTGAAATTTAATTTTTTTTATTAAAGCATTTCATGATAAGCAAAAGGAAATGGGGGCATTCACTTCATGCCAGTCTGAAATCTAGGAATATATAATTAATGACTTCACGTATTCTTTTTACAGTACTTTTGCAGGTTATTTTTAATTCAATTAAATTATGACAGTAAAAGTGCCATATTTGACAATACTTGTAGCTTTATGCTTGTAGATAAAGGATAGTTACCCATTTTTTATATGTCGTAATCATTCAATTCACATGATTCTTTCTCTAAAACAAAACTAACAACGAAGGTCATTTTAAACCCTTTGGATGTCTTGTAAATCACATATGATATGGTATTTAATTATTAAGATTTTTTTCTGGGAGATAAAATTATATTAATGCTAGTAATATATTTCCTTTTATGGCATAAGAAATGCAATGTTTTAAAAACTTTTAATTTTTTTAAATTCATTAATTTTTAAATTTAATCCCATGCCTGTAACGCCCGAATTCAGTTCGGGCAACACGAATGCTCAAATTTTGGTAGAATGCCCAACCTGAGTTGGGGCAAAAGAAAAAACGGCATTTCAATTCCGTGAAACCCAAAATCGGTTCGTCCAATGCATAATATTTAATTCTTCATTTTCCCGATAGATAGAGATACTTTCCAGCTAAAAGTTCGGCAGTTTCACCTCATTTGTCGCTATTTCTTGAATACCGTGTAGAATTTGTGAAACTCAAAGGAATTCATAACAGTTGATACATATTACAATAGTGTTGTATTGGCTTATTCAGAATATATTTATATTTTATTTATTTATTTTATTTGTATTATTTATTTTTTGTTTATTTTTTGTTTATTTTTTGTTTATTTTATTTATTTTATTAATTTATATTTATATATTATTTATATTTATATTTATATTTATGTTTATATTTATATTTATATATTTTTTATATTTTATTTATATTTATATTTATATTCATATATTTTTTATATTTTATTTATTTATTTATTTATTTTATTAATTTATATTTATATATTATTTATATTTATATTTATATATTTTTAAACTTATATTTATATTTATATTTATATTTATATTTTATTTATATTTATATTTATATTTATATTTTCCAGAATATATTTAACCAGAAAATTATATCATTTGATTCATTTTGAAGTAATTTGTGCAAAAATTTTTGTAATCTGTTATCATTTCTTATATACAGTGAATAAAAAATAGTTGGACAGCAAGCAAAATCTATTTTGTAGTGAAATATTTTAAAAGCGAGTTGTACTTTTAAAATGAAATATTTAAAAAAAAATGGTTAATTCTTCTACGATTGAAATGACTGAGAAATTTATCTTTTTCTACGATTGAAATGACTGAGAAATTTATCTTTTGTCAAAGACAATGATCCCAAGCATAAAGCTCAGATACAGATGTTTTTTGCTCATTTGAATATAATATAGATAGAGCTTGCTGGCTTGCCACAAGAAATAATCGCTGGACCTTGAATACCGCTGCTGTAAACCACAGTTATTTATGAAAAAGTCCTTAAATGCAAATCATATTAGGGCTTTTTATCTTTTCTCCAGCAAATTAATTGAAATAAAGGAAATTTCGATATCATGATTTCCCCTGCATTGTATCTCGCGGAAGTTTCTGACAAATCCTACAATGCCTTTGTCTAATATCAATGATAAAGAAACAATGAGTTAGTCTTTAAACAAAAAATATGAAATAAAAGACACGCCATATTGCATTGTTTCATGTTTGGATGACTTGGCATACAATGATGGAGTAGGTTTTTAAAATATCGCTGATGACGTAAAATTTTTTGCATGCATTTATATATCCGTATATGACATAGATACATTGTAATTTTAAATCGATTGGGTACGCACATCCTAGGATTCAAAGAAAAATATCCTAAATGCGATATACGCTGCTTTTAGCCTTTTTTACGCTGCTACTTGTTTGCAGTAGAGGATTCAAGCTAAAAAATGTGGAATCATCAAGAAGAAAGGCCGCAGACAGGGGGAATGGAGTGTATGACTGCTTAATGAATGAGCTTTGTAGATGCAGTAAGTAGATTTATGCTTATGGAAAATAAATTCAAGTCAAAGAGTTGTAAAACGATTATTATAAATGAAAAGTTAGCGTAAGGCAATATCAGTAAGATATTGAACACAGACAGCTTTTATATAGCTCATTTGTAAACAAACTCAGCGGCTGAAAATTGGACTGAGTTCAAAGATTATTTGACATACTTACATTGGCATTGGAAAGCAATAACCCCTATATAATAACAGCCTAAGTTATCTGTCCGACTGTCCTTGATGAAGAGGCTGGACCTGGAATGGATAGAGGTACCCCTATTGGATTCTTGATGAGTTAGGGTTAGCATAATTAAAAACAAGTAAAGTTTATCTTCTGCTAAACTATAAATCCGATTCTAAAATAAATTGGTATAAATATGCATCATATCACAGCGAGAAATACTGTCGTCTTTAAAACGTTCGATATCCACCCTTTTCGAGCGTTTAACGCCATTATTTCAAGCCCTATTTTCCCTGGCCAAAAGCAGGCGATTAAATTTATCAATTTATCACATAAATAGATAAAAATAACATGTGCATTATGACGTCATTCCTTTAATAATCTCATTTAATCATTTATTATTTTAAATTATTTAAATATCACCTGCATTATTTTCATACGTTTTATCACTGAACTTAGATATGACGTTAATAATTTTCTTTTATATTTGGCTTAAATAATAGATTAGGTATATATGTGATCATTTTAAATTTAATCATCGAATTATTTTTTGATGCAAGATAAAATGCAATTTTTTTCACCTGTCTGATAGAGTACTTTACAATTCTGAAAAATTAAAAATTTTACTGATCCCGTCATATGATGGGCTATATGCTAGTAATTAAATATTGAACTCAGGCGTCTGTTACGCAGCTCGTTTATTGGCGAACTCAGTGGCTGAAAAGCAGTCGGAGCTCAAAGACCACGTGTCTTACTTATGTTGACTTTGCAAGGCAACAATAGTAAAATCTTGAAGTCAGGCAGCTTTTATGCAGCGGATTTGTAAGCAAACTCAGTGGCTAAACATCAGACTGAGTTCAAAGGTTATTCGACATACTTGCATTGGCTTTGTAAAAAGCAACAATAATTAAATATTGAACTCAGGCGTCTGTTATACAGCTCTTTTACAAGCAAACTCAGTGGCTGGAAAGCAGTCTGAGTTCAAAGACTATGTGCTTTACAAATGTTGATTCTTTGAGGCAAAAATAGTAAAATATTAAAGTCAAGCAGCTGTTATGCAGCTCGTTTATAGGCAAACTCGGTGGCTGAAAAGCAGTCGGAGTTCAAAGATCATATGTCTTACTTATGTTGACTTTGCAAGGCAACAATAGTAAAATCTTGAAGTCAGGCAGCTTTTATGCAGCTCATTTGTAAGCAAACTGAGCTCAAAGTCTATGTGGCTTACTTATGTTAGATTTGTAAAGCAATAATAATAAAAGTTTAAACTCAGGAGCTGTTATGCAGCTCGTTTATAGGCAAACTCGGTGGCTGAAAAGCAGTCGGAGTTCAAAGATCATATGTCTTACTTATGTTGACTTTGTATACCAACAATAGTAAGATATTGAAAGCAGGCAGCTTTTATGCAGCTCATTTGTAAGCAAACTGAGCTCAAAGTCTATGTGGCTTACTTATGTTGGATTTGTAAAGCAAAGTAATAAAAGACTGAACTCAAGTAGCTGTGATGCAGCTCGATTTCAGGTGAACTCAATGACTGGAAAGCAGTCTGAGTTCAAAGACTATGTGCTTTACAAATGTTGATTCTTTGAGGCAAAAATAGTAAAATATTAAAGTCAAGCAGCTGTTATGCAGCTTGTTTACAGGCGAACTCAGTTGCAGAAAAGCAGATTGAGCTCAAAGATCATGTGTCTTTCTTATGTTGACTTTGTAAGGAAACAATAGTAAGATATTGAACTCAGGCAGCTTTTATGCAGCTCATTTGTAAGCAAACTGAGCTCAAAGTCTATGTGGCTTACTTATGTTGGATTTGTAAAGCAAAGTAATAAAAGACTGAACTCAAGTAGCTGTGATGCAGCTCGATTTCAGGTGAACTCAGTGACTGAAAATCTGATTGACCACAAACACTATGGCTTACGTATGTTGACCTTGCATTTACTGGAAATCAATTTGTATTTACTGCCTTAGTAGTTCAAAATTATACGGTTAATCTATTTATACGCGAATGAGTGCCAAAGAAAGTAAGATCGTAAGCAACAATATAAAAGATTGAACTCAGGCAGCTGTTATGCAGCTCGTTTACAGGTGAACTCAGTGACTGAAAAGCAGATTGACCACAAACACTATGGCTTACGTATGTTGGTTTTGCATTTACTGGAAATAAATATCTATTTATTGCCTTAGTAGTTCAAAACTCTACGGTTAATCTATTTCTAAGTGAATGAGTGCCAAAGTATGCCATATTTAACCTATACTCTTTATCGATAAAGTTGTAAGATTTTTCATGTCTGACCTCGGATTCTTCAAAATCTACTGAATGTTTTAAAATGTGGGTATTTTAAAATTTCTTCGTAATAGTTCCCTGAGAAAATTAGGTTATTCCTTTTCTTGAAATTTAATTTTTTTTATTAAAGCATTTCATGATAAGCAAAAGGAAATGGGGGCATTCACTTCATGCCAGTCTGAAATCTAGGAATATATAATTAATGACTTCACGTATTCTTTTTACAGTACTTTTGCAGGTTATTTTTAATTCAATTAAATTATGACAGTAAAAGTGCCATATTTGACAATACTTGTAGCTTTATGCTTGTAGATAAAGGATAGTTACCCATTTTTTATATGTCGTAATCATTCAATTCACATGATTCTTTCTCTAAAACAAAACTAACAACGAAGGTCATTTTAAAACCCTTTGGATGTCTTGTAAATCACATATGATATGGTATCTAATTATTAAGGTTTTTTTCTGGGAGATAAAATTATATTAATGCTAGTAATATATTTCCTTTTATGGCATAAGAAATGCAATGTTTTAAAAACTTTTAATTTTTTTAAATTCATTAATTTTTAAATTTAATCCCATGCCTGTAACGCCCGAATTCAGTTCGGGCAACACGAATGCTCAAATTTTGGTAGAATGCCCAACCTGAGTTGGGGCAAAAGAAAAAACGGCATTTCAATTCCGTGAAACCCAAAATCGGTTCGTCCAATGCATAATATTTAATTCTTCATTTTCCCGATAGATAGAGATACTTTCCAGCTAAAAGTTCGGCAGTTTCACCTCATTTGTCGCTATTTCTTGAATACCGTGTAGAATTTGTGAAACTCAAAGGAATTCATAACAGTTGATACATATTACAATAGTGTTGTATTGGCTTATTCAGAATATATTTATATTTTATTTATTTATTTTATTTGTATTATTTATTTTTTGTTTATTTTTTGTTTATTTTTTGTTTATTTTATTTATTTTATTAATTTATATTTATATATTATTTATATTTATATTTATATTTATGTTTATATTTATATTTATATATTTTTTATATTTTATTTATATTTATATTTATATTCATATATTTTTTATATTTTATTTATTTATTTATTTATTTTATTAATTTATATTTATATATTATTTATATTTATATTTATATATTTTTAAACTTATATTTATATTTATATTTATATTTATATTTATATTTTATTTATATTTATATTTATATTTATATTTTCCAGAATATATTTAACCAGAAAATTATATCATTTGATTCATTTTGAAGTAATTTGTGCAAAAATTTTTGTAATCTGTTATCATTTCTTATATACAGTGAATAAAAAATAGTTGGACAGCAAGCAAAATCTATTTTGTAGTGAAATATTTTAAAAGCGAGTTGTACTTTTAAAATGAAATATTTAAAAAAAAATGGTTAATTCTTCTACGATTGAAATGACTG
>CM063507.1:52832809-52835309 GCA_032207245.1 Pardosa pseudoannulata | reverse complement strand
AAGTACAAAGTACAGGATGTACTGTTATAATTATATGTCAGATTTTAAAAGAAATGCCTATTTTGACCAAGCCTGAATCCATTTTGACTGATTTTATCGTGAAATCTATACGTACGTAAGTACACATCACGCATATCTAAAAATTAATTAGTGTTGTAATAACTAGTAGTGAACCCTCCATTTTCGATTACATTCTGCTCTTGATATGGAAACAAATTTCAATATAATATATATTAACGTTGTCAGGAGTAACTCAAAAAATCTTTGACGTAGAGTGTTGGTATTTTGTATTTTAAACTACTGTGAGATCCAGATGTGCATCTTTCTTTTTTTATTAAGATAGAACTATGTATACAATGAAAAATCTGAATATTGCGAAAAATAGCGTTGCCTCTCTACAACAATAACGAAAGATATCTACGAATTCGTGTCCAGTTGATGTAAAATCGAATTTGCGTCCAGTTGATGCTTTTTAAAGCTTTAAAAACACGTTTTTAAAAATCAAAATTAAAAATCTATTGCTTGCAGAGAATAATTTTGAATTTTTACTGTTTTTTTCATTATTTATTAGTACAGGGAAAAGTAAATTTTTAAATCCAGACGAGAACTTCGACCTCTAAGAAATTCTACCGAAATTCTACGAAAAACCATATAAAAACCATACACGAGATAGAATTTCGTTATTAAATGTTGACTGTAAAGACATTTATGTTGATTAAGGCTGATACCATTTTACAGTCGACATATGTCACTGGTGACTTCCACGTCATAATGAAGTGAAAAATCGCCAAAAATAGGAATTTGGTATAAAAAATTACCTTCTTTGACATCATTATGATGTCGACCGCGATATCGTAGCACCCTAAGGGCCGGTCTCACCAAAGCCGTTTAATAGCTAGCCGCGATTACTCTATTGCGCCGGGACGCAATTCTCCGTTTAAACAGAGATTAATCGTGGTTAGCCGTTAAAGGACTTTGGTGAGACTGGCCCTTAGACTGCTATTGATTTCTATGAGTTTAAAGGGGGATTAAGGGCCGGGTTTACCAAAGTCGTTTAACGTCTAACCGCGATTAATCTCTGTTTAAAAGGAGAATTACATCATAGCTTTGGTTGGCGACATGGGTTAATCGTGGTTAGCCGTTAAACGACTTTGGTGGCACCAGACCTAATCAGTCAAGTCCACCCTAAGTCAGCTCAAGTCAGCTCTATTTTTCTTTCTTTCAATTTCTTTCCTATAGTTGTAAAACTAAATCCTAAACACAAAATTATCATCTTGGTCCCAAAAGGATTCAAATTTACATTCATATATATTTACGTCTGTCATCTGCTACTGTCTTAAAAATTTCAGAGGAACTTACATACTAACCGTGGAAGGAGCACTCGGAGATTAAAACCCAAATAATCTCTCGATGTTCGGCTAAGAACCTTCTTACAGGAGTCACCGTCTGTGTAGCCAACACCTGCTGCTTTTTTAATTGTTAGTGGCTAGAGGCCGGTTTCACCAAAGTCGTTTAACAGCTGACAGCGATTAATCTCTATATAAATAGGGAATTAATGAAGTAAAATTACCCACGCTGGTTACTCGTAATTTAGAAGCAGGAACCAAGCAGAAAACCCCCCAGGCTTTATCTGACACCCCCAGAGGTATGAATTGAGAACTTGGAGGACATTGTGCAGCAATCTTGGTTCAGCCATCTAAGAGAGTCACGTTCACTTATGATTAACTACTGTCAGATGTATTTAGGTCGAACTCTTTACTTTTTCCAATCAGGAATCAAACTTGAGCTGTGCGTATTGAGTCAGATGGAACAATTTGTAATATATGTAGTACCTACTGCCATCTGCGTTAATTTTATGGAGATATATATTTACACATTGTGTGCGGGTACATTTCGCAGAGGAATTGTACCGCGAGCGGTGGGCGTTTTGTGCGTAAATTTAGTTATTCAGTTAAATCTCAATAGATCGAAAATTACTTAATTTTTAACCAACTTTTCGTATTTTATATTTAAATATATAAACAAATATATAAATAGACAAATAAAATACACAAATATATATATATATATATATATAAATATATATAAATACAAATATATATATAATATATAAATATACATATATATAATATCAATTTCGCAAGGATAAATAAAAAGTTAATTTTAAATCTAAATTGATTTTTTTTATCAACCTACCCGTTCTTTGGTTCCGCATCGACTGATGTAAAAACTAGTTTTTATTTGTCTAAATTTTTCAAGAAATTTTTCAAGAACATTCGGCTTCGTTTTCCTGTATCTACCGTTATTTTTGCACCCACAAACAAACCATGTTGTTACACTAACCCGTACTAGTACGTGACCCGCGCTCAAGTATCAATCGTCAGAAAACGTACTAGTACGTATCCCGCCCTCCAGTATCAATCGTTAGAAAACGAACTAGTACTTGTCTCTCATACAATATGTTAAAACATCCTCAATGATTTTTGTTCTTAATTATATT
>CM063507.1:52802809-52817809 GCA_032207245.1 Pardosa pseudoannulata | reverse complement strand
GTCCCGGTCTTAGTAGCCCTCGTGTGCAAAACAACATACCGTAGCGCTTCTAACCAAACCAAATACACATTTTTACATTATAAAATGAGCAATCATAAAACTGATAATGTAAAATCTAGTTTTTATTTGTCTAAATTTTTTCAGAATCTATGTAGTACACAAGAACATTCGGCTTCGTTTTCCTGTATATACCGTTATTTTTGTACCCACAAACAAACCATATTGTTACACTAATCTGTATTAGTACGTGTCCCTGCTCAAGTATCAATCGTCAGAAAACGTACTAGTACGTGTCCCGCGCTCAAGTATGAATCTTTAGAAAACGTACTAGTACGTGTCCCACGCTCAAGTATCAATCGTCTGAAAACGTACTAGTACGTGTCCCACGCTCAAGTATCAATCGTCAGAAAACGTACTAGTACGTGTCCCGCGATCAAGTATGAATCTTTAGAAAACGTACTAGTACGTGTCCCGCGCTCAAGTATCAATCGTCAGAAAACGTACTAGTACTGTCCCGCGCTCAAGTATGAATCTTTAGAAAACGTACTAGTACGTGTCCCGCGATCAAGTATGAATCTTTAGAAAACGTACTAGTACGTGTCCCGCGCTCAAGTATCAATCGTCAGAAAAAGTACTAATACGTGTCCCGCATACAATGTGTTAAAATGTAAAATGTAACCAATGTAAGTTGCTTATTAATGACGCCATTTACATTATTTTTACAGTTATGATCACAATGTATATAATTAATTTTTTTAATATACAGTTGTGCCTGGCACCAAATTTTATGAAGTGTTCTGACTTCGGTTTGGGCTGTTTTCAAGGTATGTATGTAGTTAGCTATAAAATTTATAATTCAACTGATCTGATCAGATATCAGTTTTATCTAACAGTTCATGAACTGCTTTTTTTCTGCAGGCTAAGTACCAAGAAAGTTACGCATACTTGGATGACAAATATCTTTGAGACAAGATGAAAAGTAAATATTTCAGTTTTGAAATCTTCAAACTTCATCTGATGAAATAATCATGCATATTAATCTTGTGGATTGTTAAATATATTATTTTAAAAGCAGCTTCGAACTTTTTTGTAACGATTTTGGAAATATATACTGTTTTAAGAATACCGTTCCAGAATTAAAACAACGGCGACAAATTGAATTTAACTTAAGAATACCTGTAATATTGAAACAATTGTGTTACATTGAACTTAAAATGTTAACTTTACACATTTAATTTTCATTTCAGATCCTGAAAATGGTCGATAATGAAATAAAAAATTATTTTATTTTTTACGTGTATAGTTTGACATGTGATACTGTCTTAAGAATACCATTCCACCATTAAAACAATTGTGATACATTGAATTCAATATGCTTACTTTACACTTATCGTTTTCATTTCGGGTGATGAAAATGGCTAAAAAATAAACTAAATTTATTTTCATTTTAACGTGTACAGTTTGACATGTGATGATACTGTCTTAAGAATAGCGTTCCAGGATTAAAACAATGGCGATATATTGAATGAAAGATGTTTACTTTACATTTATCGTTTACATTTCGAGTCATGGAAATGACCGATAATGAAACCTAATGGTGTGATGCTGTCTTAAGAATACCGTTCTAGGATTGAAACAATGGTGATATATAGAATTAGTATGTTTATTTCACACTTATTGTTTTAATTTCGGGTCACGAAAAGGACTGATAATGAAACCTAAATTCATTTTCACTTTAACGTGTACAGTCTGACGTCTGATTCTGTCTTCAGAATACCATTCCAGGATTAAAACGAAGGCGAATTAATCCTGGAACGATGAATTTAACTTAAGAATACCTGTAAGATTGAAACAATAGTGTTATATTGAACTTAAAATGTTAACGATTAATATAATTGAATGAATAATGTAATTTTAATTTTAACTTCAGGCCATGAAAATGGTTGATAATTAAATCAAAAATTATTTTAATTTTGACGTGTATAGTTTGGCGTGTGATACTGCTTTAAGAATACCGTTCCAGGATTAAAACAATTGTGATACATTGAATTCAAGATGTTCTTATTTACACTTATAATTTCCATTTCGGGTCATGAAAATGAGTGATAATGAAACCCAATGGTGTGAAGTTGTCTTAAGAATACCATTCCAGGATTAAAACAATGACAATGGTGACAATGGTGATACATTGAATTCAAGATGTTAAACAATTGTGTAACGTTGAACTTAAAATGTTAACTTCGCACCTTTCATTTTCATTTCAGGCCATGAAAATGGCTGATAATGAAATCAAAAAATATTTTCATTTTGACGTGTATAGTTTGATGTGTGATACTGCCTTAAAAATAATGTTCCAGGATTAAAACAATTGTGATGCATTGAATTCAATATGTTTACTTTACACTTATTGTTTTCCTTTCGGGTCATAAAAATGGCTTATAATGAAACCAAAATTCATTTTCATTTTAACGTGTACAGTTGACATATGAGGATACTGTCTTAAGAATATGATTCCAAGATTAAAACAATGGCGATACATTGAATTAAAGATGTTTACTTTACACTTATCGTTTTCATTTCGGGTCATGAAAATGACTGATAATGAAACCTAATGGTGCGATGCTGTCTTAAGAATACCATTCCAGGATTAAAACAATGAGGATACATTGAATTCAACATGTTTCCTTTACACTTATCGTTTTCATTTCGGGTCAGAAAAAAAGACTGACGATGAAATCTAAATTCATTTTCATTTTAATGTGTATAGTTTGATGTGTGATACTGTCTTCAGAATACCGTTCTAGGATTAAAAGAAGTGACACATTGAATTTAAGTTGTTTTCTTTACACTTATCTTTCTCCCATCAGGTCATGAAAATGGCTGATAATGAATCCAAAAATAATTTTCATTATAACGTGTATAGTTTGACATATGATACCCTCTTAAGAGTACCGTTTTATGACTAAAACAATTGTGATACTTTAAATTCAAGACTTTTACTTTACACTTTTTTTTTCTTTTACAGATCATGAGAATGGTTGACTGGAAATCATTGTCATCATCTCAGTATGTTTAAAAGATAGTCGAAATTTCACTCTGTGTTTTTTAATGTACTTGTCTGTAAAACTTTTTGAACTAATAAAACTACAGATATGAAGCATGTTTAATGTGTTTTTAAGAAATGACTAAATTTGCGTATACATGCATTTAACAAAAATTAATTAGAAAAGAAATTATTAATAAAGTTCATTCAAATATGTAATATTAAAATCTCTTATTTACATATTTTAATATTAATTTAGTAACTTTTGTTCATAAAGAACGTTGGGGGTTTGAGTGCTAATTCTGATTTTTCCCTCCAGATAAGCTATAGACTTAATTTAGCCTCTGTCTGTACTACTTTAGCCAATAGTTACTTTAGCCGTTCTCTTTAAAATTGGGTATTTTTTATCACTTGATCCATTTTGCTTAGGGATTATTCGTAGTCTTTTTACCTGAGAAATCCCTACTTGAAAAGTGTGTGTGTGTGCAGGGTCACATCGTCTGGGTGCACGAGGTTGTAAAAGTGCTTGCCTGTTGTATGGATTTCATGTGTCTCACCAGAAATAAAATGTGTTGTTCTTTTGCATGAATCTCACCCATATTACATATATATTAATCATCAGTTGAATCAAAGGGTTAAAAGAAGGGTAAGCAAAAAGGTAAATCAAAGGGTAAAGAGTCAACATGGCAGGTCTCCACTTTCTTGCCTTTTTTCATTATATAAACAATATTGTTTTTGCCTTAATCAGATGGATGAGTCATAGATTTCTCCTAAACTTAATTATACACCAATGAATTTTTCTCACATCCACAGACAATACCTTCTATTATAAGTAGTAAAGGGTAAATCAAAGGGTAAAGAGTCAACATGGCAGGTCTCCACTTTCTTGCCTTTTATTCAGGATATAAACAATATTGTTTTTGCCTTAATCAGATGGATGAGTCATAGATTTCTCCTAAACTTAATTATACACCAATGAATTTTTCTCACATCCACAGACAATACCTTCTATTATAAGTAGTAAAGGGTAAATCAAAGGGCAAAGAGTCAACATGGGAGGTCTCCACTTTTTTGCCTTTTATTCAGGAAACAAACAATATTGTTTTTGCCTTAATCAGATGGATGAGTCATAGGTTTCTCCAAAACTTAATTATACACCAATGAAATTTTTCACATCTACCAACAATACCTTCTATTATAAGTAGTAATGGGTAAATCAAAATTTAAAGTGTCAACATGGCAGGTCTCCACTTTCTTGCCTTTTATTCAGGATATAAACAATATTGTTTTTGCCTTAATCAGATGGATGAGTCATAGGTTTTTCCAAAACTTAATTGTACACCAATGAATTTTTCTCACATCCATCAACAATACCTTCTATTATAATTCATTTTAAGGAAATGCATTTTCAACGTTATATTAAGCAATTTCCAATAATGACTAATTTTCTTGTAAATCAGTCATATCCAATCACAAAGGACCTTCAGTACGTTCTTTACAACTATCTATCTCAGACAATTTCACCAAGAAATGTATTGCCCCGAAATGGGAAGGAAAAATTATTTAAGGCGACAGTGGACCTTTAGAGCAAACTTTTTTACTTTTAAATGAATTTCCTTGAAGATTGACTATGCTATTAGTACTATTAATATATAAATATTTTAAAAATTCGACGGAAAAATATTAATTAGTTTTGGAGTTATTAATTATTATTTGTTTCATAATTAGCTTAATTGAAAATGCTACAGGCGCAACAATTTTTCATAAAATATGATAAAAAATATTAGGTATACCTTATAGACTTTAAAAAAAATGTAGTTGTTTCTATAAACAATTATAGAAAATATAAAGAGAAGAAAAATATGATGATGATACCCATATTTTGTAGAATAAACAGCTATAGCGGTTAATTAAAATGCGTAACTAACATATTATATGCTTCAAAACATACCCGTTTCAACTAGACTTTATTTTATAAACTCTAACGTAAATAATACTGGAATTTCAGAGACAATGATCTATTTTCAATGCGCCTGGAGTACTTTAAACATTTGTAATACATGAAAATTGTACTTCTGCGTAAACA
Source organism: Pardosa pseudoannulata (assembly GCA_032207245.1). Lineage (NCBI taxonomy): Eukaryota > Metazoa > Arthropoda > Arachnida > Araneae > Lycosidae > Pardosa > Pardosa pseudoannulata. The sequence continues at coordinate 52,812,680 of CM063507.1, read as the reverse complement.
GCATTTGAAGTTATTATTGCTATACCCGTAAGTAATGATAACCTTATTATACCCATAAATAATGATAAAAGGATGGGAATGAAAAATTCTTTTTACTCCGAATTCCTAAAGATATATTCCTTCACTATTCACTGAAATCGAAAATTCGAATTTTCGCCTCAATATTACACCCGCTCCCCAAAGAAATCCCCGACCATGAGTAATATTGATTGCCAACCCACAAAGGTACTAGATCTTAAGATTTGAATTTAGAATTGGGTCCTCTCTTTTCTTTTCATATATAAAAATAATTAATTATAATGTGATATGAATTATAGATAGTTTGAGAGGCAAATAATAACATTGATAATTTTGTAAATATATATATGCATAGTGTACAAGGATTTTAATTTAAAGCCAAATGAACTTTGTTTAAGAATCTTATTTAATGAATCTATACTTTTTATAAGGTTAGTTTTAGTAGCCTACAAATGGTCTGTCATCTCTCAGAGCTTGGAGAAATCATTTAAATATAAAAGAACTCCTAAAAAATTCATATCTCACTAACTATGAAAGATAAAATTTAGTCATTTTTAAAGAGACTAAAGTTTTCTCATGTCATTTAATGTTTGTATGAACTAGCGCTGCAGGGCGTTACCTTGAATGACGTCGCAATTTGAAATGATGTCGATTCCGCAACAAAGGAAATGTGTATTTTATAGAAACGAAGTCTTAGAATAGACAAAGAAATTATAAATGAGACAAAACCATTCGAATGGTTCAGTGCATAAAAACAGGGAATGTTTTAAGCAAAAGTCGCCTTAACATTGTCTCAAAGAAAGACAGAATCGTTATTTTTTCTTCTCATACCAGAAATTGTGTATGCAGAGAAAATTCTATTACATCTCAAACGAATAGTCAATTCAATAAAATATCTACATGAAGAGGTAGATCCGTTTAGACTTCTGTCACTAACCTCATATAAATTTACTAATTTTAAAAAAAATTGAAAATTAATTGCAGTCATATAACAGATGTATTCTTTTATTTCATTAAAATATCCTAAAAGATTCTTTTATGACATTATAAAATCTATAATACAGTAAAATAAGGCTTTATGTCTATGTTTGCAGGCAATAAAGGAAATAATGAATCAAAAAGTACAGAACTGCTGATTAGAGTATGGTAGCAGAGGAGGTTCAGAAAGGAAACTTATATAAAGGAAAACAGCGGAAAAAGTAAAGGAGAAGAATGTCAGTCGAGATACTGGAGTGATAAGTCGAGAATTTTTAGTCCGACAGGGGCATACCTAGATATTGAACGGGACACCTACTGAACAACTCTTTAGACCGTAACATTGAATTCCTACCAGATCTACAAGTCGATGTTTCGGTCGATTTTTGCTAATTTGGAAGTCCACTATCGCCTTAAACTGAATTTTAATGCAGCATAAAAAGAAAAATTATTTGCAGTATACTAACAAAGAATGCAGAAAAATTTATAAAATATAAACCTATTGCTAGATTAATATAAAAATACTATATTTAAAAAAATACAGATATCATTATCTTTAGCACATAGTCATATGAGATCAGAAAATTTTTAATTTCCAGAAGTAAATATTGAATCAGGTTTGTTTTAATATGGCTAAAATTATCTGGCACGGAAAAAATAATTTTTTTTTTACTTCAAACATAAATATACTGTGAAAAGATTAGAATCACCTTGAATTCATTTAGAAAAATTATTCAAAGTTTTCTTAGCTACGTCGAAATTATCGATAAGATATTTTACACAGTAATTAATGGAAGTAAGAATGAAAGATCATTATATTAGAGAAATAGAATTGTAGAATACCGGTGATAAAATTTTCATTGCAACAAAACATCATCGATGTTTAAATTTAAAACTATCACATATGTACCTAATCTATTATTTAAGCGAAATATAAAAGAAAATTATTTACGTAATATCTAAACTCAGTGATGAAATGTATCAAAATAATGCAGACGATATTTGAATAATTTAAAATAAAAAATTATTTAATGAGATGGTTAAAGGAATGACGTCATAATGCTAGATAAAAATGTATCTATTTATTATGTGATAAAGTAATAAATTGAATCGGCTGTTCTTAACCGGAGAAAATAGAGTTTGAAATAATGGCATTAAACGATCGAAAAGAGAAATTGGATTCAACGTTTAAAAAACGACAGTATTTTCGCTGTGATAACAAGTTGATTATTTAAAATTTATTTTAGAAATCGGATAGATATTTAGGAGAAGATACTTTATTCCTTTGAAATTTTTGAACCATAACTCATCAAGATCCAGATGGAATCATCCAAAGGTCCAAGCTTCATAATTTTGAGGACAGACGGAAGATAACTTAGGATTATTATAAAGGGATTTTAAAGGTATTATGCTCAGAAAGTTATGAAATTGTGTAGAACCTGTGTTGCGAGATTTAGATCCTTTTCAAAATAACAGAAAGCTGATAGTCGAAAAAATCTGATTCATCTTTATTCAAGAAGTGACTTATAATTGATTCAATGAGGGGTTATCGTGTGAGATTCTTTAAGACATAAATTATATCATTCTATCTTCAGACATTAGTAAGAACGTAGCTCCGTAAATTATAGTCCTTAAGAGTCGAAATTGATATTTGGAGCGGTCAGAGTGCAGTTTAAAGAGGTAAGTTTGTTTGCGGTTTGCAGCAACGAGTGCCAAAGGAAAGGTAATGAATCAAAAGTACAGGTCTGCTGATTAGTAATGTAGCAATAAATCAGAAGGAAAGTTATATAAAGGAAACAAATAAGAAACAGTACAAAAGTAGAAGAAAAAGTGTCAGTCGAGATTCTGGAGTTCAAGTCGAGTTTTAGTCCGACAAGCATTACGTAGATACCGAATAGGACACACTCCTGAACAATTCTTTAGAGAGTAACATTGAACCCGTGCCTCACCAGATCTACTAAGGAATCCGAAGTTTTAGTCCGCAACGTTGAACCCGTGCCTCACCAGATCTACGAAGGAGTCCGAAGTTTTAGTCCGTAACATTAAACCCGTGCCTCACCAGATCTATGAAGGAGTCCGAAGTTTTAGTCCGCAACATTGAACCCGTACCTTACCAGATCTACGAAGGAGTCCGAAGTTTTAGTCCGCAACATTGAACCCGTGCCTCACCAGATCTATGCCTCACCAGATCTACGAAGGAGTCCGAAGTTTTAGTCCGCAACATTGAACCCGTGCCTCACCAGATCTACGAAGGAGTCCGAAGTTTTAGTCCGTATCATTGAACCCGTGCCTCACCAGATCTACGAAGGAGTCCGAAGTTTTAGTCCGCAACATTGAACCCGTGCCTCACCAGATCTGCAAAAGAGTCCAAACTTTTGGCCCAGAACATTGAATCCTGTGTCTCAATATTACGCCCTCTCCTTAAATCTATAAAATCTCGGACCAGAAGTAATACTAATTGCCAACCCACAATGGTACTAGATCTTAAGAGTTGAATTTAGAATTGGGTCCTCTCTTTTCTTTTATATACGTTAAAAGATAATTAATTATAATGTAATATAAGTTTAGAATGATCTGAGAAGTAAGTTATAACATTGATAATTTTATAAATATACAGATACATAGTGTACAAATAAACATTTTACTTTAAAGCCAAATGAACTTTGTTTAAGCATCTTATTCTATGAATGTATACTTTTTATAAGGTAGTAAATTAGTTTTAGTATCCCACAAATGGTCTCTTAGAGTTTAGAGATCTTCCACTAAACGAAACCAAAAGTACCGAAAGAAACTAAATAATTCAGATACAACTATACGATCTCTACTTAGACTTTTAGATATCTGTGGAGAACTGCACGACAGAACCTAATAAAGGGATAGGAATTTGTTTGAGCGAAAAATAACACTAACAATAATAGTTCGAAACTTCACCACCAGAGGGCATTTTATGAATATCGACACATATATCCAACATTTACTCTAGTTAAAAAATATTACAAGACATGATGACCATCATTTTCAGCTACCATTTCAAATTATAAGATAGCATGTTTTACATCAGACCGCACTGTGTCTGGGAAAATGCTGAGAACATGTCGTAAAATGCTGTCTTTCACATCAGGTATAGATGTTATCGAACTACTAAGTTTCAAATGCCCCCAAACCAAAGAAGATAGAGCTTTACACATTGGTTTCTAATTAAGACTATTCGGTAATACTTAAGAATAGGGTACTCCTTGGCAAATTTGGCAAAATTATTGACGATGTTTTACATATTTCTCATTGTATCCTTTTTCTTGACTTTAAATAGATCAGAATGTCCATTGTAATAGAATTATATACTCTTACTTAATTAATCAAAACCACTTAGAAATCAGACATTTATATTTATGTAATTATTACGTTTACAAAGCCAACAGCTCAAATATTAAAAATAACCAAAGGTAAAAAATATATTGAGTGTACATATAAGTTGAAAAAAACATTACAATTTTTGTTTGGCGTTAATCCAAAATTAATCTTACCAGACGACATCCAACGTAGAATTAACTGATCTCTGAAATTACATATACCGTTGAACATTCAAAAATAACGCTAAAATCTAAACCAATCAGAATCACGATTGGGTTAAAAAAATTATAGACGTTCCCATAAACAAAACAATTTCGCTCAGCTTGGCGATCAACCGCGATCACAATTTGGCGAGAATCAAGGGGCACCCTCAAATATAGGCTAACCGATCCAACGGTTCACTATATCTAAATTCTTTTAAGTATTCCATGCATTTAATGTATTAGAAAGGGTTGCACAAGGAGAGCTGGATATAAATATAATATAAATTAAAATATAGATACAAATTGTCTAGACAGGCAATATCAGGAGAAAATGTTAGGCTTCTTGCTCAGAACTTTATCGCCAAGTTGGTGGGGGTACCCTGTTCTTTAGTCAAACAGAATTTTCTTAAAAATCTCTTTACAGAAGAACATGTCATGAGCTGCCACTTTCTTATTATGTAGCTATTTCGATTTTCAGGTTTCGGTAGAATCCCAGTTCCGGGGGCCGCCCGCCATGTTTTTGGCTCTATTTTTGTACAAGTGATCGCCAAATTGTCGCCAAGTGATGTTTACAATTTGTGCTTCGTTTTTGTATTACCCCCAATTTCAAAGCATATTTTGAACAAAATAAAGGTTTGAAGTTTTGTTCAGATGAATACAAGTTTTAAAAAAAATAGAGCAAGGTTTGGCAGAAAACTGGGTTCTAGAATTTGGCGACATCGCCCATGCTTCGCGTGCCCACTGAACTTGGTTCGGCGGGACCCCCGACGGCCCAAACTTCAACCCATGCAAGTTAGGATAAAATTTTTTACATTTCCACATTTATTTTCAAATATTCGGATAAAAACTGGAGGTAGGCCGTAATTTGAGAATTCCTTGTTTACAACTTTTGTCATTCCAAATATGATTGACTATGAAAATGAATGTGAACAAACAACTTTGTTTATAGATGATAACTTTGAAGGAAAAGTCAACACCATATACAAAAATCAAAACAATATAGTACAAGCGTTCACATTTTCAGCCTTATTTTAAACATCACAACCACTATAATGTTTCTCATTCATTTCATGTTTACAACAGCCAATAGACAAACAATAAACTTCCTTGAAACTAAAGAGAATTTTCATAATTTGAGATTCTAGTGCGTGTCGTATTCTAAAAGAACAACCATTTTTGTTTTTCTCCTTTTCTCTTTCTGTTGCCATTCCCGAACAGAAAAACTTACATCTCGTGGAATTAGGTAAGGACGCAACAGCTTTCCTGCACGAAGGATAATGGGATCATTAAATGTATAGCAAAATATTTGACATGCATCTAACAGGAAAAACAGAAATATTTTTTAACTATTTAAAACTTTGATCCGAATGCAAACATCAATTCTAATAATAAGGAAAAAAATGATTTTTTTCCTTGCTCCAATATTTCTCTGATACACAATTAAACCAATCTTTGTATGCCTTTGTTAAACGAGGAAGTTTTATTCCACAGTGTAACAATGCAAATTTTATGAATGCGGAATGACGATAACGGGGTGAAGAGCACTGACCAATCATGAAACATATTTTAATCAGATTTGTTTTCCTATTCACCAATGGCAAACCTTAATATTGGTTACCAATAAGATTAGTTGTCCTTAAACCCTAATCACTATTCCCTTGTCTGTGAGATCTTCTCTGACGTAAACAAGACATCTCTTAATCCCAATTTGTTTTCCTATTTAACAATGGCAAACCTTAATATTGGTTACCAATAAGATTAGTTGTTGCCCTTCAACCCTAATCACTATGCCCTTGTCTATGAGCTCTTCGCAGACGTAAGCAAGATATCTCTTAATCACATTTGTTTTCCTATTTACCATTGGCAAACCTAAATATTGGTTACCGATAAGATTAGTTGTCCTTAAACCCTAAAGATTAGTTCCCTTTGTTGTGAGATCTTCTTCGTAAACAAGACATAATCCCATTTTGTGTTCTATTTAACAATGCCCTTAATATTGGTACATAAGATTTTAGTTGTTGCTCTTCCAACGCAATCACGTAAGCAAGTCTATGAGCTCTTCGCAGACGTAAGTAAGATATCCCTTAATCACATTTGTTTTCCTATTTACCATTGGTAAACTTTAATATTGGTTACCAATAAGATTAGTTGTTGTCCTTCAAACCCCTTCATCCGGGGCCTCCCTATTCCGCTGTATACAGGTGGGGGCTACAGCGTGATTGTTATATTTAATGACGTTATGGCCCACAGAACCTTTAAAGTGGACTCACTAATGTAGTTGGTAAAATAAGATTAGTTTAAAATAAAAGGAAAAATTATGAAACAAAATTACAAAATAAAAGTTGCAAAAAAATCCTGAAAGTTAAAGCGTATATTAGAATTTTGTAAATACTTACCCGAGGAAGTTTCCTGCCTAAAACAGAATGTAGCTGCGAGTTCTACATTTTTTGCCAGCACTTACATTTGTAAACAAGCTCTCTAATGATACTGAAGTCAAAAACTAAAAGAAGAAATTGTTGATAATTTAAAGTGCATTTTAGTCATGCGCATCATATTTTTAGCTTGAAATGGCAGTTAATTTGATTCCCTTTTTGACTGGGAACCCGGGTGCTTGCCCTGTCGGATATCAGGACGTGCATGTACTTGACACATTTAGCATTATTGTCATGCATATAGGCATGACTATAAATGCAGACAAGTTGTATCAAAGATCAAATTCACAAAATTAAGGAGACAGGGAACCTTTAAATTGACACTTTGTAGTCCAAACAGGGAAATGTTTTTTATCCATGAAAAGAATAGAGACATTTCTTTTCAATAGCTGGTGGACTGAGTATGACACATTTAGCATTGTTGTCGTTCTTATAGGCATTACTATAAATGCAGACTAGTTGTGTCAAAGATCAAATTCCCAAAATTAAGGAGACAGGGACCCTTTAAATTGACACTTTTTAGTCCAAAATGGGAAATTATTTTTATCCATGAAAAGAACACAGATCTTTCTTTACAATAGCTGGTGACATGAGTTTGACACATTTAGCATTATTTTCGTGCATATAGGCATGACTATAAATGCAGACAAGTTGTATCAAAGATCAAATTCCCAAAATTAAGGAGCAGGGAACCTTTAAATTGACACATTTTAGTCCAAATTGAGAAATGATTTTTATCCATGAAAAGAACACAGATCTTTCTTTACAATAGCTGGTGACATGAGTTTGACACATTTAGCATTATTTTCGTGCATATAGGCATGACTATAAATGTAGACTAGTTGTGTCAAAGATCAAATTCCCAAAATTAAGGAGACAGGGACCCTTTAAATTGACACTTTTTAGTCCAAACTGGGAAATGATTTTTATCCATGAAAAGAATACAGACCTTTCTTTACAATAGCTGGTGACATGAGTTTGACACATTTAGCATTATTTTCGTGCATATAGGCATGACTATAAATGCAGACAAGTAGACAAGTTGTAAGGAGCAGCGAACCTCAAACTTCTAGATGGGAAATATTTTTATCCTTTGAAATTCCCTTTTCTTTAAAATTAAGGAGACAGGGATTAGGCATGGACCTTTAAATTGACAAAGAATCAAAATTCTCAAAATTAAGGAGACAGAGGAACCTTTTTAGTCCAACTGGGAAAATGCAAACATGAAAATAATACAGACTTTCTTTTAATGCGTGGTGATTTTTATTTTTTTTCAGAATTTTTTCATGGAAATATAAGTGCAACAAGTTGTAAAAGATCAAATTCTCAAAATTAATGGAGACAGAGGGACCTTTTACACTTTCTGTCCAAACTGGGCAGAAATATTTTTTATCATTGAAAATAATACTTCTTTACAATAGCTGGTGACATGAGTTTGACACATTTAGCATTATTTTCGTGTATATAGGCATGACTATAAATGCAGAAAAGTTGTATGAAAGATCAAATTCCTAAAATTAAATGGACAGAGGACTTTTATATTGACACTTTTTAGTCCAAACTGGGAAATGTTTTTTATCCATGAAAAGAATACAGACCTTTATTTACAATAGCTGGTGACATGAGTTTGACACATTTAGCATTATTTTCGTGCATATAGGCATGACTATAAAAGCAGACAAGTTGTATTAAAGATCAAATTTCCAAAATTAAGGGAAGCTGAACCCTTAAATTGACACTTTCTAGTCCAAGCTGGGAAATGATTTATATTCATGAAAAGAATACATTCCTTTCTTTGCAATAGATAGTGACATGAGTTTGACACATTTAGCATTATTTTCGTGCATATAGGCATGGCTATATATGCAGACAAGTTGTATCAAAGATCAAATTCCCAAAATTAAGGGGACAGGGAACCTTTAAATTGACACTTTCTAGTCCAAACTGGGAAATGATTTTTATCCATGAAAAGAATACAGACCTTTCTTTACAATAGCTGGTGACATGAGTTTGACACATTTAGCATTATTTTCGTACATATAGGCATGAATATTAATGAAGACAAGTTGTATCAAAGATCAAATTCCCAAAATTAAGGGGACAGGGAACCTTTAAATTGACACTTTGTAGTCCAAACAGGGAAATGTTTTTTATCCATGAAAAGAATACAGACCTTTTGTGCAATAGCTGGTGACATGATGCTGACACATTTAGCATTATTTTCGTGCATGTAGGCATTACTATAAATGCAGACTAGTTGTATCAAAGATCAAATTCCCGAAATTAAGGGGACAGGGAACCTTTAAATTGACACTTTGTAGTCCAAACTGGGAAATGATTTGTATCCATGAAAAGAATAGAGACATTTCTTTGCAATAGCTGGTGACATGAGCACATTTAGCATTATTTTCGTGCATATATAGGCATGGCTATAAATGCAGAGAAATGTTTGAACAAGTTGGCTAAACTAATAGAATTATTTCACTACTAAGAAAAGGTCGTTTATAAATTGCTGATTATGCAATACTATTTGAACATTTTGATAACGTACAAGGTAAGTGAGTTTGCAAAAGAAAAATAAAAGGATAAATAATAAATCTTTTCTTAATATTTGATTTATTTTACTAGTTACTCTTTATTACTAGTTTATTATACTAGTTTTATTTCGTCTGGTAAATACTGAAGCCCAAATTTAATATGTTCTAGACCAGTCACTAAAGAAGCCACCAAATTGTGCTTCATTGATGACTTGTGGTCCGTGAAAAAGCTTTGATAGTCCACAAAAATGGATCATTATTCATTACAAACTGCAACACTACAAACAAAAAGTTTCATTGACATTCAGATTAAAAAATGAAAAGTAACATCTTTGTCAAGATCTAATTTTCTGCT
>CM063507.1:52770309-52792809 GCA_032207245.1 Pardosa pseudoannulata | reverse complement strand
TTTTACAATTTCTTGAGGAAATTTACGTTCTCCGATGCCACACTTGTTGGTAAAGTTGGAGAAGTTCTTAGAGAATGCTCAAGTTTAAAGCTTGATTATCGCACGGGCATCCAGGGCAGAGAAACTTATACAGTATTAATTTACAATGTCATAAGAAAATTTACGTTCTTGCTCTGCAGACCTCTAGTGCAGACATCATAGATTGTTTCTCATTTGCTATTGATCCCAGTTGTATGCAACTAATCTTGGATTATAAGCAATTTTTTAAGCAAATCCTTGCTTAACATTGATTTAACCATATGGAACATCCTTAAATACTGCTATTTACAAAACCATTTACTGTGATTTTTAACATTTGCATTACAGCTACAGATTTGTCAGCATACTCCAAATTTCAATGAGTAGAAATGAAACTTTTTCATATATAATTTCGTTAAAATTATATTGAAAAAGCTTAAGATTGTCCAGTTACATATACAAACTCTTTTTCTTTTAAATCAACTGTTACAGTAATAGTCCAAACTTTTTAGTAATAATTCAGTAACAATTCAGGAACTTTCAGCAATAATTCAGTAATATCTTAGGCTTTTACTTTAGTTCTGCCAGCTTTTAATCTTGATATCTCTGATTTATATATCGTAATATATCATATATCTTAATCGTATACATTCAACTGAATACTGAATTAATACGATTTTACGCAATATTAAACGCAAAATTATACAGTTTTACACATTCTGATCTGAATACTTCAGTGGGATTTGTTTTAAATTATTTCTAACAGTTCAGAGATTTTAAAAATGCAAAAAAAGAAAAATTGAATATTTGAGGGTTTAAAAGCAGTGATTAAAGTAATGATTGAAAGTAAATATTTAAAATCTTTCCAATTAGCTAAAATTACTGGAGTCTCTCCTTTAAAAATTCTTAAATTTATTCTTCTAATTCTTTTATGTTTCGACAGCTCCGGGTAGTTCTGGTCTTCCCCAAAAATATCTTCCAGACTTCCCTTTTCTTGACCATGATCTTCCAATTCAAAACTCCTAACGTTGCGAGATCCTTTTCTAGGCAGTCCATCCATCGAAGGTTGGGTCTGACCTAGATCGTGTTCCAGAGGGCTCATCCAAAAATCAGTCAAAATTGAAGACCTTTGCTTCGATACAGAGAACTATTGTTCCATGTTCTGATTCTCAGATCCTTAAAGAGTTTGCCAGGTAAAGTTCGTCCGGTTTTAACTTCTTGAGATTTCGCAACAAGGCTTTTTTAAGGGGTGATGTTGTTAGCATCACGCCCAACCCCCAACCTGGACCTTTCCCATGATATAATCTCCAGGGGTAGAGTGCCCGGCTATATTCCTGGACCATGAGTACCTATTTTAAACTCCTCTTCCGACATGTATAATCTACATTAGAATTATTCTTCCACACTCGGCCTCTACACGGGTATTAAGATACATTTGTACATAAAATTTTATCGCTTTACTATTTTAGAGGATGTTTGAAAGCAATTCTAAACGAATTCAGAAATACTATTGTGATTTATTTTTCTCATTCTGTTTTGCTAATTTTGGGTAGCCCGATTTTTTTTACTACATTGCAGGTAATAGACTAACAGTGTTCGTCTAGCCCTGCTTGAATACCTTTACTTTAATATGCAACAACCTATTAAAAATAAAAGAAAAAATGACGGAACAAAGAAAATTATACTGTACTTATTTTTCACATTTTTAAATTGATTACCGATTTTTCACGTTGTAATCTGTCTTGTGCTGCCATCTAATGACAATAATATAAACTTTTATTTATCATTTGTTTAAATTTTACTGCATGGTGTATAATAACTAAATAAAAAATTATTAAAATTTATGAGATGTGATTCTATTAATCTTATATTTTTGAGAATTTAATGAAAATAATTTATTTATCAAAAATGTACATGGCTTTAAGTTTAAATTGTGTTGCGAGTTCTCTGATATAAATGACATAGATAGTGGTTTGAAAAATTTTATTCTAAAAATTATGTATCATTGAGCCCCGTCACATAAAAAAAACCTTTTATATAACCAAAGTATTTCGATGTGTCTATGATAGATTTCATATAATGTGTATAGATTTAAACATTTAAATAATTCGCGTCTATATGTATAATATCACTTCCATTGTCAAATTTGTTACCGATGTTTTATCATTTTTGTTGTTAATGTAAATTTATATTTAAAAAAATAGGAAAATAAAAGAGCTATGAAATATAATAATTCATTAAGTTCAAAAGACATAAAATTTAAACTTTTAGTGCTGCCATCTATGTATCAATGTAAGAACTAAATATAATTTTATTTTGTTCATTTTAATTGTCATACTTTCAGAAGATTAATTAAAAAGACTATGAAACTGAAGCATTTGAATTAATTACCGATTATTTTTATACAAATTATGAAATGTTCTGGAGTTAGGTATTGGCTACTGTTGTCTTGGATTTTTCTTGCTGCCAACCATGGCACCTGTTATCCTTCGTTATAACAAAACTATGGAATGGGATAATAAATTCAAAATATATAGAATTTTAACTATGGAGCTCCCATCTATGTTGGATGTTATAGATTATTTTTTTAATCGAGTTCATTTTATGTATACTTTCAAGTGATTCATTAGAAAGTTTGTGGAAATGCATCAATTGAATTAATTATGAATTATTCTTTTACAAATTAAGAAGTATTCTGCAGTTCGGTGCTGGCTACTTCCGTATTACAGTTTTCTTTCTGTTATTTATAGCACGCATTATCTTTAAATTTATTTATAACAGAATTATGCAATGGGATTCTTGCTTATATAGACCTGTAAAATGTGATAAGAAGTTTAAAATATATAGAATTTTAACTTATGGTGCTTTAATCTATATCTCAATGTTATGATAAAGGCTATATACTCACTTTCATTTTAATTATCATACTTTCAGAAGATTAATTATAAAGATTATGAAAATGCATCATTTGAATTAATTATTAATTATTATTATACAAATTAAGAAACATTCTGGAATCAGGCACTGGATACTTCCTTCTGAGATTTTTCTTGATGCATACCATGGCATGCGATATGCTTGATTAAAACACAACTATGAAATGGTATGTTTGCAAATAAAGATCAATGATCCCCTATATAATAATAGCCTAAGGTGTCTGTCGGCAAATTTTTGAAGCGGTTGTACCTGGAACGGATACAGGCATCCATATTGAATTTTTTATGAGTTAGGGTTAGCAAAATTCAAAGTGAGTTCAAAATCTAAGCCATCCCCCCTTTTTTAGCGTTTAATACTATTATTTCAAACCTTATTCTACCCCCGTTAAAAGCAGGCGATTAAATTTATCATTTTCGATACCATTCATATATACCACCAAATAATCACTGTCCCGTTTGGGTTTCGAAATCAGAAGTGTGATACTGAAAAATGTTCTCAATGGCGTTAATTAATTGCTCAAAACAGACGCCCTTTTAATATAAAACACTTTTTATTATATTTACGTATGCGAGATCTTTAAATGCACAGAAAATGTCACATAGAAGAATTTATGGCGTAAATAATATTAACATATTAAAGCACAAAAGCAACTCAAGAGCCATTTTTCTCGCATACGAAAGAACAGCCATGTTTTCACTAAACAAAATCGTTCGTTGCCACTCGCAACTTACAGAGAAAAAATAAAATAAAAAAGATAATATGTGGGTAGAACATCAATTTTAACAGACGATTTGACATTCTCCCACCTAAGTTAACTTTCGTCTTAAAATTTAACTTACAACTAACTACACAACAATAACAATAACATAATAGTAACAGTTCACAAGTCTAGTCCCCTATATAATAATAGCCTAAGTTATCTGTCCGTCTGTCCACGAATTTTTGAAGCGGTTGGAATGGAAATAGGCTTCATATTGAATTGTTAATGAGTTAGGGTTAGCAAAATTTAAAGCGAGTAAAGTTTATTTTCTCCTTAACTATCGATCTGATTCTAAAATAAATTGGTATAAATAAGCTTCATATCACAGCAAAAATATTGAAATTCACTCCTTCCCCCCTTTTCGAGAGTTTAATGCGATTATTTCAAGCCCCATTTTCCCCCGATTAAGAGCAGGCGATTAAATTTATCAATTTATTATAGAATAAATAGATGAAAAAAACATTTTTCTATCATTATGACGTCATTCCTTTAACCATCTCATTTAATCATTTCTTATTTTAAATTATTTAAATATCGTCTGCATTATTTTCACACGTTTTATCACTGAACTTATATATTACGTAATTAATTTTCTTTTATATTTCTCTTAAATAATAGATTAGGTACGTATGTGATAATTTAAAATTCAATCAACGATTATTTTTTGCTGCAAGATAATTCTCAGACAAAAAAAAAAAAAAAAAACATTTTTTTTTACCTGCCTCATAGGGTAGTTAACAATTCTGGAATACTAAAAATTTTACTGATCCCGTCATATGACGGGCTATATGCTAGTTGGTAATAATGCTTTTAAAATACATAGAATTTAACTTATGGTGCTGCCATCTATGTCTCAATGACATAACTAAATGTTATTTCACTGCTTTCATTTTATTTATGATACTTTCAGAAAAATAATAAAAGATATTATGAAAGTACATCATTTGAATTAATTATCAATTATTCTTACTCAAATTAGAAAACTTTCAGGAGTCATTGTACTGGTTACTGGCGTATAAGATTTTCTTTCTTTCCAAGCATGGTGCATGATATCTTTGTTTATGGTTAGGATGTAAGGGATCTCAAGGTTTTTAAACCTTCGGAACTTAACAAAGACTTACTTTTCTGCATTTATTTTTCATTTAAATAAAACAGTTTCAATAAAACTCTTTATAGAATATGAGTAATAAACCGAATTATGAAACATGAGTCACTTACTATATATACTATTTGTTGAACTTTGTAGGCTTTTTTTCACAAAACTATAATTTTCAACTCTATCCATTTTTACATTTTTACAAAAATACCTTTAAAAAAATCTGATGGATAAATTTGTTTGAAATTTTCATTGTCTGAATATATGCTTGTGATTTACATAATGCGTGTGACAGCTATTTAAATAAATTACTTAATTATAATTTTGAAGACACAAATATTATTTATATAAAATTCCTTGTAAGCCTTTTAAATTATACACATTGTTTTATTTTAATTATTGCACTTTATTAACACTATTTCAATTGCATTTGAATTCTTAGATATATTACTGTTTTGACTGTTGTTTAGACAGTTAGTAAGATATTGCACATTATACAGAAGTTTTTCGTTATATAGATTGCACATAACTATAAAAAATAAAGCTATACAACTGGATGTCATAAAAGTCATAAACACTAAATTTCATATTTCTACAGCATTTTCAAGTAAAGTGAGGTAAGTACGTACAGACGTACAGAGATAAAGTAGAATCTAGTGAAAATGTGTTCAGGGATGGTCGAAATGGATACTTAAAGTTTCCCTGTACGTAAGTGCAATGAAGACATTGAAAGTTGTCAAAATTAGCTCCTGCATTGTAAAAATGAGTAATTGACTTGAAATCTGAGCATTGAATTTTTCCTTGATTATACGCCCTTACTTCGTACAAGAACATAAAAATCAATTGAAAATCAAGATAATTAATAACTAGGTAACATTTGATTTACTTTAATTAACAAATATTAGAAACATCATAGTATTTTCATTATATTAATTCTAATATAATAAAAATTTTCAAGAACGTAAAAATCTATTGAAAATTAAAATAATTAATAACTAGGTAACTTTTGATTTAATTAAATTAAAAAATATTGGAAACATCATAGTATTTTCCTTAATATAATGAAATTTCTAGGATGATAAGCACAATGGATAGCAAACACAAAAATCATAAATCAAAAATTCCAAGCAGATTTGTTAATTAGGTTCTTTTTTAAATCATATGAAAAGGAGTGAAAAATATACAGAAGAACCTCAATTATCCGAACCTCATTTAACCGAAACTCTCCGTTAACCGAAGTCGGTTTCATTTTTTTTCCCTTTCTCCTATAAACAAAATTTTCTCTTTAAAAACATGCATTTTTAAAAATTTCTTTTTTCCCATATTTCTTTTGTATGCAAGATGTCTTTTCCAAACTACGAGTACAGATAAGTATTTTGGAATTCCCTTTATTAGAATTCCTCCTCGCAAGCACAGTTCTCGGTATGAGTGTACTCTTCCCCACTTTCTGAAATCCCTGTTTTAAACAAAAACACACATCATTTTGAAATTTGGAAGGTTATACTGCCGTCTCCTGGAACAATCAAATGTTATTGCACCAATAACGGTACTACGTATTAAACTAGCTGATTATTCATGTATTCTTGATTATCCGAAGTAAGTTCGTGACCAATTACTTCGAATAATCGAGGTTCTACTGTAATTTCAAGGAAAAATCTGCAACTTAACTCACTAAAGTCCGAGTTATTTCTGACAATTTCATATTTATGTATATTACACATCTAAGTCAATATCAACAGCATAAAATAAAATAAATATGAAATTTAAACAACTTTGAATGTTATACTGCCGACTCCTTGAACAATCAAATGTTATTGCAACAATAACGGTACTACATAAACTAGCTGATTATTCATGTATTCTTGATTATCCGAAGTAAGTTCATGACCAATTACTTCGAATAATCGAGGTTCTTTTGTAATTTCAAGGAAAAATCTCCAACTTAACTCACTAAAGTCCGAGTTATTTCTGCCAATTTCATATTTATGTATATTACACATCTAAGTCAATATGAACAGCATAAAATAAAATAAATATGAAATTTAAAAAACTTTGAATATTACATCACATCTCATATTGCATTACATTGCATCACATATTAGCACATTGTATGCGGGACACGTACTAGTATGTTTTCTGACGGTTGATACTTGACCGCGGGTCACGTACTAGCACGGGTTAGTGTAGCAACATGGTAGACATGGTAGACATTCAAGATAATTAATAACTAGGTAACACTTAATTTAATTAAATTAACAAATGTTGGAAACAT
The DNA here is from genome assembly GCA_032207245.1 of Pardosa pseudoannulata. NCBI lineage: Eukaryota > Metazoa > Arthropoda > Arachnida > Araneae > Lycosidae > Pardosa > Pardosa pseudoannulata. Next base: position 52,785,726 of record CM063507.1, on the reverse strand, counting down.
CACAGTATTTTCATTTTAATAATTCATCCTATGGATATCAAGCGCAAAACTCATAAATTGAAAATTTCAAGCAGATTTGGTAATTAGCTTCTTTTTTAATCATACAGAAAGGAGTGAAAAATATAATTTTAAGGAAAAACCCACAAGTTAACCCACTAAATTCCTAGTCATTTCTGCCAGTTACATATCAATATGGACTGCATAATATAAAAAAAATATGAAATTTAAACAACTTTGAATATTACATCACATCTCATATTGCATTACATTACATCACATATTAACACATTTTATGCGGGACACGTGCTAGTACGTTTTCTGACGATTGATACTTGAGCGCGGGACACGAACTAGTACGTTTTCTGACGATTGATACTTGAGCGCGGGACACGAACTAGTACGTTTTCTGACGATTGATACTTGAGCGCGGGACACGAACTAGTACGTTTTCTGACGATTGATACTTGAGCGCGGGACACGAACTAGTACGTTTTCTGACGATTGATACTTGAGCGCGGGACACGAACTAGTACGTTTTCTGACGATTGATACTTGAGCGCGGGACACGAACTAGTACGTTTTCTGACGATTGATACTTGAGCGCGGGACACGAACTAGTACGTTTTCTGACGATTGATACTTGAGCGCGGGACACGAACTAGTACGTTTTCTGACGATTGATACTTGAGCGCGGGACACGAACTAGTACGTTTTCTGACGATTGATACTTGAGCGCGGGACACGAAATAGTACGTTTTCTGACGATTAATACTTGAGCGCGGGACACGAACTAGTACGTTTTCTGACGATTGATACTTGAGCGCGGGACACGAACTAGTACGTTTTCTGACGATTGATACTTGAGTGCGGGACACGAACTAGTACGTTTTCTGCGATTGATACTTGAGCGCGGGTCACGTGCTAGTACGGGTTAGTGAAACAACATGGTTTGTTTGTGGGTGCAAAAATAACGGTATATACAGGAAAACGAAGCCGAATGTTCTTGTCTACTACATAGACTCTGGAATGTAAAAATGTTTATATCTAACACAATTCTTAAAAATTAAAACTATATACTACTATTTCTATTTGATTTTTCATATTTACGATACTATTACAAATTTATCCACTAAAAAAATATTTTTTGTTTACAAAAATCTTATGGTTGTTATTTATATATTTCTATTTATATATTTGTTTATATATTTCAATATAAAATACGAAAAGGTGGTTAAAAAATTAAATAATTTTCGATCTATTGAAATTTAACTGAATAACTAAATTTACGCTCAAAACGAGCGCTCCCGGTACAATTCCGCTGTGAAATGTACCCGCTGTAAAGCCTTCAATATTCTCGAGTGAGAGGTAACGTGAATAATGGATCACAGTCAAAGATAAAATTGGAAATTTACTTTTATTCTTGATTAACTACGGCTATTTACAAAGGAATGTTAATTCCCAAATCATGTAGAACTGCAAAGGATGGTTGCCGGTAAAACTTCCTCACGACGATCACAGTCGAAAGAAAAACAAGAGATTTAATAATCTCTGACAAGTGGAGAGGCTTTTCAGGGTGCAATCAAACCCAATTTATCCCCCGTTCGGTAACCGAGAATCTGCCGCTCCCTATATGAGCAGACTTTATGAATCTCCCGAACTAGAAAACTGGCTCAGGTAACAAAACGCGAAAACCTCCACGAGGTCAACACACCTACGTAAAAAATGACGAAAAGCCCTGAGTCGTAAAATTGTAGGCTTTTAATACCTGAGGGTCAGTTACGGTCCCGCCAACTGTTTTTTTTTCAATCAGTTAAGATCCCAGTTACTTGAGAACTCCAGGTAAAGTTACAGTTATATTTTTTTAGCTGAATTCTTATTCGATGGCTGTCCCTTTACGGAATTTCCGAGCATTCATTAACGAGATCCATCAGGAGCGTATTCGTCTATCCAGTCCGATTGTCAAGATCCCAGACTCTGCGACGCCACGCTATTTTCCAGGTAAACAGGTGTACTCAGATCAGCTGTTTTGGCGCGTGCTCGGACAAAGGGGAGTCTTCACACCACACACAATATGTTAACATTACCAACGGTTGATCGTTGTAATTTTAGAAGAAGTGACATAGTAGAACATTGCCTCCTTTCCCCAACTTGACTTGCACCTCCTGAGGTATCGTTTGAACTTGAAGGGCATTGCAACTACTGATCTATTTCACGTGATGTAGCCGTAATTAATGAACACGATGGATCTTTGATCGTCTTGAGCCTCGAACGCATAACACTCCAGTTATATACGAAAGAAACTAACCCCAAATTAGAAACTTCAAATATGCTAACTTTTTCACAAGTAAATCCGAATTTCAAATGAAACACAATATAATTTTAACTTATAAGATAGTTTTACTTGCGGATTTAGAGCTTTTCATTTACTGTACCACTTATAATCTTGGTCATAGGACCATTGTTGTTTCAAACAAAATAGAGAATGGTTATTTAAAAATTTAACTCTATCAATTCTTATCTCAACCTGTGATTTAGTTCAAATCCTTTTTATTTTACGCAAATCTAATGGCATACTTAGACCGAGCTAATGGTAGCCCATCAATCAATAAGTTGATCACTGAATGGATCAAAAAATAATACGAGGTCGAAGATTTCTACCTTTGGTCTTTGAGATTCAGGGGTTCGACTAATCAACTAACTTAAAAGCGGCAATTCTGTCATATCATGCCAGAAACGATCTGGATTCTCGGAAGCCACCAGTGCGTTCAAGCATGCATCGTATCAGTAGATTCTGACATGAGGGGTGGGTGGAGCATCCGGAGTTGTTACCGGAGACAGACGAAGAAAGAATTCCCCCTGAAAAGGGGGTAAGGTTTGTTATTAGGGACGGTATTCAAACAGTCCTCGGGGAACCGAAATGGTTTTTTGTTTCGTAATGGTGGGGGACTTTACGGGAACTGTGTTTTTGTACCAAGGTAAATCATCAAAAGACTCATTTACATGACGTCACTGAGGTTAAATCTACAAAGCGTACTTTAGAGGGAAGTGGAAATTTTCGTTTTAGTGAAAAGTGTTTTTCTTTTTGTTTCCAGCGCGGAGGCACTTGCCCCTTCCAAGCTGTGGATATTTATTGCCCATTTTATTGTGGGGGCATCAGTTAGGGGGCCAACATTGTTGTCTAAGACAGCATGTTTTCGTTCATGGACTTTTTTAATAAAGAAGTCGGAAAACTTGCTAACTTTTTCATCCATCATTTTGGTAGTATTTTTAGCTAAGGTATCTGCATATGCTGTTGTTTCACATCTTCCTAGTGTAGTTAAATTCTACACCAGGTAATTTCGTCGCAATAAGCATTAGTCAAGTAAGGACAGCTTCACTTTGAGAGAATCACGAAGCTGAAGGCTGGATTTAAGAATGGGTTCTCATGCATAATTGAGAAGCAGGGATCAAGCAGAAGGTCTCCAAGCTTGGTCTACCACTTCCAGAGGTATCATTTGAGAACTTGGAGGAAAATTGCAACCTCGAGTCGATAGAAATTGAAACAGAAATTAAGCCAAAAATTACCAGCTCAGTCACAGGAAGGAATGACTAAATAAAGAAACACAACTTTCTGAAATGGTGATTTTCCAAATACCCTGTAATTTGACAAAGAGATAGAGGTTGAATTATTCAAGCAGAGAACCCATAAAATGAGAATTACTCCAAAATTGACAGGATATGTCTCAAAATGGAAGGAATCAATAAAGGAACTCAATACTTTACTAATATTGATATTCCCAAATATCCTAGAACCTGCCCACATTATGCAGGTTGATTTGTTTAAGTAGAACACCTTCAAAAATCAGAGTTAAGCCAAAAATCTGCTGAGTCACTAATAATTCAATATAATTCAATAAAGGTACTTAATACTTTCTAATAGCTGATATTTTCAAAAATCGGGAGGCCTCCCAGAATATACAATTACTTAAGCAGGCAACCATTTAAAATAGAAATTAAACTAAAAATGACCGACTAAGTCAGAAAGTTGAATGAGTCAATAAAGGAATTTAATACTTTCCCAGATGTAGATGTTTCTAAAAATCATTAGGCGTACCTGCATTATAGAAGTGAAATTGTTTAAACAGATATTCATCCAAAATAAAAATTAAGCAAAAAATGACGGATTAAGTCAGGAAATTGAATGAGTCAAAAAAGGAACTCAACTTTCTAAATGGTGATGTTTCTAAAAATCATTAGACTTGCCCGCTTTATAGAAGTGGAATTGTTTAAACAGATATTCATCCAAAATCGAAATTAAGCCAAAAAATGGAGTGCTAAGTCACAAAAAATAAAGAGTCAGTAAAGAAACACAATACTTTCTATTAGTTGATCTTTCCAAAAATCCTATGAAGCGCCCAGAATGTACAGGTTGAATTGTTCAAGAAAGCAACCATTTAAAATAAAAATTAAGCCAAAAATGTCTGGCTAAGTCACAGAATTAAATGAACTAGTCATAGAACGCTAAAACCATTCGTCTGTATAATGTAAGCTGCCAACATTGTACATATTGAATCTACCCTACAGAGAGCCATCTAAACAAAGAATTAAGCCAAAAATGGCTGGCTGAGTCACAAAATGGAAAGAATCAATTAAGGCACTTAATATTTTTCAAATGTAGGTGTTTCCAAAAATCCCGTAACTTTTCTAGACTGTACAGGTTGAACTGCTCGAGATGTCTCTAGAATAGAAATTAAGCCAAATATGAACTGTTAAGTCACAAAAGGGAATGGAATGAACTACTCATGGAACACTAAAGCATTTCGTCTGTGTATTGTAAGCTGCCCACATTATATATGTTGAATTTACCAGGCAAACATTCATATAAACTAGGAATTAAGCCAAAAATGCCTGGCTGAGTCACAAAATGGAAAGAATCAGTTAAGGCACTTAATAGTTTTTATATGTAGGTGTTTCCAAAAATCCTGTAGCTTTCCTAGACTGTACAGGTTGAACTGCTCGAGATAATTCTCTAGTATAGAAATTGATCCAAATATGACCTGTTAAGTCACAAAATGGAATGAACTAGTCATGGAACGCTAAAACCATTCGTCTGTATAATGTAAGCTGCCCACATTATACATGTTGAATATACCAGGCAGACAGCCATGTAAACTAGGAATTCAGCCAAAAATGGGTGGCTGAGTCACAAAATGGAAAGAATCAATTAATGTACTTAATATTTTTCAAATGTAGGTGCTTCCCAAAATCCTGTAGCCTTCCTAGACTGTACAAGTTGAAATATTTGAGATAATTCTCTAGAATAGAAATTGAGCCAAATATGACCTATTAAGTCACAAAATGGAATGAACTACTAATGAAACACTAAAGCACTTTGTCTGTGTAATGTAAGATGCCCACATACATGTTGAATATACCAGGCAGACAGCCATCTAAACTATCAATTAAGCCAAAAATGGCTAACAGAGTTACAAAATGGAAAGAATCAATTAAGGCACTTAATATGCTTCTAATGTATGCATTTCCAAAAATCCTGTAGCTTTCCTAGACTGTACAGGTTGAAATACTTGAGATAATTCTCTTGAATAGAAATTGAGACAAATATGACCTCTAAAGTCACAAAAAGGAATGAACTACTCATGGAACACTAGAGCATTTCGTCTGTGTAATGTAAGCTGCCCACATTATACATGTAGAATCTTTCAGACATGCAGCCATCTAAACTAGGAATTAAGCCAAAAATGGCTGACTGAGTCACAAAATGGAAAGAATCAATTAAGGTACTTAATATGTTTCAAATGTAGGTGTTTCCAAAAATCCTGTAACTTTCCTAGACTGTAAGGGTTGAACTGCTCGAGATAATTCTCTTGAAAAGAAATTGAGCCAAATATGACCTGTTAAGTCACAAAATGGTATGAACCACTCAAGGGACGCCAAAGTCTTTCAAACGTCGAGAGATTTACAAATGTCCTCTTTCATTAACTCTCCCCTCTTTTTAAACCGGCCCGATACGTGTCTGGAATCAATCTTTAGTCATAACAAATGCTGTGATTGGCATCATGGCGAAAATACTCCAATAAGTTCGTTAAAGATTCTACAGAGAAGAATGGAAAATAAATGACGGTAATAAATGAGAGTATTTGCGCAAGCCAAATCGACATCGATTTCGAACAGCTATCAATAAATCTTTTTTTTTAATACTAGAAACTAAGCACAGCTTGCATTTTTGACTTTTAGGTATCACGGACGTGATATCATCCAGCTATTTACATATACCAAGGTAATGTGAACATAGATTTTGTTTTTGCATTTTCGGATGGATTACGGAATAACGAAAAAAAATATAAGAACGAAAATTTCCTTGATACGTCATGGACAATTGACATGGGAAAACAAAAACAAAGAAATCACCTCTCCAATGTTTAACAGGCATGGGAATGTTTGTTGCCTATCTAATTCATCATTTACGGATGAATAGTGACTGTGGGGTAAATATTGGTAGACAGCATTATTCCGATTTAAGCGGTCTTATACCTTTTAAAGAAGTTTCGATGCATATTAAAGATTTGACTAATTTCCGGATTTTAATGGTTGGTATATATATTCAAAATTTATGAGATATTTAATATATATTTGAACTCTTATAAAAATGAGAAATTATCTTCAATAACTGATTATAACAAAAACATTATTAATTAACATTATTTTTAAACATTATAATTACTTATAATCACTAGTAGTTATAATTTTATTCTACTTCTAACTTTTCAAGTTTGCACGAGTTTAAATACATCCGGAATACATCACTATACATCAGGAACATTTCTATATTACCCCTCATAATTTATTATAACAAAAATGAATAATTTAAAATTATTTTACTTCAGGATCTTAAGACTTAAAATTTCTACTCAATACATAAGTTTAAATATTTTTTTCCTTGAATATAGCTGTATTATTGGTATAAACAATATTATTTTGATAATTAAATGATTAGTTATTTATAAATAAAACATAATTTCTTTCTACTTCTAGCTCTTTACATTTGTAAGATTTTAAACTCCATATATCAGATAGGTTTATTATCAATATAATTAAAGTCATTTTGATAATTAAATATTTAGATTATTAATAATAACTAATACATTATAATTTCATCCTACTTCTAACTGTTAAAACTTGTACGAATTTTAAACTCTATGTATTAGATAGTTTTATCATTAATATATAATTAATGTTATTCGGATAATTAAGAGTTTAGGTTACTTTATAATGACTAATAATTATAATTTCATTCTACTTCTAGCTCTTGAAATTTGTAAGAGTTTTAAACTCCATATATTGGATAGTTTTATTATAATATAATTAATGTTATTTTGATAATTAAGTGTTTAGGATATTTATAATGACTAATATATTACTCTTTAAATTTGTACGAGTTTTAAACTCCATATATCAGATAGTTTTATTATCAGTATAATTAATCATTCTGATAATTAAATATTTAAGTTATTTATAATAACTAATACATTGCAATTTCATTCTACTTCTAACTCATTAGATTTTTACCAGTTTAAAACTCTATATATCACATATTATTAATCAGATATTATTAATTATCAATCCTATATCAGGTTTTATTATCAAAATAATTAACGTCATTCTGATAATTGAATATTTAGGTGATTTGTAATAACTAATACATTACAATTTCATTCTACTTCTAGCTCTTTAAATTTGTACGAGTTTTAAACTCCATATATTAGATAGTTTTATTATCAATATAATTAATGCCATCCTGATAATTAAGTATTTAGGTTATTTATATTAAATAATACATTATAATATCCTTCGACTCCTAGCTTTTTAAATTTACACGAGTTTTAAACTCCATATGTTAGATAGTTTTATCATTAATATGATTAATGTCATTCTGACAATTAAGTATTTAGGTTATTTATAACTAATACATATAATTTCGTGCTACTTCTAGCTCTTTAGATTGGTACGATTTTTAAACTCCAAATATCAGATAGTTTTATTATCAGTAAAATTAATGTCATTCTGATATTTAAATATTTAGGTTATTTATAATAACTAATATATTATAATCTCATTCTACTTCGAGTTCTTTAAATTTGTACGAGTTTTAAAATCCATATATCAGACATTTTTATTATCAATATAATTAATGTCGTTCTGATAATTAAGTAATTATGTTATTTATAACTAATACTTCGTAATTTCATTCTACTTCTAGCTCTCTAAATTTGTATGAGTTTTAAACTACCTATATCAGATAGTTTTATTATCAATATAATTAATGTCATTCTGATAATTAAATATTTAATTTATTTATAATACCTAATACATTATATTTTCGTTCTATTTCTAGCTCTTTAAATTTATAGGAGTTTTAAACTCCATATGTTAAATAGTTTTAGTATCAATATAATTAGTATCATTCAGATAATTAAGTATTTAGGTTATTTATAATAACTAATACATTATAATTTCATTCTACTTCTAGTTCTTTAAATTTTTACGAGTTTTAAACTCCATATATTACATAGTTTTATTATCAATATAATTAATGTCATTTTGATAATAAAATATTTAGGTTATTTATAATAACTAACACATTATAAGTTCGTTCTACTTCTAGCTCTTTAAATTTGTACGAATTTTAAACTCAATATATCAGATAATTTTTATAATAATTCTCATTCTTGATTTAAAAAAATTACGGTTACATTTTTAAATTATTTTTTTTAAATCACGATCTCTTAGTATCTCTGATAAAGGCATTTCTACATTATGCATAATCTCTAATTGCTTATAATTTCACTCTACTTCTAACTCTTCAAATTTCCTTGAGTTTTGAACTCCATATATCTACAATATTTCTGTATTATTCATGAAATTTGATTCTAATACAATAGTTTAAATTATATTTAATATCACAATATATAAGGTTTAAAAATTCTACTCATAGATGTGTTTAACTAATTATTTTATTGAATATAGTTCTATTACACATACAATCAATATCATTCTGAGAGATAGATATTTGCATTACTTTAATTCACTAATTGGCTATAAATTCAAACACTTAATCTTCAAATTTGCATAAGTTTTGAACTCAGTTGATAACACATAATTATGAAAAGGCAATCGTATATCTCAATGTACCTCCGGTGACGCGAATATAGGAGTATTAACTCAAAATTATGACTGTATTTCCTACTAATACCCCAAGTAGGACTTGTACGAAAAAGAAAGCATTTATAAATAAATATACTCTTTTGAATTTAGAATGTTTATATCCATCACAAGATCCACAATTAACGATCGGGAATTTTGAAAAATCAATCGTATATCTCACAGATACATGCCACCATTAATGTGATGCAAGTATAGGAGTGTTAACACAAAATTATAACTTTAACTCCTACTAATACCTCAAATAGTCCTTAGATGAAAAACAAAGCATTTAAATACATAAATATTCTCTTTTAAATTTCGAATATTTATATGCATATCAACATCCGACAATTAACTATCGGTAATTTTGAAAACTCAATCGCATATCTCACAGATACGTGGCGAACGTTAATGTACCACCTGTGACACATGTATGGTAGTGTTAACTCAAAATTAACTCAATTTCTACTAATACACCAAATAGGCCTTGTAAGCAAAACAAAGTATTTAAATGCCAAAATATTCATATTTGAATTTCGAATGTTTATATCCTTCCCAACATCCGACAATTAAAGATAGATAATTTTGAAAAGACAATCGTACATTTCAGAGATATGAGGTGGCCATTAATGTACTTCCTGTTACTCAAGTATAGAAGTGTTAACTCAAAATTATATGTGTAATATGTCAAATAGGTCTTTTACGCAAAACAAAGCATTTAAATACATAAATATTCTTTTTTGAATTTGGAATGTTTGTAATCATCCCAAGATCCGAAATTAACGATCGATAATTTTGAAATGTCAATCGTATATCTCACAGATACGTGGCGACCATTAATGTATCACCTGTGACTCAAGTATAAGAATATTAACTCAAAATTATTACTGTAACTTCTAATAATACCCCAAATAGGTCTTAGACAAAGATCAAAGTATTTAAATACATAAATATCCTCTTTTTGAATATCGAATGTTTATATCCATCCCAAGATCCGCAATCAATGATCGATAATTTTGAAATGTCAATCGTATATCTCACAGATACGTGGCAATCATTAATGTACCACCTGTTAAGCAAGTACAGACATGTTAACTCAAAATTTTAAGCTAATTCCTACTAATACCTTGCCGAACGCTGGCCGATTGGTTAGGGCGCTGATCGTCGGTACCGAGTTCGTGGGTTCGAATCCCACTATGGCATGGATGTTCGTAGCCGTTCGGAATCGGCTTTAAGCAGTAGGACCCGGTCTCATTAGCCCTCGTGTGCAAAACAGTATATCGTAGCGCTCCAAACCAAACCAAACCAAAGCCTACTAATACCCCACATAGGCGAAAAACAAAGCATTTAAATACATAAATATCCTCTTTTGAATTTCGAATATTTATATCCATCCCAACATCGCAATTAACGATAGGTAATTTTAAAAAGTCAATCGTATATCTCACAGATACATCGCGACTGTTAATGTACCACCTGTGACGCAAGTATAGGAGTGTTAACTCAAAATTTTAAGCTTACTCCTACTAATACCCCCAAATAGGACTTACACGAAAAACAAAGCATTTACATACATAAATATTCTCTTTGGAGTTTCCAATATTTATACTCGCCCTAATATCCGCAATCCATAACATAGACTTGTGAGTAGTCAATCGTATATCCCACAGATACGTGGCGACTATTAATGTACCACCTGTTATGCAAGTATAAGAGTGTCAACTCAAAATTATAACTTTAACTCCTACTAATATCCCAAATAGGCGTTAGATGAAAAAACGGATTTACATACATAAACATTCTCTTTGAAGTTTCCAATAGTTATTCTCGCCCTAATATTCGCAGTCCATAATATATACTTGTGAGTAGTCAATCGTATATCTCACAGATACGTGGCTATCATTAAAGTACCACTTGTGATGAAAGTATAGGAAGGTTAACTCAAAATTATAAGTGTAACTCCTAGTAATATTCCAAATAGGCCTTATACTCAAAACAAAGCATTGAAATCCATAAATATTCTCTTTGGTGTTTCCAGTATTTATACTCGCCTAATATCCGCAGTCAGTAATATATACTTGAGAGAAGTCAATCGTATATCTTGCAGATATGTGACGACAATAAATATACCACATCTGACGCAACCATTGAAATGTTAACTCAAAATTATAACTATAACTCCTTATAATAACCAAATAGGCCTTATACACAAAACAAAGCATTTAAGTACATAAATATTCTCTTTGGAGTTTCCACTATTTATACCCACCCTAATATCCGCAGTCGATAATATATACTTGTGAATAGTCAATCGTATATCTCACAGATACGGGATGACTATCAACGTACATGCTGTGACGCGAGTATTGGTGTGTTACCAGAAAATTATGACTGTACCTTCTACTAATACCACAATTAGGACTTAGACGAAAAACAAAGCATTTACATACATAAATATTCTCTTTGGACAATTCTTATACCCACCCTAATATTCGCGATGTCTAAAATATACTTGTGAGTAGTCAATCGTACATCTCACAGATATGTAATGACCATCAATGTAGATACTGTGACGTGAGTATTGATGTGTTAACTGAAAATTATGACTGTACCTCCTACAAATACCCCAAATAAGCCTTCGATGAATGACAAAGAGCAAAATTCAAAATAAAAACGGAGGAATACCGTCAGCTCTCCCGAAAATACACGCTTACGAACGGAAATCCTTTCCCGCGTTATCGATGGTGAAGTAACCGCACGGTCTTCGTCGAGACGCAAAATCGAGTTGTCGTATGGAATTGCTGTTTTGTCTACGAAACGGGTCTCTCGGATGAATCACCAGGCAATGATTAAGAGCCTCTAATTATAAATGGCATCATGGTGTAGGGTGATTGCTGACCAATCGACTAATTTTGTGAGACAGTATCTTTTCCGCAGTGATTCACAATCTTTTTCTGGTGGAAAGCACAGTAAAAATATATGAAATTTTTTTCGGTGCTTTAAAATAAATATCTAATAAAAACATTGATTTAAGAAACCGCTGAGATAATAAATATCATTTCAAAGTAACAAAAACAATGTGTAGTTCAGTTATGATATTTGTAGTTTTATATATAACGGATTTTTATTCAATAATCCGGTTTAGTAATATAGCTGGACCTCACTATGTAATAACCCTAAGAACTTTGGAAGGAGTAATTTTTTTTATATTAGGAAGTCCTGCAAATTTTATTTCAGAGGATATTTATTTTTCCTCTGGTGCTATATTTTGAATTTAGAACTCCGATATGTCAGCTACCAAAAGCATCAATCTTATAACGATCTTGCAAAATCTTGCGAGTTCGATACTCAATCCGGACAAATATCTACCTTATTCATTAATATTGGCTGGGGCAAATAAGGTAGGTTCTTAGTCGAAATGTCCTTTAAGTTCCCAAATCCCTCTTCTCTCACATTACCCCTGGAGAATTCAGGCCAAGACTGAATTCCTTATGCTTGCCCCTGATTCTAAATTACCTACACTGTCGTCGTACTGAGTTATATTGGACGCTTATATGTGGTCCCAAAACACAATGGCCAATATATATATATATATATATATATATATTTATAATCTATATACTATTTATATATATTATATATATATATATATTATATATATATATATATATATATATATATATATATATATATATATATATATATATATATATATATATATATATATATATGGTGTCCCAAAACGACCGCATAAACTCTACATAGCTCGATTCCTCGTTGGGAATATAAAAACTGCTCAAAGAATCGTTCCTGTAAGATCCATAGTTTACGAGGAAAATAAGAAAACCAAAGTATAACGTCACTGCCGAGTAAAGAAAAAAACACTTTATTGTACTAATGGTTTTGTAACGTGTGTTTGGCAGTTCATAGTTTGAACATGGAGAAAATAGGAAAGGTAAAAGCGCAAATGCAGTAATTAAGGTCGTTGAGACTTTTTTAACTTTTACCTCTTAAAGGGACAGGTAAATCCTGAAGGTCTTCTGCTTAATGCTTGCTTTTGATCCACTTGGTTTGTGTTGTCTTAGATCAAATCCACATCGTTGTTTAGGCGAATATTTCATCAAAAAATGCCTCTGGGTTCTTAAAATTCTTCCTAAATTTCTTTATATTTTGACTGATTATTTGGAATAATGGTTTTGTCCCGTGTATTTGACAGTTCATAGTTTTAAAAAGGAGAAAATAGAAAAGGTAAAAGCGCAAATGCAGTAATTAAGGTCGTTGAGACTTTTTAAACTTTTACCTCTTAAAGGGACAGGTAAATCCTGAAGGTCTTCTGCTTGATGCCTGCTTCCAAATTACGTCAATCCACTTGGTTTGAGTTGTCTTAGATCAAATCCACATCGTTGTTTAGGCGAATATTTCATCGAAAAGTGCCTCTGGGTTCTTAAAATTCTTCCTAAATTTCTTTATATTTTGAATGATTATTTGGAAAAATGGTTTTGTCCCTTGTATTTAACAGTTCATAGTTTAAACATTGGGAAAATAGGAGAGGTAAAAACGCAAATACAGTAATTAAGGTCGTTGAGACTTTTTAAACGTTTACCTCTTAAAGTGACAAGAAAATCCTGAAGGTCTTCTGCTTGATGTCTGCTTCCAAATTACGTCAATCCACTTGGTTTGAGTTGTCTTAGATCAAATCCACATCGTTGTTTAGGCGAATATTTCATCGAAAAGTGCCTCTGGGTTCTTAAAATTCTTCCTAAATTTCTTTATATTTTGACTGATTATTTGGAATAATGGTTTTGTCCCGTGTATTTGACAGTTGATATTTTAAACATGTTGAAAATAGGAAAGGTAAAAGCGCAAATGCAGTAATTAAGGTCGTTGAGACTTTTTGAACGTTTACCTCTTAAAGGGACAGGAAAATCCTGAAGGTCTTCTGCTTGATGCCTGCTTCCAAATTACGTCAATCCACTTGGTTTGTGTTGTCTTAGATCAAATCCACATCGTTGTTTAGGCGAATATTTCATCAAAAAGTGCCTCTGGGTTCTTAAAAACTCTTCCTAAATTTCTTTTTTTTTTTTTTTTTTTGACTGATTTATTTGGAATAATGGTTTTGTCCCGTAACGCTTCGGGCTTCTACGAAAATCATATGTTCAGCAAACGTAGCACCACATGGTACCCGTCGCTGCGGTGCCTCATCCGGATGCTCATTGGTGGCCACAAACCGAAAGTCTATTTCACGTGCAGAGGATTTCGCTGCACGGTGGCACTATAGAGCGAACTGTTTCTTGTTCGGTCAGTGGATTAATTTATATTTATTAATTTTTTTTAACATTTGAAAATCATAAATTCTGCGAAACACATCTTGACAGTTTTTAAGAACAAATCCAGGGATATGATGTTACATAATATAACTTATATACTGTCTGTAAGACACAATGAATGGTAAAATTTAGACTGTTCTGTTAAAATTCGTTTCTTTAAAACAAAACAACATTGTTTTTCAGCTAATTATTTCAATAAATAGAATGCATCACCGAAATTAATTTACCACACTAAAACATTTCACTTTAAATTATGAAATACTTCTTTTATATTTCCATGAAAACAAAATCTTACACTATATAAATTTAAACATTAACCGTCTGCAAAATCGTATGGCCAGTTAATCAGTTAAAAAACCAAAAGCGTTTTAGCACGTAAGTCCCCGCTCTAACACAAAGCTTAATAAACCGTCCTTCGGATGATTCTGAATGCCAAATGCAGGAAAAATAGCCGCACTTGCCTCAGTGCCATGGTATGCTGTTCTTCTCCAGTAGCCCATACATATAAAGCGTGATTTTCAGTTTAGTGCTCAGTGCGTACACATCAGAACTTCCTATGTTCGTTTGCGCGCTACGTGGTGCAGCATCTAGTACCGCACGCACTGCATTAATACAAGCAAGCAAATCAACATAATATTTGAATATATTATAAATAATATTTATTATATGCCATATAAAGATATTTAGACATAGGTGCAGAAAGTTATTGTCCCTCATAATTTTGCCTGGGTGTGCAGTGCACACCCTGCACATATGGATCGCACGCCACTGATGTATATATATTTATTTATATTAGAAGCAGAAGACATACAAGCTTATCCTGCCACCTTCAAGTGTATCGCTTGGGAATTCAGAGAAAATCGTCACCGCATTTCACGAGATGCAGTTC
>CM063507.1:52760309-52765309 GCA_032207245.1 Pardosa pseudoannulata | reverse complement strand
GCATGTATCTCATCAAGATGTTGAGCAAAGAGCCTGGGGGTAAAAATGAACAAAAAAATATATTTATATACATTTAAAAAGGGTGAAAAAAAATCCTTTTTTTGATCATAAACTGAGATGCAAGGATGTTTCGGAGAAAAGGGTGGAGTTATTATAATTTAAAGGGGGGGAAAAGCTGCACTGAGCTAATTGCAATTTGCATTTTGTAATCACAGAGTAATAGATAATCCTTTCCAGGATGTGTTTTTTAAATAGCAATTTTTTTTTTGTAACGTTTGTTCATCAGGGGGTTCTTAGAAAACTGGATTTTCTTTTCAAGAAAAAATTTTTTTGTTCTTGCGAGGGGTGGTTCTTTTTTTTTTCTGAAGGAATTTTTTTCTTATTCGTTTCTTATTATTTTTTTTATCTTTTCGCTATATATATATTTTTTTTTTCTTTTAAGATGAAATAAAATTATCGATTGCTATATTTTTTTCCTTCAATTTTTTTTTCCTTTAAAATGTAATGAATGCAGAATTTTAAAAAGAAAAAAAATTATATCTGCTTTTTGTTGATAACCTTTCATGTGTTGAGAACTTTTTTTGAGGGAAAAAAAAGCAATTTGATAAAGAATATGTGGCTTTACTTTTTTTTTTCTAATGAAGCATTCTTAATGGAAAGCTGTAATAAAATGACTTCTAACTTTTTTTTTTAACCGCTAGAGGAAATTTTTAATTTCGAAAAATCTGATATGACCAGCATACAGTTCTCTTTCATTCTTCTTTAGAACTTCTGGTGGAAAAAACAACATAAAAAAGAGCTTCGGTAAAAAAATTGAATATAAAAAATGGATAGAGATACCTGAAGTATGAGTGATAAGTGTTACTTGAATAACACCTGTAGATGCTCTGGAAATTGAAGTGATAATATTTTATTTTTTGCTTAGCATTTTGTGCTTATTTATTCGTTTATTTATTATATATGTGTGTGCGTCTAAAGATGGAATATGCGACGGGGTGTTTGCAGTCATGGCCAGAACAGGTCACTATTTAGTAACCTTTTCTAGCGTATAACCAGTCATACGTCGGGATCAGTAAAATTTAAAATGTTCCAGAATTAACCCTCCGAGGGAACAGATTGATTAAAAAATGTCTCCAAAAATACGCTAAAGGTTTATTGTGTCAATGGCCAAAGCGTTCTATGATTTTTTACATCACCCTTTGTCGACTGGAATAGAATACGGGAAACCCACCCTCGTTACTGTCCCTTTACAATATATATATATATATATATATATATATATATATATATATATATATATATATATATATATATATATATATATATATATATATATATATATATGTATATAGATGTTATAAATTGTTAATTTTTAATACACATAACGCTCGTCAAGTCATGAAGATCATCAGATAAGAAATAATGGGTTCTAAAAGTACAAATAAAAATATTCTTTAAGAAAATTATTTATATTTTTTTACTAAAGTTATCCAAGATATTTAAGTGGTGTAATTAGAGATACATCTGTTACCGCAAACGAAATACTTCGAAATAGAGATTTACAAAGCCATAAAAAGCTAACAGCCTCTTTGTGCCTCAGACAGTAGGGGTGCATCCCTCAACAAATGTAAGTCAAAGGGGGATTGCGTTTCTAAACAATCGACCTGGGTAAAAATGAACAAAAAAATATATTTATATACATTTAAAAAGGGTGAAAAAAAATCCTTTTTTTGATCATAAACTGAGATGCAAGGATGTTTCGGAGAAAAGGGTGGAGTTATTATAATTTAAAGGGGGGGGGAAAAGCTGCACTGAGCTAATTGCAATTTGCATTTTGTAATCACAGAGTAATAGATAATCCTTTCCAGGATGTGTTTTTTAAATAGCAATTTTTTTTGTAACGTTTGTTCATCAGGGGGTTCTTAGAAAACTGGATTTTCTTTTCAAGAAAAAATTTTTTTGTTCTTGCGAGGGGTGGTTCTTTTTTTTCTGAAAGAATTTTTTTCTTATTCGTTTCTTTTTATTTTTTTTTATCTTTTCGCTATATATATATATTTTTTTCTTTTAAGATGAAATAAAATTATCGATTGCTATATTTTTTCCCTTCATTTTTTTTCCTTTAAAATGTAATGAATGCAGAATTTTAAAAAGAAAAAAAATTATATCTGCTTTTTGTTGATAACCTTTCATGTGTTGAGAACTTTTTTTGAGGGAAAAAAAGCAATTTGATAAAGAATATGTGGCTTTACTTTTTTTTCTAATGAAGCATTCTTAATGGAAAGCTGTAATAAAATGACTTCTAATTTTTTTTTTTAACCGCTAGAGGAAATTTTTAATTTCGAAAAATCTGATATGACCAGCATACAGTTCTCTTTCATTCTTCTTTAGAACTTCTGGTGGAAAAAACAACATAAAAAAGAGCTTCGGTAAAAAAATTGAATATAAAAAATAGATAGAAATACCTGAAGTATGAGTGATAAGTGTTACTTGAATAACACCTGTAGATGCTCTGGAAATTGAAGTGATAATATTTTATTTTTTGCCTAGCATTTTGTGTTTGTTTATTCGTTTATTTATTATATATGTCTGTATGTGTGTGCTTCTTAAGACGGAACATGCGAGGGGTGTTTGCAGTCATGGCCAGAACAGGTCATTATTTAGTAACCTTTACTAGCGTATAACCAGTCATACGTCGGGATCAGTAAAATTAAAAATGTTCTAGAATTAAGAAATTTTGCGTGTTTTTACTTAGTGTATAGATTTTAAGTATCTTAAATGCATTACTTCAAATAAAAACGTAAATAATTTTTATATATTTAAACATTGATTAATGATCTAGTAATAATTTTATTTTAAAAAGAGCAGAATTTTTTGTTTTATATTCTCGTTTTTTTTTCATTCAGTTTTTAAAAATTGGCATTTTATAGGTTATAAAATAAAATAAATTTCTGTAATTAATTTAATATTAGTTCAAGTTAAGAGAAAAAGACAATATAAAAAGTTAGATTATACCAGCATATATCAAAAACTGGTTTGCGAATAAGCAATTTGTCAATTTGTAAGTTATCGCTTAGTGAATGTATTTTATGCTTTTTCAAATGCCTTACTTTAAATGACTAAACTAAATAATATTGATAAAGTAAAGTTATTATGAATTATCTAGTAAAAATTTTATTCTAAAAAGAACAGTATTTTTTATTTTATATTGTTTTTTTTAGGTTTATTTTTTTAAAAATTGCATTTATTATACTACAAAAATAAATATATTGTTCTTTTTAATATAATATTAGTTCAGAGAATAAAAATAATTAGTTTATATTTGGTACAAAAACCTTAGTTTCTAATTATGAATTTGAAAAATTATATTATTAAACAATTTTTTTTACTATTAAAACTAGTAAGAAAATGTAACCCTCATTCATGATCTAGTAAGATTTTTATACTAGAAAGAACAGTCTATTTTATTCTATACTGTTATTTTCAGATTTATTTTTTTAAAGTAGCATGTATTAAGCTATAAAAATAAATATATTGTTCGTTTTAATATAATATTAGTGCAGATAATAAAAATATTTAGTTTATATTTGATATAAAAACATTAGTTTTTAATTATGAATTAGAAACATTGTTTTATTAAACAATGTATTATTACTATTAAAATTAGTAAGAAAATGTAACCCCGATTACAGAGCTTCAGGTGGACGGGTTCCCCTTCAATATAAGGACTAGTCGAACTGTGAGATCAGCCAACAAGAAAAATCTAAATCTTAAAATCTGAGTAGAAATCTAAGTAAAAATCTAGGACAAAATCTATCTCCGGGAGTTTGCATCTAATTTTAGAGGGTGTGAAATTTTTTCCCACTGGTTATTTTAGATTAGTAAATGTACGAGGTTTTTGCCCTTTATTTTAGATGTGGAAACCTTTGAGAAGTTTCTTGGACTGTAATGTGGGCATTCGGCTCTAAATTTACTTCGGCATGATTGAAATATCTCATTAAGAGACCTTCCTCGGTGTTTTATACAAAATCTCTACATTAGATAACCAATTTACTTTACTATACTTTTACATATATTCATATATATATATTATATATGTGTGTGTGTGTGTATATATGTATATATAAATATGTATATGTATAATATATATATATATATATATATATGTATATATATATGTATATATATAGAAATATATATATGCATATATATATGTATATATGTATATATATATATATATGTATATATATATATGTATATATAATATGTATAAATATATATGTATATATATATATATATATATATATATATATATATATATATATATATATATTTATATATAAAATATATATATATATATATATATATATATATATATATATATATATATATATATAAATATATATATATATATAATATATATATAATATATATATATATATATATATATATTACAAAATTTATTATCCCTAAAGAGATATCGGAAATTGTCCTTTATCCCATTTTAATTTTTTAATACCCAATTTCCCATCCGTAAAAATGATAATTAAAGAATGTTCTCCAAACATAAATTGATTCTACCCATTTCTCAAAATTAACCTGGATTAAAACATAATTTTCTATCTACTGGCCACATTTTTCAGTAATATATATATATATATAATATAATATATATATATATATATATATATATATATGTATGTATGTATGTATTATATATATATTATTATATATATATATATATACATACATATATATATACACATATATTTATGTATATACATATATATATGTAGGTATGTATGTATATATATATATATATATTTATATATATATAATATATGTAATATACGTTGTTTAATAATAGTGTATATATATACGTTAATTTTACAATAACATTTGATATAGAGTGATGGATTTTGTAAAAATGACTATATTTCACAATGCACTGGAATGAAAATTAATGAATTTTAAATGAATTTTTTGCTCAGCTAAAAGTATAA
>CM063507.1:52735309-52742809 GCA_032207245.1 Pardosa pseudoannulata | reverse complement strand
AGGTAAGGCAAGTTTAATTACATATATTTCAATGGAAAAAAATAAATTAAATATAGTGCTATTATATGTTAAGGTTTAAACTGTAAAAAACAAAAAGAAATCGAAAAAATCATTCATATGTCTCCCAAAAGTAAAGAATAATTAAGATATTTAAATGTGGTCTCACTGCGAAACCACTGTCCGTTGAAGGGTTAATTATGAGGTGGTGACTATAATCTTGTTGTTGTTTCGCATGCCATTTGTACAAACCAAGCACGAGAGCCAGCTGGCTACTCGATTTAAGGCGAAGGGGTGCACCTTTCGTTGCACCCCTTTCGAGCACCGTTAGTTGTACCTCTATGATCACCATTAAGGTGAAAGAGCGACTTTGCTCAAGTGGATCCTCGTCATTTTGAAGCAGACACCAAGCAGACACTTGGCCTGCCACCCCCAGAAGTATTGATTGAGAGAACATGGAGAGGAGGGTTTGAGAGGTGGTTTAACTGGCAAACACATCTCCTTGTACAGTGTGACTATAATACTTTTTAAAATTTTAATTATATCGGAAGAACAATAAATAAGTATCCTGAAAATACAACAATAAATAAAAAGCTTAACAAATAGTACAATAAATAAATAGCTTAACTAATAGTATAATAAATAAATAGTTTAACAAATAGTACAATAAATAAATAGCTTAACAAATAGTACAATAAATAAATAGCTTAACTAATAGTATAATAAATAAATAGTTTAACAAATAGTGCAATAAATAAATAGCTTAACAAATAGTACAATAAATAAATAGCTTAACTTATAGTATAATAAATAGTTTAACAAACAGTATAACAATTAAAAAGATAAACACATAGTATAATAAATAAATAGCTCAAAAATAGTATAATAAATAAATAACTTAACAATTTATAAGTGTTGTTTGGTAGATACTTTTTTTTTCTCCCTTATGACTTGTGAGACAAACCAAATTACTCACTTTCCAGGTAAGGCAAGTTTAATTACATATATTTCAATGGAAAAAAATAAATTAAATATAGTGCTATTATATGTTAAGGTTTAAACTGTAAAAAACAAAAAGAAATCGAAAAAATCATTCATATGTCTCCCAAAAGTAAAGAATAATTAAGATATTTAAATGTGGTCTCACTGCGAAACCACTGTCCGTTGAAGGGTTAATTATGAGGTGGTGACTATAATCTTGTTGTTGTTTCGCATGCCATTTGTACAAACCAAGCACGAGAGCCAGCTGGCTACTCGATTTAAGGCGAAGGGGTGCACCTTTCGTTGCACCCCTTTCGAGCACCGTTAGTTGTACCTCTATGATCACCATTAAGGTGAAAGAGCGACTTTGCTCAAGTGGATCCTCGTCATTTTGAAGCAGACACCAAGCAGAAGACCCACAGACTTGGCCTGCCACCCCCCAGAGGTATTGATTGAGAGAACATGGAGGACATTGTGACCACGAATATGTTTTACGAGTCCCCTTAACGTACACGGCGATCTTAGGTCGGCTCGGGTTCCGAACTCGCAACCTCTCAGTTACGATATCGTTACCTTTGACAACTGAGCTACCGCGGATCACTATAGTCTTAAAGGCAGTGACTTACTCGGGAAGCAGGAGATTTGGCGAACCTCAAATACCGGCAACGGGCACCTGTAGTAGGGCGGCGCAGGGCGAATTCGCTGAACAGGGCAGCTCCGGCCTGACGCTGGGACGTTCTTAATAAGAACGGATTTGGGTCTTCACTTCCCGGACTCAGGAAAACGAGCTCACCCCAGATCGCAGATACAAGCAACTGTCGAGACACGGCTCATGGAAATCAGTAGAGACCTCACTCTCAAACCCTCGTCTCTTCTCCTTCTCCTTTTTTCCGGGAGATGCTCTAATTCTATCCTCTTCTTCTCATTTCCAATCGTTCTTACAATAGAATAATATTTGCTCAGCAATAAATATTGGGTGTAACCTTTTTTCTATTTGCTATGACAATTTTTGATCCTCCTCCAGTTGTATCCCAGGGTCCTAGATCACTTTCCTATGGGAACCTCTTCAAGTTTCAGGTGGTCAGAGGTCCTGACCTCTTGGCCTTAGATGACCCCTGTCCAGTAATTCATCTTAATGGGCCATTAACTTGTTAGTTATCCTCCATTACCATAGGCCTCCCGTGGATTCCCTGAATCAAGTCACTTCTTCACAAATCACCTTAATAGTCACCACCTGCTATACACAGATCTTTGCTTTGGCAGGGTTAATTTGCCAAGATTAACTTACTACACCTGTAAATATCACCCCCCCTCTCTGAAAAATGTTAAAGATATGTCTCTAGTGAAATGATCTATTCTAGTTCTTTTTAAAATGGCCAACAAATATCTTAATACTAGTTAATGTCATAAAAGCAAGCGCTTCCTCATTGGTAATAATAATGACAACAATAACAATAACCAATTTTGAATCTTTTGGAAATTTGTATTGTTGTGTGATCCCCAAATACTATCTAAAATGCAGCTGATAGCCCAGAACCAACCCTGTACATGTGGAAAAGTAAACTATATCAGTAAACTATTTTAGAGAATTTATATAAAATCCCAACGACGACCCGTTGAGGAATATACTGTCATGAAAATTCTCGCAATGGAATAGTTTAGTCCTGTGTACATATAAATTTATAGCCAAAATCCCTCATTGAGAAAATCCTCAAGGAATTTCAAATCTAAAATCAAGACCAAAAACGTTCGTCTTTTAGATTTCCCTTTTTAATCCTTAAACTAAACTGACTATTGTGGTTATAGTTCACACTCTCTAGGAAGGGATCTAGAAATCAAAACTTTATGGTGCCTTGATGGTACATTTAGGGAATTCTAAACAAAAAGGAGATGCATGCTATCGGAGATTTATCGGAGATTTTGACTTAGATTTTCACACATTTTTACATAGATGTTTACTCAGATTTTGGTATAGTTTGGTTGAGTTTGGATCGCTACGGTCTACTGTTTTGCACACGAGTGCTAAAGAGACCGGGACCTACTGCTTAAAGCCGATTCCGAACGGCTACGAACATCCATGCCATAGTGGGATTCGAACCCAAGAACAAATCTAAAATCAAGACCAAAAACGATCATCTCTTAGTTTTTCCTTTTTAATCCTTAAACTAAACTTACCACTGTAGTTACAGTTCATGCTCTGTTGGAAAGAGGGTATAGATTTTGGTATAGATTTTGATCCAGATGTTTTCTTAGCCTTTTACTTAGAACTTCCTGTTAGCTTATTGTTGTGTAGTGATAATAGCTTATTCGAACAGCTTATTAACACAACATAAGAGTTATTTCTCATAAAGTAATTGTTAATTTTTCTCAATTTGTGCATTATTTACTGTAAGTTTGCCTATGCATTATTGGGAAGTGTGATTTTTCAATTATTTGGATGGTTCTAGCCAAACCGTTCAAGAGTTGAATCATTTGTCTTGTCCTGATGTGTGAGAAACTTGGAAGAATCTTGCATCTGTTGCATTAATTTGCCAGTTATTCATGCCTTATCGCCAAAAGAGCGATTAAAGCGGCTCTCTATTCCCCCGGATTGTCAGTTTGACCAATGGGGTATAGGCGCACCTGTTTAAGAAAATTGGCGAGTTTAATTCTGCGGGCTTGGCGTGCTCTCGCCGTGCAAGTAGCTGTAAAGTTTCAAACAGGATTGAGACCTTTTTTTTTCGTTGCTTATTTCCACCATCCATGATAGAGATCTTCTCATCGCACGATAAGAAGTATAGGTGAGAGATGGGTCATTGTATTCCCAACCTATTGCTAATTATTGTTCGTTAACCTAAAAATAAATGTGTCATTATCTAGTGCTGTGTCCGTATTAATCTTTTCAGTTTTTAATTCCTTTGTCTCTGCACATGGTATTTATGGTTGCATAACTTTGAGTGTACTAGGGTAATCGCTGGGACCTCTAATTTATTTTGTAAATATTTAACCATTATACGAATCGTCTTTTTTACTTTCATGTCCTAATAAATACTTGACACTTTTTCAGACCCATAATGTCACACTTATCTCTCAGTTTGCCCCGTCTCTATAATGAAGTGGGAACCCGTCCAAAATGTATGGTACCACCCGCCGACATCTCCATCTTATTACGTACGTATGTGTATACAAATTTAAATTTATATATATATATATATATATATATATATATATATATATATATATATATATATATATATATAGTGGACTCCGCTTTGATCATTTTGGGTCAGAGTGAATTTTATAACAATAAATGATATGCGAAATGAAATAAATTTACCCACACACACTTAATTTACACGTACTATATTTCAAAACAAAATAAAAAACATACGTTATTTTTATGTATTGTATATTACCCTTTAGTACATAAGAATTGTATACATAATTTAAAAAATTGAGAAATTGTTGACTGTCTACAATTTTTTCCAAGAAGCTCATTGATTAATTGTTCGTAAATCATAATCAACCTATCATAACCATTTAAAATTTCGATTCTTTGTATCAACGTTAAATCATTTCGCTTTCCAGCTTTCATATCGACAAGCTGCATGTAAGCGAGCAAGGCTTAAAATGTGAATTCGCTCTTTCTCAGTTCCGATAATAATGTGTTGCCTTCTTCTTATTTGACAACCACTAATCACCGACAACCAGCAAGGTGTGCGTATTTCTGAAAAATTTCTGGAATGCGTACCCCTACTCTTTTGTTCATTCCCCATTTCCCTAAGTGGATGAGGGAGAAATTTCAAACAACAGCGAAGGAAAAGAAACGAATGGGTTCCTTCTGAATACATTATGAATATTCCTTTGCCAGTTAAAATGAGGTTCGAAAACTGATAACATTAACAGATGGAACGATCACATAAAGATATAATTTTAACATACAAATGAATAGAGAAAATCGGGATGAAGTGATTTCGATAACAATAAGCGATTGATAGCATTAGCCCCGATCACATTAAGCGGAGTCCACTGTATATACATATATATGTAACCGCGTAAATTTTTGAACGCTGGTTATAGTAAATTATTGAAACCCCTATTATTTTTACTTGCCCAGGACTGCTGGATGTGATGAGGCGATTTAGATCTGATATATAATTGTTTCATTCATAAAAGAAGTAAAATGTTCGGGATCTAAATCGGACCTCATCACATCTTGTAGGTAGACCAGGGCCATAAATTTCGATAAAACGGATAATGTAGTCAAGTACGGTTGTCTAGGGCGGGGTTCTGATTCCAGTCCCAGATTAGAATCCCGTCTCCGTACATGACATTAAATAAGAATGTACCTTTGTGGAGTATTTATGAGTCCCTAAGGGACAGGGCCCAATTAGAGGGGATAAGGTTGTTCACGTTGGTGGTCTCAGGGCGGGGTTTGCTGAGACCAATGACTTTCTGGCAACTATCCCGATTGGAAGACAAGAAGAAGGAGGGGACTAAGTTTGAGATAATAAAATATGAAAAATCTAAAAAAGGAGGAGATGGATTTGAAGGCCCCAGAAGAGACGTTCGGTTCGGAGGTCCCAAAAGGAAGTTGCTCGATACTCCAGCCAAGTCCGCCAGAAAGTTTCCTGAACAAAGTAGTACGGCCGCACCCCAGAGATTCAGGAGAAAGCCCCTGTCGATATCTGTAACAGATCAACGGATGATGTAAAGATTCCCTCTCATACCCTTCAACCAGAAGTGTTCCGGGCCCAACACTTTAGACCCACAAAGCTACCCATTTTGCATTACATTTTGAAATCGAGATTAGGTCCTCTCTCTGCTTACAAAATTTACCTAAGTGTATAAAAATTTGTCAGAAGTAGTTTTGAATAGATTGACTAAGCTTACTTATTTACTTATTACTTATTACAGGTTTTGTAAATAGATGTATAAATATTTTATAATAAATTTACTTTTTTTATATTAAGCTTGTCCCAGTTGACATCATTTTAGCGGTTAGTTTTTATTCTTCATATGTATGTCTGTAGTTTCTCAGAACCTGTGGTTAAATTTTACTAAAACAAATATTTAACACAACGCAATTTAAAATAAATCCCACTATACATTTGATCACAGGTTGATACTTAAATATATAAGGAGAACTACACGACACTGGACAATGAGAAGATAGACTAATTGAAGTTGTTGCAGTCTTGCCATTCTGATAAGAAGAGCAGAAAGAGTTTATAGAGACACTTAAACTTCATTCATTATCTTCTAAAATGACATCCATACCGGTCAACGGCAGACTAGAGAAGGATCATAAAAACATGTACAGGAACAGGGTTGGATCCCAGAGCGAGGCGCAGACGAAATCTTACCCAGAGAAAGTAGTTTAGTCACCAAATTTAACCCTCCGAGTAGAACACACCGATTAAAAGAAGTCTCCCAAAATACTCTAAAGGTTTATTGTGTCAATGGCCAAAGCGTTCTATGATTTTTTACTTCACCCTATGTCGACTAGAATGGGATATGGGAAACCCACCCTCGTTACTGTCCCTTCACTTCCGGTTATAAATAGATATATAAAAAGATATTATAGATTGTTAATTTTTAATACACATAAAGCTCGTCAAGTCTCAAAGATCATCCCATAAGAAATAATGGATTGTAAAAGTACAAATAAAAATATTCTTTAAGAGAATTATTTATATTTTTTTACGAAAGTTACCTAAGATATTTAAGTGCTGCGATTAGAAATATATCTGTTACCTCAAACGAAATACTTCGAAATAGAGATTTACAAAGCCATGAAGAGCTATCAGCGTCTTTGTACCTCAGGGAGTAGTGGTGCATCCCTCAAACATGTCAGTCAAAGGGGGGTGCAGTTTCTGAACAATCGACCTGACCCTCCTACCTCAAACACTGGTAGAAATGTACATTACATCCATTTACGGAACATTTTTAGAGGTCGAAAATTGTACGTGACAACAGCTTTGAAGACATCATCGGTTTGGAGGAATTGTACGTGCGAACCGCTTAGGGGGTTAACTATTAAATAATTTAGATTGGGGGGGAACTGAGCCATTTTCCAGCGACAGCTGGAAAATGCGGTAAGTGGACAGAAAACTTGTATCTATTGCACTATAAGCATTGGGAAATGGGTTGGAATAATTTCAAGTTGATGACGCTCCTTTAATTGCGATATTTTGTGGTTGGGAAAAATTTTTTGAAGTAATTTGAATGGGAGAGAGGAGAATATTTTATGGGATATTAAAGTGAATTAATTTTGATGCATTATATATATATATATATATATATATATATATATATATATATATATATATTTATAAACAAATATATATATATATTTAAATATACAGATAGATGAATATAGAGGTTATTTTCGTTGAATTTTAATGAATGCGGACACGGAGCACTGGATACAGTACATCCAAACCGACGCCTTCTTTTGTGCGTCGAGCTAAAAGAGAAGGAAGAAACGATGCGTCTTCAAAATTAGTTTTGAATGTTTGGCAACACAATAAGAAATACCTC
>CM063507.1:52717809-52725309 GCA_032207245.1 Pardosa pseudoannulata | reverse complement strand
ATATATATATATATATATATATATATATATATATATATGTGTGTGTGTGTGTGTGTGTGTGTGTGTGTGTGTGTGTGTGTGTTTATGAGTGTGTATATATACTAACACACACACAGAGACACACATCTTTATATATAAAATTCTTCTGTCCACGTGTTCGCAGTAGAACTCCTCCTAAACGGTTGCCGAACGATGGCCGATTGGTTAGGGTGCTGGACTTTGGTTTTGGATTTCGTGGGTTCGAATCCCACAGTAGCATGGATGTTCGTAGCCGTTCGGAATCGGCTTTAAGTCTCATTAGCCCTCGTATTGCAAAAAGTAGACCGTAGCACTCCAAGCCAAACGAAAGCATCATCATGAAATCTTATGCGAAACTCTACATCAAAATCTACATCAAAACTACATCGAAACTGCATCGACAAACTGTGATTGAACTGTAAACATTAGCTTAAGTCATTTCGGCCGACCAATCAGCTATTACTTGAAGCCACATGGAGGATGTAGTCCACGAGTTAAAACTGTATTTTTTGATACGGAACCGGAAGGATTTCTACCAACGAACATTCGAGAATATTCGCTATGGTTCCTTGAGAAGAATTATCGGGAAAATAGAATCTTAGACCGAAGGAGATAAAAATATCTTTATACACACACATTCACATATATATATATATATATATATATATATATATGTGTGTGTGTGTGTGTGTGTGTGTATGTGTGTGTGTATGTATATATATGCATATACGTGTGGACGTGTACAGTGTATCCCGCTTAAGAAGTTTTTAAATGAAACCAAAATATTAAAACTTCTTATGTAGGAAAATGTCTTAAACGAGAACTTGGGAAAAATTCATATATATGTGTGTGTATCTTTTTTATCCTAATTATTTAAACTATAAAATAAGTTTGTTAAGATCTTTGTACCTTTCCTTTTTCATTAATAATTTTGTTTTTACTTTTTGTTTTTATCGTTTAAGAGTTCATTTAGCAAAACGCCGTTACGTTTGTCATTGGGAAAGCTAACTTTTTTTTTTTGCAATCTGAATCGGGTTAACACTTTAAAAAAGTTCTTTTAGTTTGAATATATAATCTTTTGTGGATGTATTAATGAATAAAATGTTTCTGGTTCCACTATTTATTCCAGAATTATATTATACTTTAAAAATTTTTAGTTTCTGGTTAATAAATAACAGTGACCTGGTCAAAAGATAGCCTTACGCTTTAATCATCGTTCAGACATGTTTGAAATGTTTCTTAATTTAAAGCAGTATATTTAATACAAAAATCAGAAATTAGAGAAAAATAAAAGTAAAAACTAACAGAAGAAATGCTTTTTATGGACCTTTTGACTATTTATTAATACCTTAAATGCTTATTGGGTGTTTCCAAGCTATATAAAAAAGTTACATGGATTATCAACTTATTGTAGTTTGTAATAATGGTTTTTCACCTTCAGCTTCCAAATTTCCAAATTCCAATATTCCAAAATAAATAGTGGATACAGCACAATAAAAATGCTATTTTAGTTTGAATATATACTCTTTTATATATGCATTAATGAACGAAAAGTTTCTGGTTCTACTTTATAAATCGAACGATGGAGAGGTTGATTTTAATTGGAAAGTTATTTTTCACCCACGAAATTCGTGGCCTAAAGTTGAGTCTCAGACTTTTGACTTTGAACCCTCCTTTCTGGAAATGTACCCGACGACTTTTTAAGCAAGAAGTAACCCGATAATTGTTCTTTTAGTATGTACATATTACATTAATGAACGAAAGTTTCTGGTTCTACATTATAAGTCGAATGATGGAGAGGTTGATTTCATTGGGAAGTTACTTTTCACCCACAAAGTTCGTGGCCTAAAGTTGATCTCAGACTTTTGACTTTGGACCCTCCTTTATGGAAATGTACCTGACGACTGTTGAAGCAAGAAGTAACGACAATTGTTCTTTTAGTTTGAATATATACTCTTTTATATATGCATTAATGAACGAAAAGTTTCTGGTTCTACTTTATAAATCGAACGATGGAGAGGTTGATTTTAATTGGAAAGTTATTTTTCACCCACGAAATTCGTGGCCTAAAGTTGAGTCTCAGACTTTTGACTTTGAACCCTCCTTTCTGGAAATGTACCCGACGACTTTTTAAGCAAGAAGTAACCCGATAATTGTTCTTTTAGTTTGAATATATACTCTTTTATATATGCATTAATGAACGAAAAGTTTCTGGTTCTACTTTATAAATCGAACGATGGAGAGGTTGATTTTAATTGGAAAGTTATTTTTCACCACAAAGTTCGTGGCCTAAAGTTGAATCTCAGACTTTTGACTTTGGACCCTCCTTTATGGAAATGTACCCGACGACTGTTGAAGCAAGAAGTAACCTGACAATTGTTCTTTTAGTTTGAATATGTACTCTTTTTATATATACATTAATGAACGAAAAGTTTCTGGTTCTACATTATAAATCGAATGATGGAGAGGTTGATTTCAACTGGGCAGTTACTTTTCACCCACAAAGTTCGTGGCCTAAAGTTGAATCTCAGACTTTTGACTTTGGACCCTCCTTTATGGAAATGTACCCGACGACTGTTGAAGCAAGAAGTAACCTGACAATTGTTCTTTTAGTTTGAATATATACTCTTTTATATATGCATTAATGAACGAAAAGTTTCTGGTTCTACTTTATAAATCGAACGATGGAGAGGTTGATTTTAATTGGAAAGTTATTTTTCACCCACGAAATTCGTGGCCTAAAGTTGAGTCTCAGACTTTTGACTTTGAACCCTCCTTTCTGGAAATGTACCCGACGACTTTTGATTGGTTGGTTTGGAGTGCTACGGTCTACTTTTTGCAACACGAGGGCTAATGACACCGGGACCTACAGTTTAAAGCCGATTCCGAACGGCTACGAACATCCATGCCACTGTGGGATTCGAACCCACGAACTCCGGTTCCGAAGAGCAGCGCTCTACCATTCGGCCATCGTTCGGCTCTACGACTTTTGAAGCAAGAAGTAACCCGATAATTGTTTAATGAAACGTTTCTGGTTCCACTGTAGAAGTCAAATGATAGTAGAGTTGGTTTCATTTGGGAAGTCATTTCTCCCCCTTTAAGTTCGTTGGATGAAGTTGATCTTCAGACTACTGACTTTGCACCCTACCTTCTGGAATTGTACCCGACTACTCTTGAAGCAAGAAGCAACTCAAAAATTGTTTAACGAAAAGTTTCAGGTTCCACCGTAGAAGTGGAATAGTGGAGGATTTGTTATTAACTGGGAAAGCTCCTTTTCTCCGACCTAAGTTCGTGGCCTGAGACTGAGTTTCAGATTTTTGACTTTAAACCTTCGCTTCAGGACAATGTACCCAATGATTCTTGAAGCAAGAAGTAAGTAGACAAATGTTTAATGAAAAATTTCTGGTTTCACTGTAGAAGTAAAATGGGGGTGAAGTTGGTTTTATTCGGGAAGTCATCCCCCCCCTATACCCACACTAAGTTCGTGGCTTAAGCTGAGTCCCAGAATACTGACTTTGGACCCTATCTTCTGAATTGTATCGACGTCTTTGAAAAAGAAGTAACTCAAAATGTTTTAATGAAAATTTTCAGGTTTCAGTATAGAAATTGTATGGTGGAGGGATTGGTTTTGATTGCGAAGCATTTATCTCTGACTACTGACTTTAGACCCTCAATTTTGGAATGTACCACGACTTTTGAAGCAACAATTAACCGACAATTACAATTGTTTAATGAAAAGCTTCAGGTTCCAACTATAGAAGTCGTATGGAGGAAATGGTTTTAATTGGGTAGGCACCTTTTCCCCCACTAAATTCGTGACCTGAAGCGGAATCTCAGACTACTGACTTTGGAACCAACCTTCTGGGATTGTACCTGACACTCTTGAAAGAAAAAAAATAACTCAACAATTTTAATGAAATATTTCTGGTGCCACTATAGAAGTCCTATAGTGGAGGGGTTAGTTTTAACTAGGAAGTCATTTTCTTCCACTAAGTTTATAGCCTGGAGTTGAGTCTAAAACTGCAGTCGATCCATCGCAGTCTAGGCTTGTATTTCATTCGGGTGGCAATTAGTTATGCCTCTTCCACACTACGTCTAATTGTTCACCAGTGAAGTACTGGCCCTGATGGTGACCTTGTACGATGGTTCAGACACTACATCCACACACTGGGCCACTAAATGAGCCGAACGCGGGGAATCGTCCTCTATCTATGCATTTTTATAGTCCATGCTATAAGTATAATCCCTTCGGGACCGTATATGTATAAGTATATGTATATGTCTATGTATAATTCCTTCGGGGGATCGTATGTATAGTATATGTATATGTAAGTAAATCCCTTCGGGGGCCGTGTATGTATATGTATATGTATAATCCCTATGGGGGCCGTATATGTATAAGTATATGTATATGTCTATGTATAATTCCTTCGGGAGCCGTATGGCCCAACTCTGGCAGATTGGTTATTGGCGCTGATCGTCTGTACCGGAGTTCGTGGGTTCGAATCCCACTATGGCATGGATGTTCTTAGCCGTTCGGAATCGGCTTTAAGCTGTAAGTCCCGGTCTCATTAGCCCTCGTGTGCAAAACAGTAGAACGTAGCGAACCAAACCAAACCAATCGGGAGCAAAATATGTATATATATGTATATATCTATGTGTAATCCCTTCGGGGGCCGTATAATTACATATATGTCTATGTATAATCCATATGTATACATAGACATATACATATACTTATACATATACGGAGAAAAGCAGTTTCCAAAGCCATTTTTCGTCAGGGCTATTTTATTGTTTGCCACCGTGGACCAATATAAACCATATCCTTTCTATACAGTGGCTTACAGTGGACCATGGTGTGGAGGATCCTTAAAATAGAAGACCTTGATGTTACAGATGATGTGTCCATTCTGCACACCTCAATGATAGAATTTAGTGACTTATTTAAAGAGAAATTAAATACACATTGATAAATTCAGATTTTATCAGTCTTGAAAAGAATATATTTCAACTAAACTTAAAAAAAAAAAAAAACTCCATTCAGAATGACTTCTTAACCCCACCCACCCCTTACCCCGATTTGCCTTATCTCTCGAAACGAATCAATTCTAAATATTGTTATCAATACTACGCCGTCAGGACCAAGCGAAAATCAAAACATTTCGTCGAGATATCTCTCAATGTACATACAATATTCCGAGGATATTTTTATCAGCCCTTGCGGAAACGGGAGAAAAAACCGTTTGAATCAGGACACTGGAGCATCCCTATTACCACTAGAGTGCAAGATAGACAAAAATGGAGTGTAGTTGTGGGTGAAGACTGATAACCTTTCTGTAGTTTATTTTTTCATAAGTGAGGCACTCATAAGCCAGTGTGGTTAAATCCCGAAAATAATTGTGGGAGTTACTGGTTTAGAATTCATTATTTTTTAGAATTTTCAGATAATAAGAATGTTTAATAAAATTAAACAAGCAAACTTTGTATACTTTGCTATATAAAAACGAAAAAAAAATACATACAACTTGGGGTATTAAAGACCCTAAGAAAATTGCTCCTAGTTAACAAAATGGAAAAAAAATAAATAAACAAAAATGAGGAAAAAAATTTAGCTGTATTTATATTGTACTCATCAGAATTAAAACTTGTTTTTAACACACTGTATGGTGAGAAGTACTAGTACGTTTTCTGACGATTGATACTTGAGCGCACACGTACTAGTACGTTAGTTTAACAACATGGTTTGCTTATGGGTACAAAAATAACGCTCTATACAGGAAACCTAAGCCAAAATGTTTTTGTCTACTACATAGATTCTGGAAAAATTTACAAAAAAACTAATCTTTACATTAATAGATACGGAACCACAGAACGGAAAGTTGATTAAAAAATCAATTTGGTTTTAAAATTAATCCTTGCGAAAATGATAGTTATATTCATGTTGTACTCAGATCCATCAGAATTTGTAATACTATTTTTTAAAAACTTCTCAATCCTTAAGCAAACTTTGTACACTCTGCCATATAACAAAACAAAAAAAAATACATACAACTTGGTATATTAAAAATACGGAAATTGCTCCTAGTTAACAAAACGGAAAATAAATAAATAAACAAAAATGAGGAAAAACATTTAACTGTATTTATATTGTACTCATCAGAATTAAAACTTGTTTCTAACACATTGTATACGGGACAAGTATAGTACGTTTTCTGACGACTGATACTATTACGGGTTAGTTTAACATGGTTTGTTTGTGGGTACAAAAAATAACGGTATATACAGGAAAACGAAGTAGAATGTTCTTGTCTACTACATAGATTCTGGAAAAATTTAGACAAATAAAAACTAGTTTTTACATTATTAGTTTTATGATTGCTCTTTTCATTTTTTTACAATGTAAAAATGTTTACATATAACATAATTCAAAAAATTATATACTACTATTATATACTACTATATACTACTATATACTTCTATTATTATACCACTTTATACTACTAAATAGTACTATTATTATACCACTATATACTATTATTATATACTACTATATTACTTATTATTATACTACTATATACTACTGTATTACTTATTATTATACCACTATATACTACTATATTACTTATTATTATACTACTATATACTACTATATTACTTATTATTATACTACTATATACTACTATATTACTTATTATTATACTACTATATACTACTATATTACTTATTTTTATACTACTATATACTACTATATTACTTATTATTATACTAATATATACTACTATATACTTATTATTTTCTACTATATATAAATATATATTATTATATACTATATATATATATTACTTATTATTATACTACTATATACTACTATATTACTTATTATTATACTACTATACTACTTTATTACTTATTAATATACTACACTCATGTCCATAATAAGGATAATGAAGTTTACAATGAAAGAGACAAAAGCAAAACAAATTTATTATTTGTAAATTATTTATTATATACATAAAGAGCAAAAATATGCTATATGTTTATTATTAATAAAATTGCGATTTATATTGGAGCATTTCAAAAAAGAAATATTTTACAGAAAAACATATAACATGGTTATATGATGGTTAATAATATGTCTACGATGCAATACAATTATATGCTATATCAGATTATCAATCTGATCTTAAATTACATATATATAGCAATTAAGTTTATAGACAGTTATTATATTCTTATGTACACATGCTTATATTCAATTATAAATAGATATATATCCTATAACATCTTACAATGTTTAATTTTTGTCCTCCATATAGAAATTAACATAAATATACATGTTATTAATATACATATTATGTATATATCGTTACACTCTGAACATATAGTTCTAACCAAGAATAATTATAAACGAGCCATATACACCGTAATGTCGTTCAATGGTGTTCTCTTCGTGGTAAAATATATATTATATAGCGAGAA
>CM063507.1:52672809-52700309 GCA_032207245.1 Pardosa pseudoannulata | reverse complement strand
AGGAGTAAGTATTTGTCAAAATATAGTAAAAGAATTTTTAGACGATTAAATATATCTTCCAATAAACTTCGTTTATTAAAAATCAAAAATTGCGTTTGGTTTTACCCAAAATTACTTGTAATCTACTACACTTAAAATGGAGGAGAAGAGGAGTAAATATTTGTTGAAATATCGTAAAAGAATTTTTAGACCATTAAAATATTTTCCAGTGAACTTCGTTTATTAAAAATTGAAAATTGATTTTGATTTTACCAAACATTATTTGTAATATGCTACACTTAATATGAAGGAGAAAAGGAGTAAATATTTGTCGAAATATCTTAAAAGAATTTTTAGACAATTAAAATATTTTCCAATAAACTTAGTTTATTAAAAATCGAAAATTGCATTTGATTTTATCCAAAATCATTTGTAATCCATTGTAATTAATATGGAGGAGAAGGAGTTAGTATTTGTTGAAATAACGTAAAAGAACTTTTAGACTATTAGAATATTTTTCCAATAAACTTCGTTTATTAAAAAAATAAAAAATTGCTTTTCATTTTACCCAAAATCATTTGTAATCTATTATACTTAATATGGAGGAAAAGATGAGTAAATATTTGTTGAAATATCGTAAAAGAATTTTTAGACGATTAAAATATTCTCAATAAACTTTGTTTATTAAAAATCGAAAATTGAATTTGATTTTACCCAAAATCATTTATAATCTACTATGCTTAATATAGAGGAGAAGAGGAGTAAATATTTGTTGAAATATCGTAAAAGAATATTCAGACGATTAAATTATTTTCCAATAAACTTCGTTTATTAAAAATCGAAAATTGAGTTTGATTTTACCCAAAATCATTTGTAATCTACATTACTTAATATGGAGGAGAATTAAATATTTGTCCAACTATTATAAGAGAATTTTTAGACGATTAAAATATTCTCAATAATCTTCGTTAATTAAAAAACAAGAATTTTGTTTGATTTTGCATAAAATCATTTGTAATCTACTATACTTTATATGTAGGAGAAGAGGAGTAAACATTTGTCAAAATATCGTAAAAGAATTATTAGACGATGAGAATATTTCTAATAATTCATTACGAAAAAACAAATATTGCATTTTTTTTAATAGTTAAAGATATATTTTATCAAAAATAACGAATATAGTAGTCGGCAATTGTTAAACGTTAAATTACCGTAAATTTCCCCATTTTGTGTTTACGCAAATAGGATGTATTTATTCTTTAGATTCATCTCACTGAATCAATGCAATGAGCGCTGTTTTCCCTTTACGGTGCAAAATCATGCAGTATTTGATTTCGTGACTGACACAACGCAATTCCGTAGTAATATTTAATTAGCTATGTTCAACAGATTCCATTGTTAAACATTTGTAGTTCAAACATTCATAACCTAGTATAATGGAAGTATACAACCGCAAATTGTATAAAAACAAAGTAAATATATTTACTCTAAATACACTGTAAATAAAAGACTTCTATTAATGTTCGACAAATCTATTTTTCTTTTAATAGAATTGTTCGTCAACCATTTTGTTGGCAGTTAACTAATTCGTTAGTGTAATAAGATAAATTAGATTTAAAATATTCGAAGTGTATATTGTAAAACTGAGAAAGATATGTAATATAGTAGGCATGTGTAGATATAAGCATAAGAACATAAATATATTAATGCGTATCTATGTAATGGAAAAGTAAACTATAACTTAATGCGTATCTATGTAATGGAAAAGTAAACTATATCCATAAACTGATACAGTGTTTTTGTATAAAATCACAAACACGACCCCTTTAGGAATGTACTGTCAGAGAACTTCCCGTAATGTTATAGTTCTATCATACCGAAGTAAATTTATAGCCAAAAGCTCACATTACGTCCCGGGGAAAATTCTCAGCGGTTTTCAAATCTAGTCAAGGGCAAAAACGCCTTGTCTCTTTGCTTTCGTCTTTTTAACCTCTAATCTAAACTAACCATTAGGGCTACAGTTCATTTCCTCGTGAAAGAGGTCTAACTAATAAAAACTTTATAATGCCCTAGCTGCCAACTTAGGAAACTGAACAAAATGAAGGTGCACACTATCACAGACAGATTTTTACTTAGCTTCGATTTTTCGTTTTATCTGATCTCTTAATTTGTCCCGTCCCTATAATGAAGTGGGAACACATCCAGACGCTCTGGAAATAAAGGTCTCTCATCACTTAAACGGTCACTTGTTTCCGGCCAAGACTGCAAAATCAGCCGTCGTATAGTCAGTCTTACATATGTATATATTAAATTGCGTAGTCATATCAAGACAAGCAATGTTATCTTATCTCTCAATTTGTCCCGTCCCTATAATGAAGTGAGAGCCCATCCACCAGACGCTCTGTTAATAAAGGTCTATCGTGACTCAAACAGTGACTTGTTTCTGGCCAAGACTGCAAAATCAGCCGTCGTATAGTCAGTCTAACATAAGCATGTAATAAACTGTGTAGTCATATCAAGACAAGCAATTTTATCTTATATCTCAATTTGTACTGTCCCTATAATAAAGTGAGAGCCCATCCACCAGACGCTCAATAAAGGTCTATCGTGACTAAAACAGTGACTTGTTTCTGGCCAAGACTGAAAAATCAGCCGTCGTATAGTCAGTCTAACATAAGCATGTAATAAACTGTGTAGTCATATCAAGACAAGCAATTTTATCTTATATCTCAATTTGTACCGTCCCTATAATAAAGTGAGAGCCCATCCACCAGACGCTCTGTTAATAAAGGTCTATCGTGACTCAAACAGTGACTTGTTTCTGGCCAAGACTGCAAAATCAGCCGTCGTATAGTCAGTCTAACATAAGCATGTAATAAACTTTGTAGTCATATCAAGACAAGCAATTTTATCTTATCTCTCAATTTGTCCCGTCCCTATAATGAAGTGAGAGCCCATCCACCAGACGCTCTGTTAATAAAGGTCTATCGTGACTCAAACAGTGACTTGTTTCTGGCCAAGACTGCAAAATCAGCCGTCGTATAGTCAGTCTAACATAAGCATGTAATAAACTGTGTAGTCATATCAAGACAAGCAATTTTATCTTATATCTCAATTTGTACCGTCCCTATAATGAAGTGGGAGCCCGTCCACCAGACGCTCTGGTAATAAAGGTCTATCGTGACTAAAACGGTGACTTGTTTCTGGCCATGACTACAAAACCAGCCATCGTATACTCAGTCTAACATAAGCATGTAATAAACTGTGTAGTCATATCAAGACAAGCAATTTTATCTTATCTCTCAATTTGTCCCGTCCCTATAATGAAGTGAGAACTCGTCCACCAGACGGTCTGGTAATAAGGATCAATCGTGACTAAAACTGTGACTTGTTTCTGGTCATGACTGCACAACCAGCAATCGTATATTCAGTCTTATATATGCATATAATAAACTGGTAGTCATATCAAGACAAGCAATGTTATCTTATATCTCAATTTGTCCAGTCAGTGTAATGAAGTGAGAACCCGTCAATCCGACGTTCTGTCAATAAAGGTTTATCGTGATTAAAACTCTCTTGTTTCTGGCCACGACTGCAAAACCAGCCGTCGTATACTCAGTCTTATATATGTATGCCATAAACTGCTTAGTCATATCAAGACAAGAATGCTATTTTATCTCTCAATTTGTAACGTCCTTATAATGACGTGGGAGTATCCATCAGACGCTCTAGTAATAAAGGTCTATCATGACCAAAACGGTGAATTGTTTCTGACCATTACTGCAAAACCAGCCATCGTATACTCAGTCTTATATATGTATTAATTAAACTGCGTAATCATATCAAGGCAAGCAATGTTATCTCTCAATTTCTCCCGTCCCTATAATGAAGTGGGAGTCCGTCCACCAGACGCTCTGGTAATAAAGGTCTATCTTGACAAAAACGGACTTGTTTCTGGCCATGACTGCAAAACCAGCCATCGTGCACGGAGACTTACATATGTAAGTAATAAACTGCGTAGGCATATCAACACAAGCAATGTTATCTTATCTCTCAGTTTGTCCCGTCCCTATCATGAAGTGGGATCCCGTCCACCAGACGCTCTGGTAATAAAGGTCTATCGCGACTCAAACAGTAACTTGTTTCCGGCCAAGACTGCAAAATCAGCCGTCGTATACTCAGTTTTATATATGTATTTAATAAACTGCGTAGTCATATCAAGACAAGCAATGTTATCTTATCTCTCAGTTTGTCCCGTTCCTATAAGGAAGTGAGAGCTCGCCCACCAGACGCTCTGGTAATAAAGGTCTATCGTGACTCAAACAGTAACTTGTTTCTGGTCAAGACTGCAAAATCAGCCGTCGTATAGTCAGTCTTACATATGTATGTAATAAACTGCGTAGTCATATCAAAGCGAGGAATGTTATCTTATAAGGAATCCATGAAAGAAACGGTGGCCGAATGGTGTGGAGCTGATTTTCGAAACCGAAGTTTGTAGGTTCAAATCCAGCTGTGAACATGGATGTTCTTAGCCGTTCGGAATCGGCTTTAAGCATTAGGTCCAGGTCTCATCAATCCTTCTGTTCAAAACAGTAGACAATAGTGCTCCAAAACAAAACAATCCTAAAAGAGAAAAAATTAGATTTTAAAAGAGATTTCTGCAATTCAAAATATATAAAATATACAAATCTTACATAAAACAATAAAAAAATAGTGAAAAAACATAATAAATAAAAATGAAATAACATAAATTCAAAGTAACTACAAACTGTATTTGTCATCACATACACTAAAATTTTAATCTATACAGAATTTTAAAAATTATAGAACGAAAATCAAATGTTAGATTCCAAGAATAATTACTCCATTCCAGCTGTGAACATGGATGTTCGTAGCCGTTCGGAATCGGATTTAAGCATTAGGTCCAGGTCTCATCAGCCCTTGTGTGCAAAATATAACTAACAATCATAAAAAAAAAATTAAATTTTAAAACGGATTTCTGCAGTTCAAAATATATAAAGTATCAAATATATAATCTTAAATAAAACAATAAAAAATAGTGAAAAAACTCATTAAATAAAAATGAAATAAAATAAATTCCAAGTAACTACAAACTTTATTTCTCATCACATACACTGAAATTGTAATCTATACAGAATTTTAAAAATTATAGAACGAAAATGAAAAGTTAGATTCAAAGAATAATTACTCCATTCCAGCTGTGAACATGGATGTTCGTAGCCGTTCGGAATCGACTTTAAGCATTAGGCCCAGGTCTCATCAGCCCTTCTGTTTAAAACAGTAGACAATAGTGTTCCAAAACAAAACAATCATAAAAGAAAAATATTAGATTTTAAAACGGGTTTATGCAGTTCAAAATATATAAAGTAAATAAATCTTACATAAAACAATAAAAAATAGTGAAAAAACTCATTAAATAAAAATGAAATAAAATAAATTCCAAGTAACTACAAACTTTATTTCTCATCACATACACTGAAAATGTAATCTATACAGATTTTAAAAAATATAGAACGATAAATAAAAGTTATATTCAAAGAATAAATACTCCATTCCAGCTGTGAACATGGATGTTCTTAGCCGTTCGGAATCACCTTTAACCATTAGGCTCTGGTCTTATCAACCCGTCTGTTCAAAACAGTAGACGGTAGTGCTCCAAAACCAAATAATTATAAAAGAAAAAATATCAGATTTTAAAACGGATTTCTGCAGTTCAAAATATATAAAGTAAATAAATCTTACATAAAAAAGTAAAAAATAGTAATAAGATATTAAATAAAAGTACAAGTAAGTACAAACCTTATTTCTCATCACATACACTGAAATTGTAATCTATACAGATTTTTAAAAAATATAGAACGAAAATGAAAAGTTAGATTAAAAAAATAAATTCTGCATTCCAGATGAGAACATGAATGTTCGTAGCCGTTCGGAATTGCCTTTAAGCATTAGGCTCTGGTCTCATCAATCCTTCTATTCAAAACAGTAGACAGTAGCGCTCCAAAATAAACAATCCTAAAATACAAAAAATAAATTTTAAAACGGATTTCTGCAGTTGAAAATATATAAAGTAAATAAATGTTACATAAAAAAATACAAAATAATGAAAAAACTCATTAAATACAAACAGATATAAAATAATTTCTAAGTAACTAAAAATTTTATTTCTCCTCACATACACTGAAATTGTAATCTATACAGATTTTAAAAAATATAGAACAAAAATTAAAAGTTAGTTTCAAAGAATAAATACTCTATTCCAGCTGAGAACATAGATGTTTGAAACCGTTCGGAATAGCCTTTAAGCATAAGGCATAGGTCTTAGCAGCCCTTCTGTTCAAAACAGTAGACAGTAGTGATCCAAAATAAAACAATCGCAAAAGAAAAAATATTAGATTTTAAAACGGATTTCTGTAGTTCAAAATATATAAAGTAAATAAATCTTACATAAAAAAGTAAAAAACAGTGAAAAATATTACATAAAATTACAAGTAACTACAAACCTTATTTCTCATCACATATTCTAAAATTGTTATCCATACATATTTTTAAAAATTATAGAACGGAAATGTAAAGTTAGATTCAAAGAATAAATACTGCATTCCAGCTGTGAACATGGATGTTCGTAGCCGTTCGGAATCGTCTTTAAGTATTAGAGCCAGATCTCATTATCCTTTCTCTTGAAAACAGTAGACAGTAGTGATCCAAAACAAAACAATCATAAAAAAAATATTAGATTTTAAAATGCATTTCTGCAGTTCAAAATATATAAAGTAAATATATCTTACATAAAACATTAAAAAAGTGAAAAAACATAATAAATAAAAATGATATAAAATAAATTCCAAGTAACTACAAACTTTATTTCTCATCACATACACTGAAATTGTAATCTATACAGAATTTTAAAAATTATAGAACGAAAATGAAAAGTTAGATTCAAAGAATAAATACTCCATTCCAACTGTGAACATGGATGTTCGTAGCCATTCGGAATCGCCTTTAAGCATTAGGCTCTGGTCTTATCAACCCTCCTCTTCAAAACAATAGACAGTAGTGCTCCAAAACAAAACAATCATAAAAGAAAAAATGTTAGGTTTTAAAACGGATTTCTGTAGTTCAAAATATAAAAATAAACAAATCTTACATAAAAAAGTAAAATCAGTGAAAAAATATTAAATAAAATTGAAAATAACTACAAACTTTATTTCTTATCACATATACTGAAATTGTAATCTATACAGAATTTTAAAAATTATAGAACGAAAATGAAAAGTTAGATTCAAAAAATAAATACTCCATTCCAACTGTGAACATGGATGTTCGTAGCCGTTCGGAATCGCCTTTAAGCATTAGGCTCTGGTCTCATCAATCCTTCTGTTCAAAACAGTAGACAATAGTGCTTCAAAACAAAACTATCATAAAAGAAAAATATTAGATTTTAAAACGGATTTCTGTAGTTCAAAATATATAAAGTAAATAAATCTTACATAAAACAATAAAAAATAGTGAAAAAACTCATTAAATAAAAATGAAATAAAATACATTCTAAGTAACTACAAACTTTATTTCTCATCATATTTACTAAAATTGTAATCTATACAGATTTTAAAAAATATAGAACGAAAATATAAATTTAGATTCAAAGAATAAATACTGAATTCCTGATTTAAAAAAAAAAACATCACAGATTACGAGTGATTTTAAACAAACTTCAAATGAAATAAAATGTAATTTTGAAATTTATTTTTATATCTCTCCCCAACTTAAAAAATAACCTATAACTCAAATAATAGAACGACAAAAAAAAAAGCTCTGTACATTCCTAAATATTCTATATCGGCACCAACGAATAAAAGTAATTCAAAAATCGAAGTAAATTTGTCAACTTTTTCTCTCGAGAAAATACAGCCATATGTCCTTTTTAAAAAAAAAATTATTAAAAAACGAGTTTATTCGATAAATGTAAATATCCCAAAATAAAAGAAAAACATATCAAGATTAAAGTTCTTATCTCACTAGAGGACTGCAATTTATTTAAATAAATGCAATCTTGAAAAATAGTTAATCTAAAAACTCCCTGAAGAATTCTCCAGACCTTAGCACTGTTCATGAGTTAAAATTATGTAACATTCCATATATATGTTTCATTTTTCATTTTTTTTAAATAACAATTTTTTCTCAGATTTCTTTTTCATTAGAAATGAATACATTATGATGTTAGTAAATCAAAGAGATAGCAAAATTTGAGATAGCAAGTGTTTTGTTACATATTTTTTTATAAATTTCAAATTATATTTTTGTTATAAAGCAATATAAAAGATCAAAAGATTGCTTCGAAATTTATTTTTCACGTATATATAAGGACATATTAAAAAATATATATTTATATTTGGAAATTTGTAGATCAATCTAGAATACAAAAAAAAATTCTAGAATGTTGAATGTGAAAGTTATAAAAGTTTCTTTAAAGTCTAGCTAGGTTTTCTTTTAGTAAAAAATAATGTAAATCATAAATTTGTGAAGGTAAATTTTATATACTTTTAATATAATCTAAAAAAATTGATTATTTTTTTGGTATTGAGAAATATTTTTCGGATTAATTTTATTCAAATTTATCAGAATTAAAATTAAAATAAATGTATAAATATGTATTAATTTAAACTCTTTACTTTTTAAAATATTAAAAAACATTTTCAATGTATGACTTCACAAATATTGAAATTTTTTTATTTTTTGATTAAGAACAAGTATTTAATTCCTTTCATCGTGTATTTTTGTGCTTAGTTTAAATTAATGCTAGAATTAAAAACAGGTTTGGTTTGTTTTGGAGTGCTACGGTCTAGTTTTTGCAACACGAGAGATTATGACACAGGGACCTACAACTTACTGTCGATTCCGAAGGACTACGAATATCCATGCCACTGTCGGATTCGAACCCACGAACTCCGGTACCAAAAACCAGCACCCTAACCATTCGGCCACCGTTCCGCGAATTAAAACTAGGAATAATACAAATAGTAAATATTAGGCATAAATAAATACAAAAAAATTTATTGGCTTTCATGTTTTATTCAGATCCGTCACAATTAAAACATCTTTCTAATATTATTTCTGAAAACATTTGTCTTACTCAGCTTGTAACGCCTAGTGTATTCAGCCAAATTTGCAAACGATTAAAAATCTTACAGCTTGAGATTTTAAAGACCTGAGAAAATATCTTGCAGTAATTTTCCCTGTTTTTTAATGTTCTCACATGTGCGATTGTTTTATTAATTAATTAATGTAATATATTTTAAGCTTGGGTTTAAGTATAAGCATATTTTTATAATTATTGAGAAAAACTTCTTTTAATATTACTTTTTGAATTTGTCAATCTAAGTATATAACACTTGGCATATTCAGCCAAATTTTGAACGAATAAAATTTGAAACAAATAATGGAAGAAATATTAGAGAACTTTTGTAAATTCCTCGTAAACAAAAAGAAAAAATAAATAGCAAATAGTAGGTAAAAACAAACACAAAAGTATTTAGTGGCTTTCAAGTTCTATTCAGATGTAT
The DNA here is from genome assembly GCA_032207245.1 of Pardosa pseudoannulata. NCBI lineage: Eukaryota > Metazoa > Arthropoda > Arachnida > Araneae > Lycosidae > Pardosa > Pardosa pseudoannulata. The sequence continues at coordinate 52,690,746 of CM063507.1, read as the reverse complement.
CATAATTAAAACTTGTTTTTCATAGTATTTAAAAAAATATTTTTCCGTCACTAAGTTTATAACGATTGGCATATTCGGCCAAATTTGCGAACGATTAAAAATCGTACAACTTGAGATTTTAAAGACCTGAGAAAATATCTTGTAGTAATTTTCCCTGGTCTTTAATGTTCTCAGATGTGCGATTGTTTAATTAATTAATTAATATAATATATTTTAAGCTTGGGTTGAAGAATAAGCATATTTTTACAATTATTGAGAAAAACTTCTTTTAACGTTACTTTTTTTAATTTGTCAATTAAAGCATATAACACTTCGCATATTCACTAAATTTCGAACGAATAAAATAATAAAAGAATAAAGTAAGAAATGTTAAAGGCTTTGTGAAAATTCCTCATAAATAAATGGAAAAAGGATAAATAGTAAATATTAGGTAAAAACAAATACAAAAAAATTTAGTGGCGTTTAAGTTGTATTTAAATTCATCAGAATTAAAAATTATTATTCATATTATTTCAGAAAACATTTGTCAATCACTAAGCTTATAACGATTGACATATTCAGCCAAATTTGCAAACGATAAAAATCGTACAACTTGATATTTTAAAGACATGGAAACATACCTTGTAGTAATTTTCCATGATCTTGAACGTTCTCAGATGTGCGATTGTTTTATTAATTAGTTAATGTAACATATTTTAAACTTGACATATTCAGGAAAATTTGCACGATTAAAAATAGTACAACTTGAGATTTTAAAGACCTGGGAAAATACCTTGTAGTACTTTTCCTGATCTTTAATGTTCTCAAATGTGCAATTGTTTTATTAATTAGTTAAAGTAATATATTTTAAACTTATGTTTAAAATTAAATATATTTTTAATATTATTGAGAAACACTTCTTTTAATGTTACTTTTTTAATTTGTCAATCTAATCATATAAAACAAAAAGTTTTAGTGGCTTTCAAGTTGTATTCAAATCTATCAGAATTAAACTTCTTTTTCATATTATTTCACAAGACATTTGTCAATCAGTAAGCTTATAGCGATTGGCAAATTTGCAAACAATTAAAAATCATACTTCTTGAGATTTTAAAGACCCTGGAAAATACCTTGTAGTAATTTTCTATGATATTTAACGTTCTCAGATGTGCTATTGTTTTATTAGTTAATTAATGTTATATATTTTAAACTTGGCTTAACATATTTTTAATATTATTGACTTAATAAATATTACTTATTTAATAAACATATTTGACTTATTATTTAATCTTATAACGATTGACATATTCAGCCAAATTTGCATACGATTAAAACTCGTACAACTTGAGATTTTAAAGGCCTGGGAAAATACCTTGTAGTAATTTTCCATAATCTTTAACGTTCTCAAATACACGATTATTTTATTAATTAGTTAATACAATATATTTTAAATTTAGGTGTAAGAATAATCATATTTTTAATATTGAGAAAACTTCTTTTAATATTTCTTTCTTAATTTGTCAATTTAAGCATATATACAAAAAAATTTTTTTGTGTCGTTCAAGTGGCATTCAAATCCATCAGAATTAAAACTTCTTTTTCATATTATTTCAGAAAACATTTGTCAATCACTAAGATTATAACCATTGACATATTCAGTCAAATTTGCAAACGATTAAAAATCGTACAACTTGGCATTTAAAAGATTCTGGAAAATAACTATAAATTAATAAATAGAAATTAATAGAATAAATAAAATAAGTTGTAATTTTCCATGATTTTTAACGTTCTCAAATGTGCGATTGTTTTATTAATTAATTAATGTTACATATTTTAAACTTAGGTTTAATATTAAACATATTTTTATGTTATTGAGAAAAACTTCTTTTAATATTACTTTTTTAATTTGTCAATCCAATCATATAAAACAAAAATTTTTAGTGGTGTTCAAGTTGTATTCAGATCCATCAGAATTAAAACTTCTCTTTCATACTATTTCAGAAAACATTTGTCAATCACAAAGCTTTTAACAAGTGACATATTCAGCCAAATTTGCAAACGATTAAAAATCGTACAACTTGAGATTTTAAAAACCTGCGAAAATACCTTATAGTAATCTTCCATGATCTTTAATGTTCTCAAATATACGATTGTTTTATTAATTAATTAAAGTAATATATTTTAAAATTATCTGTAAGATAATCATATTCTTAATATTATTGAGAAAAAATTCTTTTAACATTAATTTTTTAATTTTTCAATCTAATCATATAAAACAAAAAAATTTAGTGGCTTTGAAGTTGTACTAAAATTTATCAGAATTAAAACTTCTTTTTCTTATTATTTCAGAAAACATTTGTCAGTCACTAAGCTTATAACGATTGGCATATTCAGCCAAATTTGCAGACGATTAAAAATCGTACAACTTGAGATTTTAAAGACCTGGGAAAATACCTTGTAGTAATTTTCTCTGTTCTTTAATGTTCTCAAATGTGAGATTGTTTTATTAATTAATTATGTAATATATTTTAAGCTTGGGTTTAAGAATAAACATATTTTTATTATTATTGAGAAAAACTTCTTATAATATTACTTCTTTAATTTGTCAATCTAAGCAAATAACACTTGGCATATTCAACCAAATTTTAATCGAATATTGAACTACCAAGAAACGAATATATATAGAAACATATAGAATGTATATAGAAACTAGTAAGAGAGGAATGTATATATAGAATATATAGTGAGAAAGGAATATATATATAGAATATATAGTAAGAAACGAATAAAGTAACAAATATTAAAGGCCTTGCGAAAATTCCTAATAAACAAAACGAAAAAAAGTAATAGTAAATATAAAGTAAAAACAAATACAAAAAATTTTAATGACCCTCAAGTTGTTTTCAGATCCATTAGAACTAAAACTTCTTTTTCATATTATTTCAGAAAACATTTGTCAATCCCTAAGCTTATAACGATTAACATATTCAGCCAAATTTGCAAATGATTAAAAATCGTACAACTTAACATTTTAAAGATCCTGGAAAATAACTATAAATTAATAAATAGAAATTAACAGAATAAATAAAATAAATAGTAATTTTCCATGATGTTTAACATTCTCAAATGTGCGATTGTTTTATTAATTAGTTAATATAACATATTTTAAACTTAGGTTTAATATTAAACAATTTTTTAATGTTAATGAGAAAAACTTTTAATATTAGTTTTTTAATTTGTCAATCAAATCATATAAAATAAAAAATTTTTTCGGTGTTCAAGTTTTGTTCAGATCCATCAGAATTAAAACTTCTTTTTCATATTATTTCAGAAAACATTTGTCAATCACTAAGCTTTTAACAAGTGACATATTCATCCAAATTTGCAAACGATTAAAAATCGTACAACTTGAGATTTTAAAGACCTGGGAAAATAACTTATAGTAATTTTCCATGCTCTCAAATATGCGATTATTTTATTAATTAGTTAATATAATATATTTTAAACTTTTTAATTTATTAAAATTAAACATATTTTTATTATTATTGAGAAAACTTCTTTTAATATTACTTTCTTAATTTCTAAATCTAATCATATAAAACAAAAAATTTTATCGGTGTTCAAGTTTTATTCAGATCCATCAGAATTAAAATTTCTTTTTCATATTATTTCAGAAAACATTTGTCAATCACTAAGCTTATAACGATTGGAAAATTTGCAAGCAAGCAAAAATGCTTCATCTTGAGGTTTCAAAGACCAGGAAAAATACGTTGTAGTAATTTTCCATGATCTTTAACGTTCTCAAATATGCGATTGTTTTATTAATTTATTATGTTATATATTTAAGCTTGGGTTTAATAATCATATTTTAATATTATTGAAAAACTTTTAATTTTAATTTTTTTAATTTGTCAATCTAAATGTCAATCAACAAAAATGTAGTTTACGTTCAAGTTTATACAAATCGATCAGAATTTTAAAAAAAGAAATATAAAGAAAAATAAATAAAAAATGTTTTATAATTAGTTAAATATATATTTTAAATTTAGGTGTAAGATAATCATATTCTTAATATTATTGAGAAAAACTTCTTATAATATTACTTCTTTAATTTGTCAATCTAAGCAAATAACACTTGGCATATTCAACGAAATTTTAATCGAATATTGAACTAGTAAGAAACGAATATATATAGAAACGAATATATATAGAATATATAGTAGGAAAAGAACATATATACAATATATAGTAAGAAAAGAATATATATATAGAATATATAGTAAGAAAGGAATGTAATGTAACAAATATTAAAGTCCTTGCGAAATTCCTAATAAACAAAACGAAAAAAAGAAATAGTAAATATTAAGTAAAAACAAATACAACAAATTTTAAACTTAGGTTTAATATTAAACATATTTTTAATGTTAATGAGAATAACTTTTTTTAATATTACTTTTTTTAATTTGTCAATTTAAGTATATAAAACTAGGTATAATTCGCTAAATTTACGAACGAAAAAAATCTAGTACTACAAATTCAAATGTTAAACACCCTGGGAAAATTTCTCTTGATGGACAAAATAAATAAATAAATATTACGTATCAGGTAAAAATAAATAAAAACAGTATCAATTTCGTTTTCCCGCTTCTTCGATTACAGATCAAACATGGCGGTAGTCGAGGCTCCCTCATTTAGTGATCTTATATCTAACCGTGACGTCAATTGATTAAAACCACGTGATATCGCGCGGGTGGTTCCGCAGACGGGTGGGTGGGTATGTGCGCCGAGAGAAAAACAGAAAGTAATAAAAAAAAACAAAAAAAAACAACACAATGAACCAGATAAAATGTGAAGGGAGAGAGAGAAAGAAAAAAAAATAAAGAAAACACTCCAGCTCCGAAACGGGGGCGCCGCGTATGTTTTATACGGGTTGATACGGGATATGTGTAGGCGATAGCTTGAGATGTTGATGTGACCAGAAGAACTTAACTGTCACACCCTGCAAGCCGGGGGTCGATCTACGAGCCAGCTGCGTGCCAGGATGACTTTCTCGTGTTAGTAAATCAAAAAACGTTCTTATAATAAGGACGGTTGTTCTATGGGAAAAAATGGCCTGGCTGTGTGAGAGGCTTACGGAACGGCGACGACAGATTTCTTTAAACAGTTGCTGGATTTTATGTTTATGTTTTATTTTATTTTATTTCCACCACCCCCTTTCCCCCGCTTCTATCTCCTGGTGAGCGCGATTTACGGATCTGGGGTCGTCACCCCCTTCCCGTCGTTCCCCCGCAGTTCAAATATGTGCGAAGGCAGGTGCTGTAACTGATAAGGGACAGTGCTGATAACTTCGTGTTATGACAACCAGGGGAAATACGTGCTGGTGGAGGCAGAATTATAGCTAATGAAATACCACGAAATGCGACATAAAAGGGGGAGTGGTCAAGCAAGGCCTTAATCAGAAGCAGTTTTTCTGACTGCTATCTTGGCTTAGGGATTTTTGGATTTAATACATACCATAGCAGAGGTAGGCAACGCGGCGCCCGCGGGCGCCATGGCGCCCCCGATCGATTTTTAATGCGCCCTCGCTGGACTAATGTAAATGTATGATAGCCAGAGCGATTTACTTACTCCTGTCAAACGGCGATATACAGCAAGTAGTCAGTTGAGTTTAGGATTGTGCATAGATTAGCAGTTTGCTAACCTTGAGCTTATCTAATAACACGCACGTATTTTTTGTTAGTGTGTGATCGTATTTCGAATAGACCACGCGTAGACCGTGCATTTAAAACTACCAAGTAATCCGAAATAATTCTTTTCTTTCAAAACCTTTCATGGATAAATGTAAAAGAAAAAGAACATATTATTTTAACGATGAATGGGAACATCTATATTGGTTCGTTGATTACAAAGGGAAGTGTATTTGTTTGTTGTGTAATAATAGTGTTGTGATTCCCAAGAAAAGTAATATTGAACGACATTTTAAGACCGTTCATACCAATTTTGATAGTGACTATCCAATGAACTCTGAAATTAGAAGAAAAAAAATTATTTCTTTATAATGTTCAATAACTAACCAGCAAAGTTTTTTTACTAAATCACTGCAACAACATAAAGCAGCAACGATCGCGTCATATAAAATATCGCATTTGCTAGCTAAGAATAAAAAACCATTTACAGATGGAGAATTAGTGAAAGAAGCCATGTTAGAAGCTGCTGATTCACTTTTTGAAGAATTTAATAATAAAAAAGAAATAGTTTCAGCTATAAACACGTTGCAAGACACTCAGGTTTCACACTAAATTATATGTATCATTAGGTATGACACCAAAAAAAAAAGTTATAAGAATCTGTTTTTTTTTAATGCCTATTTATACCTGTTGATTATCTGTAAAATATGCGCCCTAGGTGATTTTCAAATTTAGTATTGCGCCCTTAAGGACAAACAGGTTGCCGACCCTTGTACCATAGCATTGAGGGCAAGGTCCAACATAGAACCCTTGTTCCTTCAGCACAATTCTGTTTATGTGTCCCTCTTTTCACATTATATACATATTCACATAAAAATGGTAATTTAAAATTGAGGAGCAGATTTTAAGGGAAAAGAGACATTGGAGAATTGAAAATTACTGCTAGAATTCAAAATAGGTTTGGTTTGGTTTGGAGCGCTAAGGTCTACTTTTTTGCACACGAGGGCTAATGAGACCGGGACCTACTGCTTAAAGCCGATTCCGAACGGTTACGAACATCCATGCCATAGTGGGATTCGAACCCACGAACTCCGATACCGACGATCAGAAAAAATAAATGAAATTCATTTACTCGCAAGTAATTTTTAAAATATGTTTACTTGAAATTAAATTTTTAGATCAAATAGAAGTTAATTATCAGTTTTATTCCGTAAACCTAAAACTTTAAAGGTAATTGACATTTTAAAATTTAAAAAGATTTAACTGTTAAGAAATTGAAAACTGAAATATTAAAAATGAAAAATATATGAAATTCCTTTACTCGCTAGATAACTTTTAAAATACGTTTATTTGAAATTAAATTTTTAGATCAAATAGAAGTTTATTTTCAGTTTTCTTCTGTAAACCTAAAATTTAAAGGTAATTGAAATTTTAAAATTTAAAAAGACTGAATTCTCAAGAAATTGAAAATTTAATTTTTAAAAAGGAAAAGAAAAATCAAATTTATTTACTTGCAAGATAACTTTTAAAATAGATTTATTTCAAGTTAAATTTTTAGATTAAATGCAAGTTAATTATCTGTTTTCTTCTGTAAATCTAAAACTTTAAAGGTAATTGGCATTTTAAAACTTAAAAAGACTTAATTGTTAAGGAATTAAAAATTTAAACATTAAAAATAAGAAATAAATTAAATTCACTTACTTGCAAGATAACTTTTAAAATACCTTTATTTGAAACAAAATTTTTAGAGCAAAATATCAGTTTTTTTCCGTCAACTTAAAACTTCAAAGGTAATTGAAATTTTAAAATTTAAAAAGACTTAAATGTCAAGAAATTGAATATTGAAATATTAAAAATGAAAAATAAATGGAATTCACTTACTCACAAGATAACTTTTATTATATGTTTATTTGAAACAAAATTTTTAGATCAAATGAACAAAGAATCAATTTTTGTAAAACTTTAAAGGTAATTGATATTTTAAAATTCAAATGTTAAGAAATTGAAAATTTAAATATTAAAAATGAAATTATTAGTTTTCTTCTGTAAATCTAAAATTTTAAAAGTAATTGACATTTTAAAATTTAAAAAGTGTTAAATGTCAAGAAATTGAAAATTGAAATATTAAACATAAAAAATAAATGAAATCCAATTACTCGCAAGATAATTTTTAATATACTTTAATTTGAAACTAAATTTTTAGATCAAAATGATGCAAAATATGATTTTTTTCTGTAAATCTAAAACTTTAAAGTAATTGACATTCTAAAATTTAAAATGACTTAAATGTTAAGAAATTTAAATATTAAAAAGGGAACAATGAATTTTCTTCGGTAAATCTAAATTTTTAAAGGTAGCTGACATTTTAAAATTTAAAAAGACTTAATTGTTAAGAAATTGAAAATTTAATTATTAAAAATGAAAAATATATGAAATTCATTTACTCGCAAGATAACTTTTATAATCCGTTTATTTAAAACTAAATTTTAAGATGAAAATGAAGAAAAATATGAGTTTTGTTCTGTAAGTCTAAAATCTTAAAGGTAGATGACATTTTAAAATTTAAAAAGACTTATATGTCCCAAAATTGAAAATTTAACTATTAAAAATGAAAAATATATGAAATTCATTTACTCGTAAGATAACTTTAAAATACATTTATTTGAAACTAAATTTTTAGATCAAATGAAGCAAAATATCAGTTTTCGTCCTTAAACTTAAAACTTTACAGATAATTGACATTTTGAAATTAAAAAAGACTTAATTGGTAAGAAATTGGAAATTTGATTATTAAAAATGAGAAATAAATGAAATTCACTTACTCGCAAGAAAACTTTTAAAATACGTTTATTTGAAACTAAATTTTTAGATCAAAAGGACGCAAAATATGAGTTTTCATCTGTAAATTTAATACTTTAAAGGTAATCAACGTTTTAAAATTAATAAAAACTTAGGTGTTAAAAAAAATTGAAAGTCTAAATATTAGAAAAGAAAAATAAATGAAATTCACTTACTCACAAGATAATTTGAAATTTCATTTATTTGAAACTAAATTTTTAGATCGAAATGAAGCAAAATACGAGTTTTCTTCTGTAAATTTAAAAATTTTAAAGCTAATTAACATTTTAAAATTTAAAAAGACTTTAATATTAAGAAATTGAAAATTTAAATTTTAAAAATGAAAATATGATTTTTCTTCTGTAAATCTAAAATTTTAAACGTAATTGACATTTTAAAATTTAAAAAGACTTAATTGTTCAGAAATTGAAAGTTTAATTATTAAAAATGAAAAATTCAATTACTTCCAAGATAACTTTTAAAATAAGTTTATTTGAAACTAAATTTTTAGATCAAAATGGAGCAAAATATGAGTTTTCTTCTGTAAAGGTAAACTTTAAAGGTAATTTATATTTTAAAATTTAAAAAGACTTAAATGTTAAGAAATTGAAAATCTAAATATTAGAAATGAAAATTAAAGAAAATTCACTTACTTGCAAGAATTTTTAAAATGCCTTTATTTGAAACTAAATTATTATATCAAAATGAAGTAAAATATGAGTTTTCTTCTGTAAATCTAAAACTTTAAAGTTATTGACATTTTTAAATTTAAAAAGACTGAATTGTTAAAAAGATTGAAAATCTAAATATTAGAAATGAAAAATAAATGAATATTACATATTAGCAAAACAACTCTTGAAATACTTTTAGTTAAAACTAAATTTTTAGATCAAATTAAAGTAAAAAATCAGTTTAATACAGTAAATCTTTAAAATTAAAGGTAATTGACATTTTTAAAGTTAAAAACGACTTCACTATTAAAACAAATTAAAAATTTAATAGTAACAATTTAAAACAAATTATTTCACTCTTTAACTTTTAAAATATATTTATTTAAAATTAAATTTTTAGATCAAATTAAAGTAAAATATCAGTCAGTGTGTGTTGAATGTATATGAATCACTTTCTAAATGAAATAATTAGACATAATGACTTTTTAAATGAAATAATTAGACATTTTCAAATTTAAAATGGCTGAACTGGTAAAAAAAAATTGAAAATCTAAATATAAGAAATGAAAAATAAATGAAATTTAAGTACTAGCAAAATAAATCTTGAAATATGTTTAGCTAAAACTAAATTTTTAGATCAAATTAAAGTAAAAAAAAAATCAGTTTAATACAGTAAATCTTTAAAATTAAAGGTAATTGACATTTTTAAAGTTAAAAACGACTTCACTATTAAAACAAATTAAAAATTTAATAGTAACAATTTAAAACAAATTATTTCACTCTTTAACTTTTAAAATATATTTATTTAAAATTAAATTTTTAGATCAAATTAAAGTAAAATATCAGTCAGTGTGTGTTGAATGTATATGAATCACATTCTAAATGAAATAATTACACATTTTTAAATTTAAAATGACAGAACTGTTAAAAAATTGAAAATTTGAACATTAAAAATGAAAAATAAATGAAATTTACGTACTAGCAAAATAACTCTTGAAATGCGTTTAGTTAAAACTAAATTTTTAGATCAAAATGAAGCAAAATATGAGTTTTCTTCAGTAAATCTTTAACATTAAAGTTAATTAACATTTTTAAATTTAAAAAGACTTAACTGTTAAAAAAATTGAAAGTCTAAATATTAAAAATAGAAAATAAATATCTCATTCTTTAACTTTTAAAATATATTTATTTTAAATTAAATTTTTAGATCACATTGAAGTAAAACATCAGTTAGTATGTGTTGAATGCATATGAATAACTTTCTAAGTGAAATAATTAGACATAATGAAATTTTAAATGAAATAATTAGGCATTTTTAAATTTAAAATGACTGAACTGTTAAAAAATTTGAAAATCTAAATATAAGAAATGAAAAATAAATGAAATTTAAGTACTAGCAAAATAACTCTTGAAATACGTTTAGTTAAAACTAAATTTTTAGATCAAATTAAAGTAAAAAATCAGTTTACTACAGTAAATCTTTAACATTAAAGGTAATTGATATTTTTTAAATTAAAAACGACTTCACTATTAAAACAAATTGAAAATTTAATAGTAAAAATGGAAAACAAATTCTCTCACTCTTTAACTTTTAAATATATTTATTTTAAATTAAATTTTTAGATCACATTGAAGTAAAACATCAGTCAGAATGTATTGAATGTATATGAATCACTTTCTAAATGAAATAATTAGACATAATGACATTTAAATGAAATAATTAGACATTTTTAAATTTAAAATGACTGAACTGCTAAAAAATTGAAAATCTAAATATTAGAAATGAAAAATAAATGAAATTTAAGTACTAGCAAAATAACTCTTGAAATACGTTTAGTTAAAACTAAATTTTTAGATCAAATTAAAGTAAAAAATCAGTTTAATACAGTAAATCTTTAACATTAAAGGTAATTGACATTTTTAAAATTAAAAACGACTTCACTATTAAAACAAATTGAAAATTTAATAGTAAAAATGGAAAATAAATTCTCTCACTCTTTAACTTTTAAAATATATTTATTTAAAATTGAATTTTTAGATCAAATTAAAGTAAAATATCAGTCAGTATGTGCTGAATGTATATGAATCACTTTCTAAATGAAATAATTAGACATTTTTAAATTTAAAATGACTGAACTGTTAAAAAAATTGAAAATCTAAACATTAGAAATGAAAAATAAATGAAATTTAAGTACTAGCAAAATAATTCTTGAATTAGTTAAAACTAAATTTTTAGATCAAATTAAAGTAAAAAATCAGTTTAATACGGTAAATCTTTAACATTAAAGGTAATTGACATTTTTTAAATTAAAAACGACTTAACTATTAAAACAAATTGAAAATTTAATAGTAAAAATGGAAAACAAATTCTCTCACTCTTTAACTTTTAAATATATTTATTTTAAATTAAATTTTTAGATCACATTGAAGTAAAATATCAGTCAGAATGTGTTGAATGTATATGAATCACTTTCTAAATGAAATAATTAGACATTTTTAAATTTAAAATGACTGAACTGTTAAAAAAATTGAAAATCTAAATATTAGAAATGAAAAATAAATGAAATTTAAGTACTAGCAAAATAAATCTTGAATTAGTTAAAACTAAATTTTTAGATCAAATTAAAGTAAAATATCAGCTTAATACAGTAAATCTTTAACATTAAAAGTAATTGATATTTTTAAAATTAAAAACGACTTAACTATTAAAACAAATTCAAAATTTAATAGTAAAAATGGAAAATATATTCTTTTACTCTTTAACTTTTAAAAAATATTTATTTTAAATTAAATTTTTAGATCAAATTTTTAGATGAAATTGAAGTAAAATATCAGTCAGAATGTGTTGAATGTATATGAATCACTTTCTAAATGAAATAATTAGACATTTTTAAATTTAAAATCACTGAACTGTTAAAAAAATTGAAAATCTAAATATAAGAAATGAAAAATAAATGAAATTTAAGTACTAGCAAAATAACTCTTGAAATACGTTTAGTTAAAACTAAATTTTTAGATCAAATTAAAGTAAAAAATCAGTTTAATTACAGTAAATCTTTAACATTAAAGGTAATTGATATTTTTTAAATTAAAAACGACTTAACTATTAAAACAAATTCAAAATTTAATAGTAAAAATGGAAAATATATTCTTTTACTCTTTAACTTTTAAAAAATATTTATTTTAAATTAAATTTTTAGATCACATTGAAGTAAAACATCAGTCAGAATGTGTTGAATGTATATGAATAACTTTCTAAGTGAAATAATTAGACATAATGAAATTTTAAATGAAATAATTAGGCATTTTTAAATTTAAAATGACTGAACTGTTAAAAAATTTGAAAATCTAAATATAAGAAATGAAAAATAAATGAAATTTAAGTACTAGCAAAATAACTCTTGAAATACGTTTAGTTAAAACTAAATTTTTAGATCAAATTAAAGTAAAAAATCAGTTTACTACAGTAAATCTTTAACATTAAAGGTAATTGACATTTTTAAAATTAAAAACGACTTAACTATTAAAACAAATTGAAAATTTAATAGTAAAAATGAAAAATAAATTCTTTTACTCTTTAACTTGTAAATATATTTATTTTAAATTAAATTTTTAAATCAAATTAAAGTAAAATATCAGTCAGTATGTGTTGAATGTATATGAATCACTTTCTAAATGAAATAATTAGACATTTTTAAATTTAAAATGACTAAACCGTTAAAAAAATTGAAAATCTAAATATTAGAAATGAAAAATAAATTAAATTTAAGTACTAGCAAAATAAATTTTGAATTAGTTAAAACTAAATTTTTAGATCAAATTAAAGTAAAAAATCAGTTTAATACAGTAAATCTTTAACATTAAAGGTAATTGACATTTTTTAAATTAAAAACGACTTAACTATTAAAACAAATTGAAAATTTAATAGTAAAAATGGAAAGTAGATTCTCTCACTCTTTAACTTTTAAAATATATTTATTTAAAATTAAATTTTTAGATCAAATTAAAGTAAAATATCAGTCAGTGTGTGTTGAATGTATATGAATCACTTTCTAAATGAAATAATTAGACATTTTTAAATTTAAAATGACTGAACTGTTAAAAAAATTGAAAATCTAAATATTAGAAATGAAAAATAAATGAAATTTAAGTACTAGCAAAATAATTTTTGAAATACGTTTAGTTAAAACTAAATTTTTAGATCAAATTAAAGTAAAAAATCAGTTTACTACAGTAAATCTTTAACATTAAAGGTAATTGTCATTTTTAAAATTAAAAACGACTTAACTATTAAAACAAATTGAAAATTTAATAGTAAAAATAGAAAATAAATGCTTTCACTCTTTAAAATTTAAATATATTTATTTTAAATTAAATTTTTAAATCAAATTAAAGTAAAATATCAGTCAGTATGTGTTGAATGCATATGAATCACTTTCTAAATCAAATAATTAGACATAATGACTTTTTAAAGAAAATAATTAGACATTTTTAAATTTAAAATGACTGAACTGTTAAAAAAAATTGAAAATCTAAATATTAGAAATGAAAAATAAATGAAATTTAAGTACTAGAAAAATAACTCTTGAAATACGCTTAGTTAAAACTAAATTTTTAGATCAAATTAAAGTAAAAAAATCAGTTTAATACAGTAAATCTTTAACATTAAAGGTAATTGACATTTTTAAAATTAAAAACGACTTAACTATTAAAACAAATTGAAAATTTAATAGTAAAAGTATAAAGTAGATTCTCTCACTCTTTAACTTTTAAATATATTTATTTTAAATTAAATTTTTAAATCAAATTAAAGTAAAATATCAGTCAGTATGTGTTGAATGCATATGAATCACTTTCTAAATCAAATAATTAGACATAATGACTTTTTAAATAAAATAATTAGACATTTTTAAATTTAAAATGACTGAACTGTTAAAAAAATTGAAAATCTAAATATTAGAAATGAAAAATAAATGAAATTTAAGTACTAGCAAAATAAATCTTGAATTAGTTAAAACTGAATTTTTAGATCAAATTAAAGTAAAAAATCAGTTTAATACAGTAAATCTTTAACATTAAAGGTAATTGACATTTTTTAAATTAAAAACGACTTAACTATTAAAACAAATTGAAAATTTAATAGTAAAAATGGAAAATACATTCTTTCACTCTTTAACTTTTAAAATATATTTATTTAAAATTAAATTTTTAGATCAAATTGAAGTAAAATATCAGTCAGAATGTGTTGAATGTATATGAATCACTTTCTAAATGAAATAATTAGACATTTTTAAATTTAAAATGACTGAACTGTTAAAAAAATTGAAAATCTAAATATTAGAAATGAAAAATAAATGAAATTTAAGTACTATCAAAATAAATCTTGAATTAGTTAAAACTGAATTTTTAGATCAAATTAAAGTAAAAATTCAGTTTAATACAGTAAATCTTTAACATTAAAGGTAATTGACATTTTTAAAATTAAAAACGACTTAACTATTAAAACAAATTGAAAAATTTAATAGTAAAAATGGGAAATAAATTCTTTTACTCTTTAACTTGTAAATATATTTATTTTAAATTAAATTTTTAAATCAAATTAAAGTAAAATATCAGTCAGTATGTGTTGAATGTATATGAATCACTTTCTAAATGAAATAATTAGACATTTTTAAATTTAAAATGACTGAACTGTTAAAAAAATTGAAAATCTAAATATTAGAAATGAAAAATAAATGAAATTTAAGTACTATCAAAATAAATCTTGAATTAGTTAAAACTGAATTTTTAGATCAAATTAAAGTAAAAATTCAGTTTAATACAGTAAATCTTTAACATTAAAGGTAATTGACATTTTTAAAATTAAAAACGACTTAACTATTAAAACAAATTAAAAATTTAATAGTAAAAATGGAAAATAAATTCTCTCAGTCTTTAACTTTTAAATATATTTATTTTAAATTAAATTTTTAAATCAAATTAAAGTAAAATATCAGTCAGTATGTGTTGAATGTATATGAATCACTTTCTAAATGAAATAATTAGACATTTTTAAATTTAAAATGACTGAACTGCTAAAAAATTGAAAATCTAAATATTAGAAATGAAAAATAAATGAAATTTAAGTACTAGCAAAATAATTCTTGAATTAGTTAAAACTAAATTTTTAGATCAAATTAAAGTAAAAAATCAGTTTAATACGGTAAATCTTTAACATTAAAGGTAATTGACATTTTTAAAATTAAAAACGACTTAACTATTAAAACAAATTGAAAATTTAATAGTAAAAATGGAAAGTAGATTCTCTCACTCTTTAACTTTTAAAATATATTTATTTAAAATTAAATTTTTTTTATCAAATTGAAGTAAAATATCAGTCAGAATGTGTTGAATGTATATGAATCACTTTCTAAATGAAATAATTAGACATTTTTAAATTTAAAATGACTAAACCGTTAAAAAAATTGAAAATCTAAATATTAGAAATGAAAAATAAATTAAATTTAAGTACTAGCAAAATAAATTTTGAATTAGTTAAAACTAAATTTTTAGATCAAATTAAAGTAAAAAAAAATCAGTTTACTACAGTAAATCTTTAGCATTAAGGGTAATAAATTTTTAGATCAAATTAAAGTAAAAAATCAGTTTACTACAGTAAATCTTTAGCATTAAGGGTAATTGACAATTTTAAAAT
Organism: Pardosa pseudoannulata; assembly: GCA_032207245.1. Taxonomy (NCBI): domain Eukaryota; kingdom Metazoa; phylum Arthropoda; class Arachnida; order Araneae; family Lycosidae; genus Pardosa; species Pardosa pseudoannulata. The sequence goes on along the minus strand of CM063507.1, from coordinate 52,674,877 downwards.
TATAAACGACTTAACTATTAAAACAAATTGAAAATTTAATAGTAAAAATGGAAAATACATTCTTTCACTCTTTAACTTTTAAAATATATTTATTTTAAATTAAATTTTTAGATCAAATTAAAGTAAAATATCAGTCAGAATGTGTTGAATGTATATGAATCACTTTCTAAATGAAATAATTAGACATAATGACTTTTTAAATGAAATAATTAGACATTTTTAAATTTAAAATGGCTGAACTGTTAAAAAAATTGAAAATCTTAATATTAGAAATGAAAAATAAATGAAATTTAAGTACTAGCAAAATAACTCTTGAAATACGTTTAGTTAAAACTAAATTTTTATATCAAAATAAAGTAAAAAATCAGTTTACTACAGTAAATATTAAACAATTAAAAGAAATTAAAAATTTAATAGTAAAAATGGAAAATAAATTCTCTCACTCTTTCACTTTTAAATATATTTATTTTAAATTAAACTTTTAAATCAAATTAAAGTAAAATATCAGTCAGAATGTGTTGAATGTATACGAATCACTTTCTAAATGAAATAATTAGACATAATGACTTCCTAAATGAAATAATCAGACATTTTTAAATTTAAAATCACTGAACTGTTAAAAAAATTGAAAATCTAAATATAAGAAATGAAAAATAAATGAAATTTAAGTACTAGCAAAATAACTCTTGAAATACGTTTAGTTAAAACTAAATTTTTAGATCAAATTAAAGTAAAAAATCAGTTTAATACAGTAAATCTTTAACATTAAAGGTAATTGATATTTTTTAAATTAAAAACGACTTAACTATTAAACCAAATTGAAAATTTAATAGTAAGAATGGAAAGTAGATTCTCTCACTCTTTAACTTTTAAAATATATTTATTTAAAATTAAATTTTTTTTATCAAATTGAAGTAAAATATCAGTCAGTATGTGCTGAATGTATATGAATCACTGACTTTCTAAATGAAATAATTAGTCATAATGAATGCAAATTTTTTTCTAATATATACAATTAAGTACAATTAGACCATACGCTATTATAAATTTATACCATGCATTACCTTCAAATATTATTACTACAATGTCATTTTCAGACCTATTAAAAACTCGATTTACATTTGTGCAAAGAGTTACATTTATTGTAAATTGGTCTTTGGAAGTAATAATAATATGTGCTGAATGTAAATCAGTGACTAATCCAAATGAAATAATTAGCCATAATAAATATTAATCATTTCAAATGTTCACCGTTTATATTTTACATTGGTCTTCAAAAATTATTATTAAAATGGCGTTTTAAGGTCATTTAGAAAATCAATTGACATTTGTACACATGGTGCTCTTTATTGTAAATTGGTCCCTGAAAATAAAGTAGAATGATATCGAATGCATATAAATCAGTGGCTAATATAAATGAAATAATCGCGGAATTCCCAGACAGTGAATAATCCCTCCATGCTAATAGTAAACGCCCAGAGGCGTGCCTTTCACTTAGTTAAAATTAGATTTTCCATCCGCCTCAATTATTCCCCATTGAAATTCTGAAATCGTTCTTTTTTTATTTATCATCTCCCTCCGGGAGACACTGAATTATTACATAGTTAACCACTCCACAGTATGACCTGTGCACTTCTCAATGTATCGAATAGGGACTTCCCTGATTTCTATGATGGCTTTATTTTACACAATCATCCGATTTTTTCAAATTCTTTATTTATTTATTTATTTATTTTTCTGGTTGAACGATGGCCGAATGGTAGAGCGCTGCTCTTCGGAACCGGAGTTCGCGGGTTCGAATCCCGCTACTGGCATGGATGTTTGTAGCCGTTCGAAATTCCCTCAGTATCTCCACAGGTTCCAAATCTCGGATAGCTCATCGGAAGATTGTGTCTGCGGTGTAGTCGGTGACTACAATCATATATATATATATATATATATATATATATATATATATATATATATATATATATATATATATATATATATATATATATATATATATATATATATATATATATATATATATATATATATATATATATATATATATATATATATATATATA
>CM063507.1:52615309-52667809 GCA_032207245.1 Pardosa pseudoannulata | reverse complement strand
CAAGAGAACGGCACACAAGTTGAAGTCTAATTGAAATTTTATTAAGATCTGCTCGAAAAGGACATCTTCACTAGTCAGCGGCAGACGAGAGAATGCACACGGAAACCCGTGCTGGATCAGAGGTGGACCCCATAGCGAGAAGTATTGAATTTTCCCAAGGGACAAGAAACATAGTCTGAAAACTTAGCACATTGTAGGAGTGAGATATTTTATTGAGATAGCTAAAGAATGTGTTGAATGGACAGAAAATTTACATGTATTGCACCGAAAGCTTTAAAAAAAGGGTTGGAAGAATTTTAAGTCGAGGACACACCTTTGATTAAAACATTATGTGGCTGGGAAAATAGATTTGAAGGAATTAGATTGAAAGAGATGTGAATTTTAAGAAAATATTAAAGAGAATTAATTTTGATATATTACCAAGGCTGTAGGTGATGGGGTGGGTTTAGGGGACTTGTCCCCCCTCTGAAATTTTTAAAGACCGCTTCGTGGAAAGAAAATGGATCATGTGTGATGTGTGACAGAAGTGACGGGAATGTGCTGAGAACAGTGACGTTGAGTTAAAAAGTATGTTCAAACTGTATTCGACAAGAGCAGATGGACTTGCATTTTTGGCAATTGATCACACTATTGTTGCACAATCCGAAGAAATTGTGAAAATGTTTTGGGGAAAGTTTCAAAAATAGAATATGCAGGTATTTATAATATACAGGTAAAAGTTTTCACATTTTCATTATTATTTTTCTTCAGTTATACTTCTGTTTTAAAAACTTAGCATTTAATGCCATGTATATTTTATATCGTTCAATGTTAATTTTATTATTAAATTGATTGTGTAGTTAGCATATTACTCATTCAAAACTATAAATTTGTTCATTAAATCATTTTTTAATTATTTTGATGTTTTAAAATCTTATTGTATTATGATACTTATCAGGATACTTATCGGTATCATTCACGAAAAGCAATGTTCCCCCTCCCAAAATAATTTCTTGCTAAGGCCATGTATATTGCATATATATATATATATATATATATATATATATATATATATATATTATGATATATATATATATATATATATATATAATATATATACATATATATATACATATATATATATATATATATATATATATAACATATATAAATGTATATATATATATTACATATATATATATATATATATATATATAGATGTGTATATATATGTATATATATATATTACATATATATGCATACATATATATACATATATATATATATACATATATATATATATATATTTATATGCATACATATATCTATATCATATATATAGTACATATATATATACTTATATATACATATACATATATATATATATATTTATACATATATATATATATATATATATATATATATTATAAATATATATATATATTTATATATATATACATATATACATATATATACATATATATATTATATATATGTATATATATATATATATATATATATATATATATATATATATATATATGTATATATATATATATATATTATATATATATATATAACATATATATATATATACATTATATATATAAACATATACATATATATATATATATATATATATATATATATATATATATATATACCATATATATATATACATATATCATATATATATACATAATATATACGATATATATATATATATATATATATATATATATTATATATATTATATATATATATATATATATATATACATATATATATATATATATATATATATATTGGACAGACCATAAGATAGGCAAGATTTATCTTACCTATCCTGTACTGAAATAACTACAAACCCTTAATATCCATAGTTCCTCCTGGACCCCACACGAGGATTCAGGCCGTTATCTGTTGTAAGTTCCGTTGTTTTCCATCAATTTCAAAGAATGGAATACAGAGATAAGAACAGAACCCTTCTCCCCCCACCTACATGCCAACATCATCTTCCCGTAAACTCTTAACTCGATACAATTATGCCCTACAGCTGAGATTCTTAAATTATCCAAACAAGTTCAAGGACTCGTATTCTTTCAAATTCACAAATTATTGTTTAATTCTTTGGATTGAGAGGTGATCCTCGCATTGAGTTGTACTCTGCATCTCAGTATTCTGACATTATTAAGATATCCTAACACATTCAAGGATTCGTATTCTTCCAAAATTCTCAAATTTTTTTTCATTTCTTTGGACTGATAAGTGATCATCACATTGAGCTGTTCACTGAATCTCAGTATTCTAGCATTATTAAGATATCCTAACACATTCAAGGATTCGTATTCTACTTAATTCTCAATTTATTTTTCATTTTTTTGGACTGATAGCGATCCTCGCATTGAGTTCTACGTTGCAACTCAGTATTCTGAGATTTTTAAGTTATCCTAACATATTCAAGGATCACACACAAGTATTATTCCTAAATTAATAATTTATTTATAATTCAGTGGATTGAGAGATGATCTTCGCATTGGATTCTACCCTACATCTAAGTATTTTGAGATTCTTAAGTTATCCTAACACATTGAAGGATTCGTATTCTTCCAAAATTCTCAAATTATTTTCATTTCTTTGGACTGATATGTGATCATCACATTGCATTGAGTTCTTCGCTGCATCTCAGTATTCTGAGATTTTTATGTTATCCTAACACCTTTAAGGATCATACTCAAGTATTCTTCAAAACTTCAGAAAATATTTTTTTATTTCTTTAGATTGAAAGATGATTCCCGCATTGAGTTCTACACTGCATCTCAGTATTTTGAGATTCTTAAGTTATCCTAACACAATAAAGTATTCGTATTCTTCTAAAATTCTCAAATTATTTTCATTTCTTTGGACTGATATGTGATCCTTGCATTGAGTTCTACACTGAATCTCAGTATTCTGATATTCTTAAGTTATCTTAACATATTGAATGATTCGTATTCTTCCAAAATTTTCAAATTATTTTTCATTTCTTTGGACTGATAGGCGATCCTCGCATTGAGTTCTACACTGCACCTGAGTATTTTGAGATTCTTAAGAATCCTAACACATTGAAGGATTCGTATTCTTCCAAAATTCTCAAATTATTTTCATTTCTTTGGACTGATATGTGATTCTTGCATTGAGTTCTTCGCTGCATCTCAGTATTCTGAGATTCTTATGTTATCCTAACACATTTAAGTATCACACTCAAGTATTCTTCCAAAAATCACAAAATATTTTTTAACTCTTTGGATTGAAAGATGATCCTCGCGTTGAGTTGTACACTGCATCTCAGTATTTTGAGATTCTTAAGTTATCCTAACACAATAAAGTATTCGTATTCTTCTAAAATTCTCAAATTATTTTTCATTTCTTTGGACTGATAGGTGATCCTCGCATTGAGTTTTTTTTAAGTCTTCACCTTAGTAAAAAAAAAAAAAAAATTCTGAGATTTTTAAGTTATCTTAATTCATTCAAGGATCACAAGTATTATTCCTAAATTCATAATTTATTTTTTAATTCATTGGATTGAGAGGTGATCCTCTCATTGAGTTCTACATTTAATCTCAGTATTTTGAGATTCTTAAGTTATCCTAACACATTGAAGCATTCATATTCTTCCAAAATACTCAAATTCCAAAATTTATTTTTAATTTACTTTGGAGTGATAGGTGATCCTTGTATTGAGTTCTACACTGAATCTCAGTATTCTAATGATTCTTAAGTTTATCTTAACACATTGAAGGATTCGTATTCTTTATAAATTCTCCAAATTATTTTCATTTCTTTGGACTGATATGTGACCCTTGCATTGAGTTCTACACTTAATCTCAGTATTCTGACATTATTAAGATATCCTAACACATTCAAGGATTCGTATTCTTCCAAAATTCTCAAATTATTTTCATTTCTTTGGACTGATATGTGATTCTTGCATTGAGTTCTTCGCTGCATCTTAGTATTCTGAGATTCTAATGTTTATCCTAACACTTATTAAAGATCACACACTAAGTATATCTTCCTAAATTTCACAAATTGTTTTTTTTAACTCTTTGGATTGAAAGGTGATCCTCGCATTGAGTTGTACACTGCATCTAAGTATTCTGTCATTAATAAGATATCCTAACACATTCAAGGATTAGTATTCTTTCTAAATACTCAAATTATTTTTCATTTCTTTGGACTGATAGGTGATCCTCGCATTGAGTTCTACGTTGCAACTTAGTATTCTGAGATTTTTAAGTTATCTTAATTCATTCAAGGATCACAAGTATTATTCCTAAATTCATAATTTATTTTTTAATTCATTGGATTGAGAGGTGATCCTCGCGTTGAGTTGTACACTGCATCTCAGTATTTTGAGATTCTTAAGTTATCCTAAGACATTGAAGTTTTCGTATTCTTCCAAAATTCTTAAATTATTTTCATTTCTTTCGACTGATATGTGATCCTTGCATTGAGTTCTTCGCTGTATATCAGTATTCTGAGATTCTTAAGTTACCCTAACACCTTTAAGAACCACACTCAAATAATCTTCCAAAAATCACAAATTATTTTTTAATTCTTTGGATTGAAAGGTGATCCTCGCATTGAGTTCTACACTAAATCTTAGTATTCTGAGATTCTTAAATTATCCTAACACATTAAAGGATTCGTATTCTTCCAAAATACTCAAATTATTTTCATTTCTTTGGACTGATATGTGATCCTTGCATTGCGTTCTACAGTGCATCTTAGTATTCTGAGATTCTTATGTTATCCTAACACATTGAAGTTTTCGTATTCTTCCAAAATTCTTAAATTATTTTCATTTCTTTCGACTGATATGTGATCCTTGCATTGAGTTCTTCGCTGTATATCAGTATTCTGAGATTCTTAAATTATCCTAACACATTAAAGGATTCGTATTCTTCCAGAATTGTTAAATTATTTTCAATTTTTTTGGACTGGGATGTGATCTTCGCATTGATTTCTACGCTGCATCTTAGTATTCTGAGATTCTTAAGTTATCCTAACACATTCAAGGATTACACACAAGTATTCTTCCAAAATTCACAAAAAATATTTTTCCATTCTTTGAATTGAAAAGTGATTCTCGCATTGAGTTCTACCCTGCATCTCAGTAATCTGAGATTCTTAAATTATCCTAACACATTCAAAAATCCGAAATTTCCGAAATTCTCAATATATTATTATTATTATTTTATTGATAGGTAGGTGATCATGTTCTACGTTTCATCTCAGTTTTATTAAGTTATCCCAACACGTTCAAGAACCCGTTTTCTTCCGAAATTCTCAAATTAAGTCAAACTAAACATTCAATGAAGCTATAAATAATGTCATTCAGACCAACGTATTGGATAGGAAAAACTTTCTTTTATGGCCAACAATCAAAAAGATGCAAATTAAATATAAGGTGTGAAATGTGACTAAAAAGAACATTTATAGACCTGCACCCGGAAAGTTCGTGCAAAAGATTACATGCACTACAGCAACTAGATATAATTCAAGAGTAGGTGACACCTGGAGCATGATTTAATGCTATTAATTAAAAAAATTACATTAATTTTAAGTTAACTCTTTAATGCCCATGCGCTAACCCATTAATCTTTTATGTCGAATATGTTTTGATGTGTATCTTCAATCTAATTGATTATGAACTGCACAGAGTAAAACAAATTTAAAATTAAAATTATTATTATAGTTATAAATTATTAGTATTATAGTTTATTATCGTTATCTATCACCTATGGTTTTAATAAACTTGTATGACGCCGTTAATTAAAAAAATATTTATAAGATAATTATTAAGTATCTAAGAACCTGTCTCACCAAAGTCGTTTAACGGCTAACGTCGATGAACCCATGGAGTCAAACTTTAGCGGGATGCAATTCTCCGTTTAAACAGAGATTAATCGTGGTTAGCAGTTAAACGACTGTGGTGATACCGGTCTTAGGTATCAAATGTAAATGAAGTGTAGTAAATATGATTACAGTAAACATTATACGTGTAGTACCATCATTTTACATAATCCTTGATTGGGTTCTCTTTTTCACCCACCCTTCCGTACTTCCCTGTCTCACACCCAGGTCTTCTATGGGCCAGTCTCACCAAAGTCATTTAACTGCTAATCGCGATTAATTTCTATTTAAACAGAGAATTAAGCCTCACCATTGGTTCGTTCCATGTGTTAATCGCGGTTAGCCGTTAAACGACTTTGGTGATACCGGTCTTAGGTATCAAATGTAAATGCAGTGCAGTAATTATGATTACAGTAAACATTACACAGTGCAGTAACAACATTTTACATAATACTTGATTGGGTTCTCTTTTTCACCCCCTCTTCCTTACTTCCCTCTCTCGCACCCCGGTCTTCTATGGGCCAGTCTCACCAAATTCGTTTAACGGTTAACCGCGATTAATCTCTGTTTAAACGGAGAATTACGTCTCACCATTGGTTGGCTCCAAGTCTTAATCGCGTAGATCAGTTAAACGACTTTGGTAAGACGGCCCTAAGTGTCAGATGTAAAGACAGGGCAATAAATAGTATTACAGTAAATATTACACAGTGCAGTAACACCATTTTACATAATCCTTGACTGAGTTCTTCTCCCTCCCTCCCTACTTCCCTTCGCGCCACTCTCTAGCATCCTAGGCTTCTATAGGCCAGGTTCACAAAAATCGTTTAACGGCTAACCGCGATTAATCTCTGTTTAAAAGGAGAATTATCACCATTGGTTGGCTCCAAGTGTTAATCGCGAAGATCCGTTAAACGACTTTGGTGAGACGGCCCTAAGTCATTTAGCCCCCTGCAAATCACGCCCTCTGTTGGTGGTTTTGTCTTCCAACCAATTTTACAAAAAATAAAAATTTTATAAAAATAGTTAAATTAACTTTAAAAACCACTATTTGTAAGATTTTGAAATATGCACTGCTAAAATTGCCAATCCTGAGAGTGGAAAAAGTGTGAAGGGAATTTACTTAAATATTATTGGTATAACAATGTATTAAAATTATCCGATTATCCGGATTGTTAACTGGATAGGCCTCTGCTTATATCTGTCTAGATAATCGGTGATTTACTGTGCATCGAAAATGTTCTTTATATATTCTTTATATATTATTGGTATAACAGTGTATTAAAATTATCCAATTATCCGGATTGTTAACTGGATAGGCCTTTGCCCATATCTGTCTAGATAATCAGCGATTTACTGTGTATCGAAAATGTCTTTATATATTCTGTATATATTATTGGTATAACAGTGTATTTAAATTATCCGATTATCCGGATTGTTAACTGGATAGGCCTCTGCCCATATCTGTCTAGATAATCGGTGATTTACTGTCATCGAAAATGTTCTTTATATATTCTTTCTATATTATTGGTATAACAGTGTATTAAAATTATCCGATTATCCGGATTGTTAACTGGATAGGTCTCTGCCCATATCTGTCTGGATAATCGGCGATTTACTGTGTATCGAAAATGTTCTTTTCCTCCCAATAGAATTTTACACATAATTTGTTCTGTTACAATTTGATGATTAAATAATTATGACAAGATTCTTTTGTTCGATTATAAAATATAATTTAGTTTATAGTGAAGTATGAGTAATATGTTTCTCAAAGTATTTTCGAAAACAATTTCATTTCATATTATTCAATATGCTATAAAGATACTTCAAAATGTCAGGGTTCAAAAAGGTATGTATTCAGATTGACTAGCACAAGTTTATAAACAAATTAAATTTTTAAAATGCACATTTTTTAAAAAATTCTACGATTTAAAAAATCTTACATCTGTTCAATCAAATTTTACTCATTTTTTCTCACCTGAAATATTGTACTAAAATAATTATTTAGTTAGAAAAAAAAAATTGTTAAAAATATCATGGTTGAAAATGAGTATTCAGATTTACTAGCACAAATTTATAACAAATTTCATTTTTAGAATTATCACAAATTATTGTATTAAAAAAAATCTATGTCTTAAAATTTTTTGTTTTTGCAATCAAATTTTACTCATGATTTACTCATCTGAAATGTGGCAACTAAATTAATTATATTAAGCACATTTTAGTTCGATTACACAAAGCAATTTCTTTTAAAGTTTGAGTAGCATGTTTCGTAATTATATTAAGAATAATTTAGTTAGCTTATACAAGACAATTTCTTTTAAAAATAGGTTTGAGTAGTATGTTTGGTAAATATATTTTTAAAAACAATTTTATTTCCTTTAATGTTATTCGATAAGCAATAAAGAAATTGTTAAAAATATCATGGTTGAAAAATAAGTATCCAGATTTACTAGCACAAATTTATATCAAGTTTCATTTTTAGAATTATCACAAATTTTTGTAATAAAAAAAATCTGTCTTAAAAATTTTACGTTTTTGCAATCAAATTTTATTCATGATTAACTCACCTGACATGTGGCAACTAAATTAATTATATTAAGCATATTTTAGTTCGATTATACAAAGCAATTTCTTTTAAAGTTTGAATAGCACTTTTCGTAATTATATTAAGAATAATTTAGTTAGCTTATACAAGACAATTTCTTTTATAGATAGGTTTGAGTAGTATGTTTGGTAAATATATTTTTAAAAACAATTTTATTTCCTTTAATGTTATTCGATAAGCAATAAAGAAATTATTAAAAATATCATGGTTGAAAATGAGTATTCAGATTTACTAGCACAAATTTATAACAAGTTTCATTTTTAGAATTATCACAAATTACTGTATTTTTTTTTAAAAAATCTGTCTTAAAAATTTTAAGTTATTGCAATCAAATTTTACTCATGATTTACTCATCTGAAATGTGGCAACTAAATTAATTATATTAAGCATATTTTAGTTCGATTATACAAAGCAATTTCTTTTAAAGTTTGAGTAGCATGTTTCGTAATTATATTAAGAATAATTTAGTTAGCTTATACAAGACAATTTATTAAGCGACCTTGTGCAACAGGTTATAAACCAAACCAAACCAAACTTTTATAGATAGGTTTGAGTAGTATTTGTGGTAAATATGTTTTTAAAAAAATTTTATTTTCTTTAATGTTATTCGATAAGCAAAAACAAAATTGTTAAATATATCATGGTTGAAAATGAGTATTCAGATTTACTAGCACAAATTTATAACAAGTTTCATTTTTAGAATTATCACAAATTACTGTATTTTTTAAAAAAAATATGCCTTAAAAATTTTACGTGTTTGCAATCAAATTTTACTCATGATTTACTCATTTGAAATGTGGCAACTAAATTAATTATATTAAGCATATTTTAGTTAGATTATACAAAGCAATTTTTTTTAAAGTTTGAGTAGCATGTTTCGTAATTATATTAAGAATAATTTAGTTAGATTATACAAGACAATTTCTTTTATAGATAGGTTTGAGTAGTATTTGTGGTAAATATATTTTTAAAAACAATTTTATTTCCTTTAATGTTATTCGATAAGCAATAAAGAAATTGTTAAAAATATCATGGTTGAAAATGAGTATTCAGATTTACTAGCAAAAATTTATAACAAGTTTCATTTTTAGAATTATCACAAATTATTGTATTAAAAAAATTTACGTCTTAAAAATTTTACGTTTTTGCAATCAAATTTTACTCATGATTTACTCATCTGAAATGTGGCAACTAAATTAATTATATTAAGCATATTTTAGTTCGATTATACAAAGCAATTTCTTTTAAAGTTTGAGTAGCATGTTTCGTAATTATATTAAGAATAATTTAGTTAGCTTATACAAGACAATTTCTTTTATAGATAGGTTTGAGTAGTGTGTGTGGTAAATATGTTTTTAAAAAAATTTTATTTTCTTTAATGTTATTCAAAAAGCAAAAAAAAAAAAAAAAGTTAAAAATATCATGATTAAAAAATAAGTATTCAGATATACTAGCACAAATTTATAACAAGTCTCATTTTTAGAATTATCACGAATTATTGTATTTTAAAAAAAATCTATGTCTTAAAAATTTTACGTTTTTCCAATCAAATTTTACTCATGGTTTACTTATCTGAAATGTGGCAACTGAATTAATTATATTAAGCATATTTTAGTTCGATTATACAAAGCAATTTCTTTTAAAGTTTGAGTAGCATGTTTCGTAATTTTTCCGGTTTTCGGTTTCAGTTCCGGTTTAAAGCCCTGAAAAAAAATTGAGTTGTCAGATGACCGGCAGTAGTTTTTAATAAATTTAACTATCATAATTTGTAAAAGTTGCTCGTAGTTTGAAAAACTTTAAAGTGTTTGAATCTCTGAATAAAGACGAGGAAAATTTTAGCAAAAAGTTAAGAATCAAATAAATTTAAAAACCGTAAACATATAATGCTGAATTTCTAAATATTAACCGAAAATTTAAATCTTGTAAACATGCTATCTTTTCAGCAAGTATGGTTTCTTTGAAGGTGAATTTCCTAAAAGCTGACTCTTTAATGCCAATTACAGATCGAATAAATCCGAAAACCTATACAGAGTATTCTGTATTTATACACTCTAATCAAACATTTAAATTTTGCAAACATGTACTCTCACAAACATGGCTTCTTTAAACAAACTTTTTTCTCAAAGGAAAATAATTGAAAAAAAAATTCTTTTTCCATCTATAATCTGAGACACCTTTCTTTATAGAGTTGTTTCTTTGATTTCTTATAATAGTCAAACAAAAAGAGCACAAATTTAGACTCTCTTTTTCTCTCCTCTTTCAGTCTATACAGTTCCTTCACTTTTTTATCCCTTGTTAATTAAATACCTAGGAAACGCACCGCATCTGCTCCTTTGAAATGCAGACGATGCCTGAATAACGGAAAAATCTTTCTCTCCCCCCCCCCTTTTTATCTTCTATTCCGTTATTATTATTTTCCCGAAATGGGAATGTGCTAGCGAAACCGCGCCAATTCAAAAATCGTCGCCAATCGCGATGCCAACCGCCGAGCGCGAAAGGGCGAAAGGTTCAACTTTCAGACGATACTCAGATTCGAAAGGAGGTAGTGAGTGTTTTAGAAATTCTCGTTTTCGAGCGTGTGTTGTACGCGTGCGGCCCCAGAACATGACGAAAAAGGAAGAGGGAAATATTTAGACACACCTGTTAAGCCGAAAGCACCTGTGAGGATTTGAAAGGTAGGTGGTTGAAGGTTTTTTTTTTTCTTTTTCGAAGAAATAGGCGGGCGTGTAGCTGTATGAGATATAGTTTCGATCGCAATGCAGAATTTTTTGGGAAATAATTTTGTGATCGAACGGGAGACTTCGCTAAGATAGATTTTTGTTGTTTACAGTGTCAATTTTCAGTCGCGTTGCTTTCAATAATTATATTGACAGATTTAAAAATTTAAAAACATTTGTGTATTAGGAATCGATTTCAATAGGTCTAATTTATTTATATTGATTTTGAAAGCACTTATTTTTAAATTGATTTACGAAATACAAATTTAATTTCATCTGATAAAAGAGCATCTCATTTAAGAATTAATACTATGATTTCAATATTGTTACACCCCATACAAATTATCTCATTAATTTTCTTTTTTCTTTTTTTTTTTTTTTGCTTATCTTTTGGATTTTCTTTTGATTTAAAATTTGCTTAATTTATTAATTAACTAAAAGAAACAATTTAACCGTTTTTGATAATATGCCTCATTTAATAATTAATACTTAAATTAAAACATTATTTAAACAAGCATTTGTATTATGTTAGTTTTTTTATATTTTGTTTCAATGCAGAAAATTAACAAAATAGTTCGTATAGGGTATAACAATATTGAAATTGTTTCATTTAGTTATTTAACAAATTAACTAAAGGATACAATATTGTTATACTCCATACAAATTATTTCGTTAATTTTCTTTTTTTCTTTTTGCTTATCTTTTGGATTTTCTTTTAATTTAAAATTTGCTTAATTTGTTAATTAACTAAAGGAAACAATTTCAATATTGTTATCCCTATACAAATTATTTCGTTAATTTTCTTTATTTTCCTACCTTTTGGATTTTTTAAAATTTAAAATTTGCTTAATTTGTTAATTAACGAAAGGAAACAATTTAACCGTTTTTGATAATATAATGCCTAATTTAAGAATTAATACTTAAATTAAAACATCATTTTAACAAGCATTTGCATTATGTTAGTTTTTTTTATACTTCCTGTTTTTTATATTTTGTTTCAACGCAATTTAAAATTTTATTTAATTATTTTTGAACAACTACTCCAACCACTATTTTACTAATTTTTACTAATTTTATCCATGCTTTTAAAAATAGTTTACCTGTCTTTTGGGCTTTATTTTAAATCGATTTACTAAATACAAATTAAAATTCATCTGATAAAATAGAACCGCATTTATGAATTAATACTTTGATATACACATTGTTATATCCCATACTAATCATTTTGTTAATTTTCCATTTTTTTGCTTATCTTTTGGATTTTCTTTTAATTTAAAATTTTCTTAATTTGTTAATTAATTAAAGGAAACAATTTTACCGTTTTTGATAATACAATGCCTCATTTAAGAATTAATACTAATTAAAGCATCATTTTAACAAGCATTTCTATTATGTTAGTTTTTTTTATACTTCCCGTTTTTTATATTTTGTTTCAACGCAATTTAAAATTTTGTTTAATTATTTTTAAACATTCACTCCAACCACTAGTTTACTAATTTTTACTAACTTTTATCTATGCTTTTAAAAATAGTTTTTCTGTCTTTTAGGCTTTATTTTAAATTGATTTACTAAATAAAAATTGAAATTCATTTGAACAAATAAAACCTCATTTATGAATTAATACTTTCATATACACATTGTTATATCCCATACTAATTATTTTGTTAATTTTCTTTTTTTGCTTATCTTTTGGATTTTCTTTTAATTTAAAATTTACTTACTTTGTCAATTAACTAAAAGAAACAATTTAACCGTTTTTGATAAAATAATGCCTCATTTAAAAATTAATACTTTAATTAAAACATCATTTTAATAAACTATTATGTTAGTTTTCTTTTACTTTCCGTTTTTTATATTTTGTTTCAATGCAATTTAAAAAAAATTTAATTATTTTTAAATAACCACTCCAACCACTATTTTACTAATGTTTACTAACTTTTATCTATGCTTTTAAAAATAGTTTTCCTGTTTTTTGGGCTTTATTTTAATTTGTTTTAAAAGAATTAAAAATTTTAATTAATTTTCTGATTAATTAAAAGAGTTAACCGTTGTTTGATAATATGACACCTTGCCTAATAATTAATAGTTTAATTGAAACAACACTTTATAAAACTTCTGTTACGTTAGTTTCCATTAATTTCCTGACCTTTTAGATTTTGTTTTGCTGAACTGATTTACTGTTTCACTTAAATTATTTTTAATAAATTAATTTGAAATAATTAATTAATAATTATAATATAACAATATAACACACACACACACACACACACATATATATATATATATATATATATATATATATATATATATAATATTATATATATATAATATTATATATATATAACATATATTATATATATATATATAATATTATATTATATAATATATATATATATAACAATTATGAATTATTAATAATTATTAATAGTTAATAATTGTTTAATTTTTTAGTTCTGTTTAATATTTATTTAAATAATCATTCTTAAACACAATTTTGTTTTTCATAATTTATGAATATCTCGTAATCATTATTTTTTATGGGCTGTATATCTTGAAGTATAGATGCGTTTTACCAAGGAGTTAGATTATAACGCTTTAAAATTTGTTACATTGCTGTATAATAAACATTATTCCATGTTTACGTTTCACCAATGTGATTTTTTAAAATTATGATTACATTGGTCTTGACTGAATTTTACTTCCGTGTAACATAAGGGGTTCAATAGAAATTACTAGAACGTGATATCAAAGAATTTGAAAAACAGAGTGACATATGTAAACATTGCAATGGACATGAATTCTCGAAAGGATTTTGTGCAATCATTTATCCAACTGCAGATGACCTTGAATTCATAAAAAAATTCACAATTTTGTCGTAGTGAACTAAAATGATAAAACCTCATAGTACGTTTAAAGTAGAATTCAAAGTTTACATGGATTTTGTTTTACACTAATTATGTTAACGAACTCTGTGGTATAAATCAATCCCCATAATAAATATGTAGCGCGATATTTAAATTTCAATTGCGTTTTATTTTGATATTTTTACTGAACTGGATATTTTCAGTGTTTTTTTTTTTATTACACTAAGCTCTTTTAATCATGTAATTTGACAATAATATATTTGAAAATTAAATAATTTGCTACTTATTTTTATTTTTTAATTGACAGTTAAAAATTTATTCTTTAAAATTATTTTAATTCTTAATTATTTTTTTTTGTTTTCGTGTTGCCACATATAAATATTCTGAAAACTACATTGCTAGGTAGTAATTTGTTAATCTATTGCTTTTTGTTGATTTACGGATTGAATATTTATTATGGTGTGATTACTTCGTCAGGAGACAACTGTCACACTGTTTTGTTACTGTTTATGATGATTTAATAGTGTGCTAATGTTCAGTTTTTATAATTCAAAAAACTTTGCAATGTGTTCATTGAAAGTATTTAATTAAATAGTTATTAATTTAATTAACATATCCCCTCTCCTTCTATAAATACGTCCATAATGACTAGTTTGTGATGCAGTAATAATATTATATCAAAATCAAACTACTATTCTCAATGTTTACCTTTTTTTTCATGGTAACATGATGAAATTATTTATTGAAGGAAAATGCTCACATTTTTGCATCATATATTTTCTGTGACGTGAAATAACAAAGTATGCAGTTTCTTGACTCTGTGTATACTTAGTACAAAACTATTTTTCCCCCGATATTTGGAAATTGAAAATTTCTTTGAAAGAGGATAGGAGGTAACGATCGGTCGTGAAATAAATATCGTTTTACTGTTGTTTCTTGTAAATTAAGGGTTATTGTTGTGATGAATATCGTGAAATCGTTGGTTGTTGAATAACTTCACGTCGTAAGTAGTTTGGGGACTAGTAAATATTATCGTTGTAGAGGGATTTATAGTTGTATTACAGTAGAGGATTATCGTCAATACTTCACATCGTCAGCAGTACAATCAGTACAATAACTCCACACCGTAAATAGTTTGCGACCAGTAAATATTATCGTTGTAGAGGAATTTATAGTTGTATTATAGTAGAGGATTATCGTCAATACTTCACATCGTAAGCAGTACAACCGGTACAATAACTTCAATTCGTAAGCAATTTGGGGACTAGTAAATATTATCGTTGTAAAGGGATTTATAGTTGTATTACAGTAAAGGATTATCGTCAATACTTCACATTGTAAGCAGTTTGGGGACCAGTAAATATTATCGTTGTAGAGGGATTTATTGTTTTATTACAGTAAAGATGTATTAAATCGAGGAACAATAACATTACATTATACGCAACTACACCGGGATCACCACATATCGTTGAAGAGAGATTTATCGTTGTATCGTAGACTGCAGTAACGGTGTTTTAAATCGGAGAAACGTTAACTTCTTATCGTATGAAATTTTACTCGGGCTACTAAATCGTTGTATAGGGATTTAACGTTGTATAGGTGAATGCAATAGTGAGGTTTTACTGCATCTCAAAGGCAACAAGTCCATGCTTTAGGTGAATATTATGATAACTGTATTTCGAGATAATATACACGATTTTAAAATAATCTGTATTACATTTTATTTCTATTTATTTGTGTTTCTATAACTGAAAATGTAAAGATTTTAGAAGATTTATTGTAGAGAATACATGCTTTAGAAAGGAAAATTAAAATCGGCTACAAAGATGTTGGGAAATGTCCCGTACTTTCGGTTTGGTCTATCAACGGAATTCTTATTCGTAAATAAAATAACATCAATACACACGTGAAAGATTCCGTGTTAAAACCGATCACTTAAAGGAATTCTGATACAAATAACTTCAATAAATAAATACGCCAAAATAAAAACGCTTCTTTCGTCATTGCGTACTTTATCTCAATTCTTTATTCTATCCTTTTCTCGCAATGTTACACTGTTGCCACTACTCCTATCCTTTTTGGAAAAGAAAAAATATCTAAAACCATGGAGGTAACACAAGACATATCAGTGTAAATATATTATAGTTCCCGCTCATTACAACTAAAAATAAATATAAAAAACAACCAAGGTTGCAAAAGTGATAGATATGTAATAGTTTTATTCGTTTTTATTTCAGGAAAGGGGTTGCCACCACTCTTACAAATTTGTTATTATTTCACGTGACCTTGACAAATGTTTTGATCAATCATTTCTAACTGTTTGTGCATAGATAAAATGTTCTTATTCTGATTATATCATTCTTAATTACATTATGTCATTCCGTTGTGATTCAATCCTAGTTCTCTTCCTTGATAGCAGGTATCATTATAACTTTAAATAAACACTTAACCTTTTCGAGAGATTAAGAGCTGAGCGTTCTATTCGTACTCCGTAATAAGCTAAGCTGTTATTAGTACGGTATTTTGGTGGTAGCAGCTATTTCCTTATGAGATTTCACTCTTTATAAGCAAAGCGTTGCAGACGATGAAACTTTTAGAAGCACGTGCTGAATGACATCAAGGAAATACTTAAGCAGCGTTTGTATCAGGAAAGATTGCGCTACCCCGGCGAATTTGGAAACGCGAAAAAAAAATTCTTTTTTTCCGCCAAGTTCTTTTTTATCTTCGATTTATATGACGTGGGGGGAAAAATACAGCTTTCTTCTTCAAGTTTCTCTAATTGTTGATCCTGACATTGTAACTGAATTATGACATAGGTAAATAGGAGACGTAAATACTAATGAATTGCGTCATAATTTTAGAATATTTATTGACTCTATGCTTTAACTTCTTGAAATTTTAGATTTGTGAATTCGAAATTTCAATTTTCTTGCTTCATAGCGGTTTTTTATAAGTTCAACTTTATACATACTATCTCTTCAGGGTGTTTTACTCTTGATATATAACTCTGGAAAACTAAAGCTTTCTTTTTTAAGGATCTATTAAAAAATTAATCCTAAAGTTTTGACTGAATATGTCATAGGTTAATCAATGACACTTGATTTTCTTTGCTGAAGTTTGTTTACCATTATTTATTAGTTTCTACTTAAACTTTATTTTTGCTATCTCTTTACGTTTTTACCTCCGATATTTAAAAAAAAGCAAGGAAAACTACAGATTTTATCTTCACGTGTCTCTAGTTAATCTTGACATTGTAACTCAATGTAGTCGTAGTTTAATCAGAGACAATTTTCTTTCCTGGATTTTGTTTAACATATTTATAATATTGTGCTTTAACTTAACATTTACTATTTCTTTAGCGTTTCTACATTTCAAACAAGCGAGGGAATATAGTTTCGATATTGTTTCTGTAATTGTCGATCCTGACATTTTAACTGAATGCAGTCGTAGTTTAATCAGAGACAATTTTCTTTCCTGGATTTTGTTTAACATAGTTATAAAATTGTACTTTAACTTAACATTTACTATATCTTTAGCGACTTATCCTTTTTGCGATGCTCTGTGTGCCCTGAAAAATTTTGCAGAATGTATGTTATCTCTGAGAAATCAGGAGCAAAATTCCCCCTGCTCAAAATAGAGAAGATTCTCTTTTGTGCTATGTCTAACGTTTCATCTGTTTGAACTTTAGATTTAATGTCTCTTTAGTGCATTTCACCATTGATGCAAAATGTAAAGGAATTTTTGAATAATTTCATTCAAATAATTATTTTCTATTTTTCGATGCTCTGTGTGCCTTGAAAAATTTTGCAGAATATATTTAATCTCGGAGAAATCAGGAGTAAAATTCCCCCTGCTCAAAAAAGAGAAGATTCTCTAGTGTGCTGTCTTTAACGTTTCATCTGTTTGAACCTTAGATTTACTGTCTTTTTAGTGTATTTCATTATTGATGCAAAATGCAAAGGGATTTTTGAATAATTTCATTCAAATAATTCATGTTTTCTTTTTGCAATGCTCTGTGTGCCCTAAAAAATTTGCAGAATATATCTTATCTCGGAGAAATCAGGAGCAAAATTCCCCCTGCTCAAAATAGAGAAGATTCTCTTTTGGGCTCTATAATGTTTTTTCTGTTTGAATTTTAGATTTAGAATCTTTTTAGTGTATTTCACCATTGATGCGAAATGCAAATAAATTTTTGACTATTTTCATTCAAATAATTCATGTTTCCTTTTTGAGATGCTCTGCGTGCCCTGAAAAATTTTTCTGGATGTATCTTATCAGTGAGAAATCAGGAGAAAAATGCCCCTTGCTCAAAATAGAGAAGATTCTCTAGTGTGTTATCTCTACGTTTTATCTGTTTGTACGCTAGATTTACTGTCTCTGTAGTGTATTTCACCATTGATGCAAAATGCAAAGGAATTTTTGAATAATTTCATTCAAATAATTCCTTTTTGAGATTCTCTGTGTGCCCTGAAAAATTTTGCAGAATATATCTTATCTCGGAGAAATCAGGAGCAAAAAGTCCCTTGCTTCAAAATAGAAACGATTCTCAGATTGCTATCTCTAAACGTTTCATCTGTTTGATTTATGTGTTTGTTTGGTTTTGAAGTGCTACGGGATCACTATTTGCAACACGATGCTAATCATCTGTTTGAACTCTAGATTTACTGTACTCTTTACTGTATTTCACCATTGATGCAAAATGCAAAGGAATTTTTGAATAATTTCATTCAAATAATTCCTTTTTGAGATTCTCTGTGTGCCCTGAAAAATTTTGCAGAATATATCTTATCTCGGAGAAATCAGGAGCAAAATTCCCCCTTCTCAAAATAGAGAAGATTCTCTGGTGTGCTATCTCTAACATTTCATCTGTTTGAACTTTACTGTCTCTTTAGTGTATTTCACCATTGATACAAAATGCAAAGGAATTTTTGACTAATCTCATTCAAATAATTCATGTTTTCTTTTTGAGATTCTCTGTGTGCTCTGAAAATTTTTGCAGAATGTATCTTTTCTCAGAGAAATCAGGAGCAAAATTCCTCTTGCTCAAAATAGAGAAGATTCCCCGTTGTGCTATAATCAACGTTTCAACATCATCAGGATAATCTTCAGTCGTCAAATCCAATGAAATCATTTCTTTAAGATAAAAAAAAATAGCAATCCTTAATCTCTAAATATATAAATCCTAGTAATAAATTATTACCCCACCACATAATTCACATTACGTCCAGCGGGTATACCAAAGCAATAAATATTTTATATACCTCTTGGGGTCCCCCACACCTACAAAAGGAATTACCCTCGTTTCTAGTAGTTTGCTTTGCCTACAAGTGAGGGAAAATAAGATTGCGGAGAAAAAAATTAACAGACTGGAGATCCCCTGCTGTTAGGAGGGAGGGGTCTTGAGTAAGTTTTCCCTCTAATTTTTAAATCTGGAAAAAAGGGGGCGTTTCTGTGGTTACAATTCCCGGATATGATATGATTGATACATTATTGTAACTTTCCATGTATTTTTTCGGACATATAAGACAAGGAGTGAATTATTGGGAGTGTAATAAAATGCTAGGTTTGTTTTGAAGTAATGGGATACAAGTTGTATAAGTGGTTCACAAGCGGTGGGTAGCCATATTTTTTTTCAAGGCAGAGGGGGCTCTTCATAAATAAAAAAATCTTTAATGGTAGGTGATAAGATGTTAATAAATTATGGCGCTTAATAATTTTAAAAAATCTTTAAAGATGGAGGATAAAAAATATGATGACACTTCATAAATAAAAAATCTTTAAAGACAGGTGATTAGATGTTATTAATTTATGGACCTTAATAATTTTAAAAAATGTTTTATGGTGGAGGATAAAATAATATTATGACTCTTCATAATTAAAAAGTCTTTTAAAGGCAGGTGATAAGATGTTATTAATTAATGGCTCTAAATAATTAAAAAAAATCTTTAAAGGTTGGTGATAAAATAATATTACGACTCTTCATAAATAAAAAAATTTTAAAGGCAGCTGATGTTATTAATTTAGGGGTCTTAATAATTAAAAACAATCTTGAAAGGTGGGTGATAAAATCATATTTTGACTCTTCATAATTAAATTTTTTTTAAAGGAATGTGTTAAGATGTTATTAATTTATGGCTCTTAATAATTAAAAAAATCTTGAAAGGTGGGTGATAAAATAATATGACTCTTCATAATTAAAAAATCTTTAAAGGCAGGTGATAAGATGTTGTTAATTTAAGGCTCTTAATAATTAAAAAATCCTTAAAAGGCGTGCTAAAATAATATTAAGACTCTTCATAATTAAAATATTTTTAAAGGCAGGTTAAAGGCTCTTAATAATTAAAAATTTTTAAAGTTAGATGGTAAGATGTTATTAATTTACGGCTCTTAATAATTTAAAAAATCTTTAAAGGTGGGTGATAAAATAATATTACGACTCTTCATAATTAAAACATTTTTAAAGGAAGTTGTTAAGATGCTATTAATTTATGGCTCTTAATAATTAAAATTTCTTAAAGGTGGGGGATAAAATAATATTATGACTCTTCATAATTAAAAAATCTTTAAACGAAGGTGATAAGGTGTTGTTAATTTATGGCTCTTAATAATTTAATCTTTAACGGTGGGTGATAAAATAATATTATGACTCTTCATAATTAAAAAATTTTAAAGGAAGATGGTAAGATGTTATAAATTTATGGCTCTTAATAATTAACAAATCTTTAAAGGAAGGTGATAAGATGTTATTAATTTATGGCTCTTAATAATTAAAAAATATCTTTTAAACTGGGTGATAAAATAATATTATGACTCTTCATAATTAAAAAATTTTAAAGGAAAGGTTATGTTATTAATTTATATCTCTTCATAATTAAAAAATCTTTAAAGGTGGGTAATCTAATATTATGACTTCATAATTAAAAAATTTTAAAGGAAGATGGTAAGATGTTATAAATTTATGGCTCTTAATAATTAACAAATCTTTAAAGGTGTATGATAAAATAATGTTATGATTCTTCATAATTAAAAAATCTGTAAAGGATGGTGGTAAGATGTTATTAATTCATGGCTCTTAATAATTAAAAAAATCTTTAAAAGTGGGTGATAAAATAATATTATGACTCTTCATAATTAAATATTTTTTAAAGGAAGGTGATAAGGTGTTATTAATTTATGGCTCTTAAGAATTAAAAAACTCTTTAACAGTGGATGATAAAACAGTGTTATGGCTCTCCATAATTAAAAATTTTTTAAAGGCAGATGATACGATGTTATCAAATTATAGCTCTTAATAATTAAAAACATCTTTAAAAATGGGTGATAAAATAATATTAAGCCTCTTCATAATTAAAAAATCTTTAAAGGAAGGTGATAAGATGTTGTTAATTTATGGCTCTTAATAATTTAATCTTTAACGGTGGGTGATAAAATAATATTATGACTCTTCTTAATTAAAAAAAATCTTTATAGCAGATGATAAGATGTTATTAATTCATGGCTCTTAATAATTAAAAAAATCTTTAAAGGTGGGTGATCAAATAACATTATGACTCTTCATACTTTAAAAATGTTTAAAGACAGGGGATGTTATTAATTTATGGCTCTTAATAATTAAAAAATCTTTAAAGGTGAGTAATAAAATATTATGACTTCATAATTAAAAATTTTTAAAGGAAGGTGATAAGATATTATTAATTCGTGGCTCTTAAGAATTAAAAAACTCTTTAACAGTGGATGATAAAACAGTGTTATGGCTCTCCATAATTAAAAATTTTTTAAAGGCAGATGATACGATGTTATCAAATTATAGCTCTTAATAATTAAAAACATCTTTAAAAATGGGTGATAAAATAATATTAAGACTCTTCATAATTAAAAAATCTTTAAAGGAAGGTGATAAGATGTTATTATTTTATGCCTCTTAATAATTTTAAAAAATCTTTAAAGGTGGGTAATCAAATAACATTATGACTCTTCATTCTTAAAAAATGTTTAAATGTAGGGGATGTTATTAATTTATGGCTCTTAATAATTAAAAAATATCTTTTAAACTGGGTGATAAAATAATATTATGACTCTTCATAATTAAAAAATTTTAAAGGAAGATGGTAAGATGTTATAAATTTATGGCTCTTAATAATTAACAAATCTTTAAAGGTGGGCACTAAAATAATATTATGACTCGTCATAATAAAAAAATGTTTAAATGCAGGTTTTGTTATTAAATTATAACTCTTAATAATTAAAAAAATCTTGAAAGGTGGGTGATAAAATATTATGACTCTTCATAATTAAAAAATCGTTAAAGGCAGGTGATAAGATGTTATCAAATAGTCTCTTAGTAATTAAAAAATCTTTAAAGGTAGGGTTAAGATGTTATTAATTTAATAATTCTTCATAATTAAATTAAATTAATATTAACAATAATAATCTCGAGCCCCTATAAACAAAATGTTTTGGGTTTTATCTCTGTAATCTTTTTCAAGAATTAAACATTGTATATTTTTCAACAGAACCAAAATGTTGTCTTAAAGTTTCTTTTTAAATAAATGCTGAAAAAACTAATTGTTGTTAATTTTTTGGCTGATCAATAGTCTCAAGTCCCTTTAAACAAAAAAAGTTTTGGGTTTTATCACTGTAATTGTTTTTAAGAATTAGATGTATATTCTTCAACAAGAACTAGATATCATATAATACATAAGGCTGAACCAAAAAGTTGCCTTAAAATTTCTTTTTAAATATATGCTGAAAAATCTAATTGTTGGCAATTTTTTGACTGATCAATAGTCTCTAGTCCTTTAAACAAAAAAGTTTTGGGTTTTATCACTGTAATTGTTTTCAAAAATTAAATGTATATTCTTCAACAAGAACTAGATATCATATAATACATAAGGCTGATCCAAAAAGTTGCCTTAAAGTTTCTTTTTAAATAAATGCTGAAAAAACTAATTGTTGTTAATTTTTTGACTGATCAATAGTCTCTAGTCCCTTTAAACAAAAAAGTTTTTGGTTTTATGAATATTTGAAACGTTCGTGCGCGATTTTAACTGTTATATCTTTAAAATTTACTGGACGTTTTTACCTTATAACATATAAAATAAAACTTATTAAAAATTAATATGTTTTGGAACGCATAATCTGTCAATTATGCGCTTAGAGAAGTTGTTATCGGCGTTTTGTGAGGGAAAAATTGATATTTTCGAAACTTTTTTCTCCTAATATTTTCCGTGACTGCTTTCCGTAATAACTAGGTTTTATTTTGAGGTCTTAAGAACTATCTTATAAATAAAAATGGCCTTATTATGTGCAAGAAATACGTATAAAATATTATAAATAAATATTTAATAATTAATAACTCTGAGCCATTTGCTCATAAGTTTACTGTAAATGACATTTTAGGACGACAAGGGAATTTGAGTATCATTTTTTAAAATATTCATATTTTAACGTCATTCTAATAATGATCATAAATTACGCCGTTACATTAAACATCTAATGTTTTTAAATTTACAAAAATAATTTTTGATTAAAATGCAAAACAGTTTTTTAAAAAAATATTTCGTTGTAAAGCATTCATTAAAAATGTTTTTACTGCATTGCATTTTAGCCAATTATATTTTTCTCAAGATATATTTAACATTTATATAGAATTAAAATGGGAATTATGTTAAATACGATTTATACAAAATATTTAGTTCACATTATATAATATTTCAGCAATTCCTTTCGTCGGTTCTCGGAATTAAAACCTCATCTGTAACTCGACAAAATACTTTATGTTTAAAAAAACAATATCTGCAATATCTAAAAAATTGAGAGCGACCTGGTGAAAAGCCTCCGTAACTCAACAAAATACTCATTTTAAAAAGACAATATATAAACAATGTCCAAAAATTTTAGAGACATTCAGATTAAACCCTCTATAATTTAACAAAATACTTTGTTTTAATGAAAGTATTTTATAAAATGTTTAAAATATTAGAAAGAGACTTGGTTTAAACTCTCCGTTATTCGACAATATACTATAAAATTACTATAATTATTTAAAATTGTTAATATATACAATATCCAAAAAATATAAAGCGACCCGGTTTAAAGTATCCGTTACTCGACAAAATACTTTGCTTTAAAAGGCAAAATATAGACAATGTCCAAAAATTTGAGAGATTAAACCCTCTATAATTTAACAAAATACTTTGTTTTAAAGAAAGCATTTTATACAATGTTTAAAATATTAGAAAGAGACTCGATTTAAATTCTCCGTTACTCGACAATATACTATAAAAATACTATAAATATATAAAAAAGGCAATATATACAATATCCAAAAAATTGAGGATGATCCAATTTAAAATATCCGTTACTCTACAAAATACTTTGTTTAAAAAAGGCAGTATATAAACAATGTCCAAAACTTCGAGAGAGATTCAGATTAAACTCTCTATAATTTAACAAAATACTTTGTTTAAAAAAAGGCATTTTACGCATTGTCCAAAATATTAGAAGGAGACTACGTTTAAATTCTTCATTACTCTACAAAATACTATAAAATTACTAATAAATATTTAAAAATGGCAATATATACAATATTTAAAAAGATTGAAGGCGATCCGGTTAAACTTACCCGTTACTTGACAAAATAGTTTGTTTAAAAAAGGCAATATATAAACAATGTCCAAAAATTGGAGAGAGATTCACATTAAACACTCTATAATTTAACAAAATATTCTGTTTTTACAGAAGGCATTTTAGACAATGGCCAAATTATTAGGAAGAGACTCGGTTTAAATTCTCCGTTACTCGACAAAATACTTTGTTTAAAAAAGGCAATATATAAACAGTGTCCAAATTTGGAGAAAGATTCAGATTAAACCCTCTATAATTTAACAAAATACTTTGTTTTTAAAGAAAGCATTTTATACAATGTCCAAATTATTAGGAAGAGACTCGGTTTAAATCCTCCATTACTCGACAAAATACTTTGTTTAAAAATGGCAATATATAACTTTGTTTAAAAATGGCAATATATAAACATTGTATAAAAACTGGAGAGAGATTAAAATTAAACCCTCTATAATTTAACAAAATACTTTGTTTTTAAAGGAGGTATTTTATACAATGTTCAAATTATTGGAAAAAGACTCGGTTTAAATTCTTCGTTACTCGAAAAAATACTTTGTGTAAAAAAGGCAATATATAAACAATGTCCAAAAATTTGAGAGAGATTCAGATTAAACCCTTTACAATTTAACAAAATACTATAATGGATATATATCTTAATTTATGAAAGTAAACATGTTTTTAAGATTCTTTTAGTTTGAGTTTCTTTGACAAATTTATACAATATTTATTTTATTTTGCACAGTCTACCAAATTTCAACTTAACCTTTTACAGTCCATTGTTCCCAATAGGGAACATAATATTAATAAAAATATTTAAAATTAAATTTTATCAATATTGATGCAAAAAAAATTAGCAAATGTAGTAAAAGGTTTACTGGATTTTTTAAAATGGAAGCTATATTTCTATGATTAATAGAAAATATGTATAAAAAATCATAAAAATGACCCTTTTTATTATTTTCTATAAAGCACAAATTAAAAATTCACATAAATGTAAAAAAAATCTAATGCTTCTAAAATCCGATTGGTATACACAACACAACTTTAATATATTAAAAAAATCGAAAATTGTCGAAATTGTCGAATCAAGAATGTCGAAAATTGATTCGTATAATTTTTAGTGCTTTTTTTTGTAAATGTTAAAATATTTACAAAAAGAATGAAGTATAGTGAAACCCCGATCTATCTTTCCTAAACTATTCGTTTTCCCGCATTGATCCTTTCTTTCATTGGGTCCCGAATTTATCCCCTTGGAACCATTGTTAATATTTGCCGCTTTTATCGTTTCCGGATTCTCCCTTTTACCGCATCTATCGTCTAATAATTTGCACGTTTTACTTTGTGTTCCCGGAAGTATCGTTTATGTGAAATTTATGCGAACCGGGGAAATGATTTTTTTTTTTTGAGCTGATAAGAATGTTTCAGGGTCATGTATCCTTTCATTTATTTGGTTCCGAATTTATGCCCTTAGAACCATTGTTCATATTTGCCGCTTTTATCGTTTCCGGATTCTCCCTTTTACCGCATCTATCGTCTAATAATTTGCAGATTTTACTTTGTGTTCCCGGAAGTATCGTTTATGTGAAATTTATGCGAACCAGGGAAATGATTTTTTTTTTAGCTGATAAGAATGTTTCAGGGTCATGTATCCTTTCATTTATTTGGTTCCGAATTTATGCCCTTAGGACCTTTGTTAATATTTGCCGCTTTTATCGTTTCCGGATTCTCCCTTTTACCGCATCTATCGTCTAATAATTTGCACGATTTACTTTGTCTTCCCGGAAATATCGTTTATATGAAATTCGACATTAATAATCAGAAAAGTACCTGGAATAATTTATTAATTATTGATGCTCCCAATTGGGAACAATGGACTGTTGCTGCTACACTACGACGAAATAATTTCCTCTACGGAGAGCATTTCTTGAAAGGAGAGTCAACTTGGGTAGGAAATGATGGGGGATTACCTAATTTTATGAAATGGCATTTCAATTCAATAAGCAGTCTAGGACTTTCGCTTCTCAGATATTATTTTGAAAGGTGTTAAATGTATTTTGTCAGTGAACTAACACAACACGAAGAAAAATTTTAAAATCCTAAGGGCAGTTGTTGACTATTAGATGGCTCTCCAGGATTCTGATGTATCAGATTTTTCTGACGAAGAATTTCAAATTTGTCAGCTTTTCTTGGTGAAAATGACAGTCCTGTTGTGCCTGCTGATGTTTCTAGACACCAGTTGCGTGCGGTAGGTTTTCATGCAGGGTGTGCAGAGAACATGGATTTTCCAATAAATCTTTAATTATTGAGACATCTGAGTTCTCCATTCTGAAACGGGTTATTTATTATGAATATAAATTTAAAGATTACAACAAATAAAACATTTACCTACGAGTAGTCGAGTTATAACTATAAATACAGCTAAACTTATGTGAATTCTACTAGCACTGAAGCAAAAATCATGTCTTTTGTTGTATGGTGTCATATCGGAGTTGAAAAAGCAACGTTTCGGGCTTATACGAAAAACTTATATGTTCAGCAAACGTAGCACCACATGGCTCCCACCGCTGCGGTGCCGACAAACCTAACGTCTATTCCACGTGCAGAGGATTTCGCTGCACGCTGGCACAATAGAGCGAACTGCTTCTTGTTTGGTCGGTGGATTAAATTATGTTTATTAATTGTTTTTGGAAATCATATATTCTGCAAAAAACATGTTCACAATTTTTAAAAACAAAACCAGGGATATGGTGTTACAGATATAACTTATATACTATTTGTAAGACACAATGAATGGTAAAATTTGGACTGTTCTGTTAAAAGTCGTTTCTTTAAAACAAAACAACATTATTTTTCAGCTAATTATTTCAATAAATATAATACATCACCGAAATTACTTTACCACACTAAAACATTTCACTTTATATTGATGAAATACTTCTTTTATATTTCCATGAAAACAAAATCTTACAATATATAAATTTAAACATTAACCGTCTGCAAAATCGTACGGCCAGTTAATCAGTTAAAAACCAAAATCGCTTCAGCACGTAAGTCCCCGCTCTAATACGACGCTTAATAAACCGTACCTTCGGATGATTCTGAATGCCAAGTGCAGGAAAAATAGCTGCACTTGCCTCAGTGCCATAGTATGCTGTTCTTCTCCAGTAGCCCATACATATAAAACGTGATTTTCAATTTAGTGCGCAGTGCGTACACATCAGAACTTCCTATGTTCGTTTGCGCGCTACGTGGTGCAGCACCTAGTACCGCACGCACTGCGGGAATACAAGCAAGCAAATCAACATAATATTTGAATATATTGTAAATAATATTTATTATATACCATATAAAGATAGGTAGACATAGGTGCAGAAAATTATTGTCCCTCATAATTTTGCCAGGGTTTGCAGTGCACACCCTGCACATATGGACCGCACGCCACTGCTAGATACCTTAGCCTATTTGGTAATAGCCTAATTGGGAAATAATTAATTAAAAATATATCTGGATCTGAAGTCGACCAGTAAAAGGTTAAAATATTAACTCTCCTACACGTGATCAGTTACCTTTTTAACCGCCGATTTCACAACGCGTGGCATTGTTAAGCAGCTCGTGTTCCATCCATTTTGTCCAGTAATATTCAACATTACGCATTCGGAAATGGGGAGTGGGAATGTCATACCTGCAACTTTACAAACAGTAGGCAAAACACGAGGAATTGTTTCCCTTGCCCGTGGAATCGGGAAAGGGGGGGATCGCATAATGCGCATAAAACAAACATAACGATTGTTTACTTCTCTCACAGGTGCATTGTTTCCTTTGGCTGAATCAATAGAGGTAAAAAACAGCAGAAAAAAAACAAACATTGCAACTGGTGACATTGAATTGTTTGTCGCAAATTGATTCGTATAATTTTTAGTGTTTTTTTTTAAAGTAAATGTTAAAATATTTACTAAAAGAATGAGGCATAGTGAAACCCCGATCTATCATTCCTAAACTATTCGTTTTCCCGCATTGATCCTTTCTTTTATTGGGTTCCGAATTTACCCCTTAGAACCATTGTTAATACTTACCGCTTTTACCGGTTCTGGAATCACCATTTTACCGCATCTAACGTCTAATAATTTGCACGCTTTACTTTGTGTTCCCGAAAGTATCGTTTATGTGAAATTTATGCGAACTGGGGAAATGATTTTTTTTTCGCTGATAAGAATGTTTCAAGGTCATGAATCCTTTCATTTATTTGGTTTCGAATTTATGCCCTTAGAACCATTGTTAATATTTACCGCTTTTATCGGATCCGGATTCTCCATTTTACCGCATCTGTCGTCTAATAATTTGCACTTTTTTACTTTGTGTTCCCGGAAGTATCGTTTATGTGAAAATTATGCAAACTGGGGATTTTTTTTTTTTTTTAGCTGATAAGAATGTTTTAAGATCATGTATCCTTTCATTTATTTGGTTCCGAATTTATGCCCTTAGAACCATTGTTAATATTTACCGCTTTTATCGGTTCTGGAATCGCCATTTTACCGCATCTATCGTCTAATAATTTGCACGCTTTACTTTGTGTTCCCGGAAGTATCGTTTATGTGAAATTTATGCGAACTAGAGAAATGATTTTTTTTTCGCTGATAAGAATGTTTCAAGATCATGTATCCTTTTATTTATTCTTCGAATTTATGCCCTTAGAACCATTGTTAATATTTACCGCTTTATCGTTTCCGGAATCCTCCATTTTACCGCATCTATCGTCTAATAATTTGCACGCTTTACTTTGTGTTCCCGGAAGTATCGTTTATGTGAAATTTATGTGAACTGGGGAAATGATTTTTTTTTCGCTGATAAGAATGTTTTAAGATCATGTATCCTTTCATTTATTTGGTTCCGAATTTATCCCCTTAGAACCATTGTTAATATTTACCGCTTTTATCGCTTCCGGATTCTCCATTTTTCCTCATCTGTCGATTAATCATTTGCACAATTTACTTTGTCTTCCCAGAAGTATCGTTTATTTGAAATTTATGGGGAAAGAGTTTTTTCACACTGATGAGAATGTTTCAAGGTCATGTAGACGGCAAAATTGTTTCTGACTCATCATAAGCTTTCCAAGACTACTATATATTTAGTAACCTAATAGCTAATAGAGCCACATTAGTGGAGAACATATGCTAGATGTAGTATGCTGGAATTTTGAATTTATGACTGGACAGGACAGTCATTTTTTCAACCAAACTGGATTGGAGGTTAGGAGCACTAGAGTCTACATTTTTGCAACATGTGGGCTAATCAGACCGGGACCTCCTGCTTAAAGCCGATCCCGAACGGCTACGACCATCCATGCTTCAGTGGGACTCGAACCCATGAACTCCTTTTCCAAAGGCCAGTTCTCTAACAATTCGGACATATTTCGGCTCAACCAAGTTGGCAAAGAAAGCTTATTGGTCACCGAAAGAACAAAGCAAAATGAGGACACTAAATTTATTTAACAAAATAAAAATTTTACATAAACTATATATTTTTCATTACAAATGTAAATAAGTTTTGTTATAAGTTTTGTAAAAATATAAGTTCTTCTTTTTAAAGTTCTTTGGGATATATAAATTGAAGGTTACATTGATTAAAATGAATATTTAAAGTGACAAGATATATTCTATGTAAGTAAATTCCTTAAGCCAAAATGTTTTTGCAATTTTCTAGAAATTTCTTTTGAAATAAGAACATTTATATATATATATGTATATATATATATATATATATATATATATATATATATATATATATATATATATATATATATATATATATATATATATATATATACATATATATATATATATATATATATATATATATATATATATATACATATATATATACATATATATATATATATATATATATATATATATATATATATATACATATATATATATACATATATATATATATATATATATATATATATATATATATATATATATATATATATATATATATATATATATATATATATATATATATATATATATATATATATATATATATATATTAATATTATTTCCTAAATTATCTTGCACTGTCTGCCGGTATATAAAACTAGCATATAGCCCGTCATATGACGGGATTAATAAAATTTTTAAATTTCCAGAATTGTAAAGAACTTTATAGGCAGGTAAAAAATGGTTTGTGTTTTGGCTGAGAATTATTTGGTCCAGGCTCAATAATTTGTTTATCTTTATACTCCTCTAATGCCTCCTGATATTGTGAATGCAGTTTAGAATCACGTTGAATTCATTTAGTCAAACCGTTTGGTTATGTATAAAACACAAACACACAAACTAACAAACTTCTTAATTTTCAAAGATATATAGATGAAACGCTAGATATTTATTAGTCCGTGAAATAGACTCCTAGACTTTTATGAACATAATTTGTCGTTAATACCGGTGATAAAATTTTCATTGCAACAAAAAATAATCGATGATGACATTTAAAATTATCACATATGTACCTGATCTATTATTTAAACGAATTATGAAAGAAAATTATTTACGTAATATCTCATTTCAGTGATAAAACGTATGAAAATAATGCAGACGGTATTTAAATAATTTAAAATAAGGAATGATTAAATGAGATGGTTAAAGGAATGACGTCATAATGATAGAAAAAAATGCTATTTTCATCTACTTATAATGTGATAAATTGATGAATTTTATCTCCTGCTCTTAACTAGGAAATATAGGGCTTGAAAAAATGACATTAAACGATCGAAAAAGGGGTGGATTTGGAACGTTTTCGAACTCGTTTAGAATTTTTCTAACACTAACTTATGAAGAATCCAACATGGATGCCTCAATCCATTCGACGTCCAACCGTTCCATAAATTCGAGGACAGACGGACAGATAACTTACGCTATTGTTATATAGGAGATGCACATAAAAATGTGCATATAAGCATCTTATTGCTTGCCAAGCATGCTTCTACAAAATTCTAAAATGTGTAGGCTTTGGAAGCGCGTAGAAAGCCGTACGCAATGTGTTAACTATATACTCTGTATAACTTACCTGTGAGTGTTAAAAGTATTTAAAATAACTCGAATTTAGAGACGAAAAAATTAGCAATATTGTGACGATAAGCAGAATTTTGTGAACGTGTCGCTCGTTGGTACCGCAAAAGCATTTCTCAATCCACTTGCAATCGCATAATCGGAACGCTCCGCAAGATCCGGTGCCATTCTGGTCGCGTTTTGCAACAAACCAATATATCTATTTTGTTTTTGTTCGTTTCCCCTTTTTATTTTAATTTTTCCCCGCGCACAGGGGTTGCCTGCCTGCTAGCTATTTATTGTGTCTCCAGAAACATACAAGGTCAGTTTTATCGTGTTTGTTTATTTATGCGTTTATTCATTTATGCGAGTAGTGACACAAGGGGGAAAGTTTTTTGTTTTGATTTTGTTTGTGTGTTTGTATTCGAAAAGTGATGTAATCTTGATATAACGCATGACAATGGTAGTCGTTTTGTGTTCCTTACTTTTTTAGGCTCATTCGAATTCTTGTTGAATTGCAGCTTTTTATAAATGATACCTATTTTGCCTAGAAAGGTTTTTCGCAAATTCACTTGTTGTAAATTTTAGTGGTATTTCAGTTTTGTTCTTCCTGAATGTTTTAGACATTGAAGTGCGCCTTTATTGTAAGATATTGTAACAGAAATTTTCTTTAATTCTAGGCTCGTTCGAATGCTTGTTGAATTGCAGCTTTTTATAAATTATACCTATTTTGCCTAGAAAGGATTTTCGCAAATCTACCTGTTGTAAATTTTGGTGGTATTTCAGTTTTGTTCTTCCTCAATGTTTTAGACATTCTCATTATTGTAAGATATTGTAATACAAATGTTCTTTAATTCTAGGCTCATTCGAATGATTGTTGAATTGCAGCTTTTTATAAATTATACCTTTTTTGCCTAGAAAGGATTTTCGCAAATTCACCTATTGTAAATTTTAGTAGTATTTCAGTTTTGATCTTCCTCAATATTTTAGACATTGAAGTGCGCCTTTATTGTAAGATATTGTAAAAGAAATATTCTTTAATTCTAGGCTCATTCGAATGCTTGTTGAATTGTAGCTTTTTATAAATTATACCTATTTTGCCTAGAAAGGATTTTCGCAAATTTACCTGTTGTAAATTTTGGTGGTATTTCAGTTTTGTTCTTCCTCAATATTTTAGACATTGAAGTGCGCCTTTATTGTAAGATATTGTAACAGAAATGTTCTTTAATTCTAAGCTCATTCGAATGATTGTTGAATTGCAGCTTTTTATAAATTATACCTATTTTGCCTAGAAAGGATTTTCGCAAATTCACCTGTTGTAAATTTTGGTGGTATTTCAGTTTTGTTCTTCCTCAATGTTTTAGACATTGAAATGTTCTTTAAATCTAGGCTCATTCGAATGCTTGTTGAATTGCAGCTTTTTATAAATTATACCTATTTTGCCTAGAAAGGATTTTCGCAAATTCACCTGTTGTAAATTTTGGTGGTATTTCAGTTTTGTTCTTCCTCAATGTTTTAGACATTGAAGTGCGCCTTTATTGTAAGATATTGTAACAGAAATGTTCTTTAATTCTAGGCTCATTCGAATGCTTGTTGAATTGCACCTTTTTATAAATTATACCTATTTTGCCTAGAAAGGATTTTCGCAAATTCACCTGTTGTAAATTTTAGTGGTATTTCAGTTTTGTTCTTCCTCAATGTTTTAGACATCGAAGTGCACCTTTATTGTAAGATATTGTAACAGAAATGTTCTTTAATTCTAGGCTCATTCGAATTCTTGTTGAATTGCAGCTTTTTATAAATTATACCTATTTTGCCTAGAAAGGATTTTCGCAAATTCACCTGTTGTAAATTTTGGTGGTATTTCAGTTTTGTTCTTCCTCAATGTTTTAGACATTGAAGTGCGCCTTTATTGTAAGATATTGTAACAGAAATGTTCTGCCTTATTAAAGGATTTTTTCTGCTCTTTCCTGATATATCCCTACAGTGTGTATTAACTGTTAACAAATTTTAAGTTTTATTAGTAATAAGAATATTTTAGTAGTCTAGATTAGAATCACCCTTGGAATATTTAGTAAAGCACGTGTGATACGCACTAATAGAGTGGACTCGCTAATTCGCTTATTGTTATCACTATTGTTATCGAATATTTTATGTATCAATCACTTACTGTTATCGAAATCACTTGGTCCCGATTTTCTTTATTCATTTGTATGTTAAAATTATCGCTTTATGTGATCGTTACATCGGTTAATGTTATCAGTTTTGAACCTCATTTTAACTGGCAAAGGCTTGGTTTAGAGTGCTACGGTATACTTTTTACAACACGAGGGCTAATGAGACCGGGACCACGGCTAAGTTCCTTGATAAAACGTATGAAATAATGCAGACGATATTTAAATAATTTAAAATAAGAAATGATTATATGAGATAACGTTATGATGCTAGAAAATTTTTTTATTTTCATCTGCTTTTCATGTGATAATTTGATGAATTTAAAAGCCTGCTCTCATCCGGGGATTGGTTTGGGTTTCGAGTGCTACAGTTTACTTTCTGCAACACGAGGGCTAATGAGACCGGGACCTACTGCTTAAGCGATGAACGTGCGAATCCATGCCACTGTTAAATTCGAATTTAAACGGCGACTAACCAATCGGCCATCGGTCTGCTGACTGGCAAAGGAATATTTACAATGTATTCAGAAGGAACCAAATTTTTCTTTCCCTTTGTTCGTTCCTATTTTAATTTCCGAGAATTCTCCCTCTTCCACCTAGGTAAATGGGGAATGATCAAAGGAGTGGGATTTTATACATTCCTGGAATTTTTCAGAAATACGCACCCCCTGCTGGTGGTCAGTGGTTGTAAGATAAGCATAAGGCAACATATTCTTATCGGAACTGAAAAGGAGCGTATTCACAATTTATGCTTTGCTCTTTTACATGAAGCTTGTCGACATGTATATATATATATATATATATATATATATATAAATGTATACTATATTTATTTATATGTATATATATATATATATATATATATATATATATATATATATATATATATAAATATATATACTATATATATATATATGTATGTATATATATATATATATATATATATATATATATATATATATATATATATATATATATATGTATATATATATATATATATATATATATATGTATATATATACATATATATAATATATATATATATATTGTATGTATATATATATATATATATATGTATATATATATATATATATATATACATATATATGTATGTATGTATGTATGTATGTATGTATATATATATATATATATACATGTATGTATATATATGTATATATATATATATACATATGTATGTATATATATATATATATATATATATATATATATATATATATATATATATATATATATATATATATATATATATATATATATATATATATATATATATATATATATATATATATATATATATATATATATATATATATATATATATATATATATATATATATATATATATATATATATATATATATATATATATATATATATATATATATATATATATATATATATATATATATATATATATATATATATATATATATATATATATATATATACATACATACATAATAGCGTATGTTTAAGGAAAAAGCTTCCGTATTCGATTCGAAAAAATCATCTATATTAATCCTTCAGAAATCACCACATGCTACCGATTAAAGACGATTGATTGCTTTAGGTCACCTTCCCTTGCATCACCACAAAACCCATTGCACAAAACAGACCATTTTAGGGCTGTTCTTTATATCCTGGCCTAAAGGAAAAGAAATAAAAAAAAATAAAGGGGGTGGCCACAAAGAGACCTCCACTAGCAAAGTGTAACTGATAGTCGAATATCGTCTGCTGGGACGGTTTCATTTTTTTCCAGCGCCAGCAACCCGTTTCTCCTTAAAAACTTTAGTGGTGGTGGCACGCAAGGATTTAACAGACACGTGCCTCTCGGGGGCCCCCTTTCGAGGGGCCCCGCTGCGTGCAAGAAAAAAAGAAAAAAAAAGGGTTACTGCAATCCTTTTTTCGCAAGTGGTCGCGGGGAGCCCTGAGGGGGGTCATCCGAAAAAAAAAATTAAGAAGGTCGCAAGAGCATTCAACTCGGGTGGATCGCGATTTTTTTCTCTTTGCTTGGGATTTTCTTGGGGAAGGGTGACTTAAAAAGAAAAAAGAAGGCAAAGAACGAGATAGGGTTGTGTGTTGGGAGGTATGTGATGGAATGTGTTGCACAATTTTCTAGAATGTTCCTCTTAGATATCTCTTTCTCATACTTTTAGCTCATGTCTTGTTTTTTTTTTTCTTTTGTCGTGTGCTAAACACAGTGGAACCTTAGCTATCCGAGCTGATTGGAAACCGAAATTATTTCATATAATTGAAAACTCAGTTAATAGGAACTACGTTTATTTTTTCCAAAATTAATTTGCTACGAAAAAAAAATGCTTTTTATGGATTTTTTGTCTATTTTCGATGGTTTAAGTAAAGACTATGTTATTAATATTAATATTTTTTAATATTTTAAACATGCTTGAACACTTTTTTCTGCAGGCTATAGCAGTTTCACTTTTCTCCTAACCGTTTTTAGAATCTGAAACTTTTAAGAGGGATCCGAAAGTCACTTTTTAAGAAAAAAGTCCTTTTAGTAACTTTCATCTGTATCACGGCGATACTACATGTACTGAACTTTCGTTCTATCAATTACACAATCAGTTTCTGATTCCGAGTACAGTTCCGAATCACAAGATGCCCCATACCTCTGTTATTCATTATTTAAAAGAAAAAAGAAATCAATCTTAAAATCAATAAAATTATCACAAAAATATAACCATAGCTTACCTGCCAATCAATTCTCTTCTGTACAAGAATCAAAAAACCCCTTTTAAAAAAGAAATACAAAATGCAAAATATCATTACGTACAAATGTCATCTTAATTTGTTTACTAAAAGGAAAAAATACGGCCGAAAAAGTGCAAGCGAAATAGAAATCATTGTAACTTACCAAATCTAAAGAAAGCTTGAATACAAAACAGTACGTTAATAAACAATATTTCAAAATTAAGATTTGTTCGTTAATTTCTCAAAATTATTTTGAACTAATTAATGATATTTAATAAAAAAATATTAACACGTGACGTAAAAATTTCGTTTTTCAAAAGATAGACGCGAACTTTTTATACGATCATATTGCTGATATTGCAGCTGATAAAATAGTTATAAAATCATCTTGGGGGGGGTCAACTGTGACCCCCATGGCAGTCAACGTGTTATGTACTTTTATAATATTTGCTATTCTGTTCCCCCCCACTCTAGCAAAATCGAGTGTCACCGGTATTGTTAAATAAATATTTTTAAAATATTTAAATTTTAACTTAACACTTTGCCTACAGACAGGGCTTTAACTAAGGCCAACGATGCCGAACGATGACCGAATGGTTAGGATGCTGGCCTTCGATACCGGAGCTCATGGGTTCGAATCCCTTTGCGGCATGGTTGTTCGTAACGGTTCGGATTGGCTTTAAACAGTAGGTTCCTGTTTCTTTTAAACTCTTGTTGCAAAAAGTAGACCATAGCTGTCCAAACCAAACAAAACCTAATGGACTTGGCTGACTTTGGCAGTGAAATCCTTGGATATAAACGGGAGGTCGTATAGAAAAGTTTTATTTCACTTTATAATCATGACCATGTGGTAACTTTGAATAATGAATAAATGACAAAAATTATAGATAGGCAATACTTATAGATAGGGGTTGATTTCTTTAAAATTGTCTGAATTGGCTTAATTCATTATGACTGTTAACGTCTGGTATATAAATTGAAGATCGCATGTAAGGTCTTATTTCAATATAAAATAATGACGATTTCGTAATTTTGAATAATGAATAAATGACAAAAATTATAGATCGGCAATACTTATAGGTAATGGTTGATTTTTTTTTAATTTTCTTAATTGACTTGGTTTACTTTGGCTGTGAACGCCTGATATATAAAAGGGAAATCACATGTAGGTTTTGTTTCAATTTAAAATCATGACCATGTCGTAACTTTGAATAATGAATAAATGTCAAAAATTATAGATAGGCAATACTTATAGGTAGTAGTTGATTTCTTTAAAATTTTCTGAATTGACTTGGTTCACTTTGGCTGAGAAAGCCTAATATATAAAAGGGAGATCACATGTACGGTCTTATTTCAATTTAAAATCAGACCATGTGGTAACTTTGAATAATGAATAAATGACAAAAATTATAGATAGGCAATACTTATAGATAGTAGTTGATTTCTTTAAAAATGTCTGATTTGACTTGGTTCACTTTCGCTGTGAACGCTTGATATATCAACGAGAGATCACATGTACGGTCTTATTTCAATTTAAAATCATGACCATGTCGTAACTTTGAATAATGAATAAATGACAAAAATTATAGATAGACAATACTTATAGATAGTAGGTGATTTCTTTAAAATTTTCTGAATTGACTTGGTTTACTTTGACTGTGAAAGCCTGATATATAAATGGGATATTGCATGTACGGTCTTATTTCAATTTAAAATCAAGACGATTTCGTAACTTT
Organism: Pardosa pseudoannulata; assembly: GCA_032207245.1. NCBI lineage: Eukaryota > Metazoa > Arthropoda > Arachnida > Araneae > Lycosidae > Pardosa > Pardosa pseudoannulata. Next base: position 52,629,428 of record CM063507.1, on the reverse strand, counting down.
GAATAATGAATAAATGACAAAAATTATAGATAGGCAATACTTATATATAGTAGGTGATTTCTTTAAAATTTTCTGAATTGACTTAGTTCATTTTGGCTGTTAACGCCTGATATATAAATTGAAGATCACATGTACGGTCTTATTTCAATTTAAAATCATAACTATGTCGTAACTTTGAATAATGAATAAATGGCAAAAATTATAGATAGGCAATACTTATAGATAGTAGTTGATTTCTTTAAAATTTTCTGAATTAACTTGGTTCACTTTGGCTGTGAACGTCTGATATATAAATGGGGATCACATGTATTTCAATTTAAAATCAGACCATGTTGTAACTTTGAATAATAAATAAATTGCAAAAATTATAGATAGGCAATACTTATAGATAGTAGTTGATTTCTTTAAAGTTTTCTGAATTGACTTGGTTTATTTCGGCTGTGAACGCCTGATATATAAATGGGATACTGCATGTACGGTTTTATTTCAATTTAAAATCATGACCATGTCGTAACTTTGAATAATGAATAAATGACAAATATTATAGATAGGCAATACTTATAGATAGTAGTTGATGTCTTTAAAAATGTCTGAATTGACTTGGTTCAATTTGGATGTGAACGCCTGATATATAAACGGGAGATCACGTGTATTTCAATTTAAAATCGGACCATGTCAGAACTTTAAATAATGAATAAATGACAAAAATTATAGATATGCAATACTTATAGATAGTGGTTGATTTCTTTAAAATTTTCTGAATTGGCATGGTTAACTTTGGCTGTGAATGAATGATATATAAATGGGAGATCACATGTACGGTCTTATTTCAATTTAAAATTATGACCATATCGTAACTTTGAATAGTGAATAAATATCAAAAACTATAGATAGGCAATACTTATATATAGTAGGTGATTTCTTTAAAATTTTCTGAAGTGATTTGGTTCATTTTGGCTGTTAACGCCTGATATATAAATTGAAGATCACATGTACGGTCTTATTTCAATTTAAAATCATAACCATGTCGTAACTTTGAATAATGAATAAATGGCAAAAATTATAGATAGGCAATACTTATAGATAGTAGTTGATTTCTTTAAAATTTTCTGAAGTGACTTGGTTTACTTTGGCTGTAAACGTCTGATATATAAACGAGAGATCACATGTACGGTCTTATTTCAATTTAAAATCAGACCATGTGGTAACTTTGAATAATGAATAAATGACAAAAATTATAGATATGCAATACTTATAGATAGTGGTTGATTTCTTTAAAATTTTCTGAATTGGCATGGTTAACTTTGGCTGTGAATGAATGATAGATAAACGGGAGATCACATGTACGGTCTTATTTCAATTTAAAATCAGACCATGTCGTAACTTTGAATAATGAATAAATGACAAAAATTATAGATAGGCAATACTTATATATAGTAGGTGATTTCTTTAAAATTTTCTGAAGTGATTTGGTTCATTTTGGCTGTTAACGCCTGATATATAAATTGAAGATCACATGTACGGTCTTATTTCAATTTAAAATCAAATGTATAACTTTGAATAATAATAAATGACAAAAATTATAGATAGGCAATACTCATAGTATTGATTTCTTTGAAATTTCTGAATTGACTTGGTTACTTGGCTGTGAACTGATATATAAAAGGGAAATCACATGTAGGTATTATTTCAATTTAAAATCAGACCATGTCGTAACTTTGAATAATGAATAAATAGCAAATATTATAGCTAGGCAATACTTATATATAGTAGGTAATTTCTTTAAAATTTTCTGAAATTGACTTAATTCATTTTGACTGTGAACGCCTGATATATTAACGGAAAATCACATGTAGGTCTTATTTCAATTTAAACTCATGACCATATCGTAACTTTGAATAAAGAATAAATAGCAAAAATTATAGATAGGCAATCCTTATAGATAGTGGTTGACTTCTTTAAAGTTTTCTCAATTGACTTGGTTCACTTTGGCTGTGAAAGCCTGATATATAAACTGGAGATTGCGTGTACAGTCTTATTTCAATTTAAAATCAAGACTATGTCGTAACTTTGAATAATGAATAAATAGCAAAAAATATAGATAGGCAATACGGAAATTTGTTTTCTGATTGTTCTCGGAAATATTCTTTTAATATTATGGGGAAGGAATAATTTTTTTTGGTCATTGTATTATTATAGGAATTTACGTAATGAAGTAAAATCAGTATGTTGTACGACAATGTGTTATCATCTTGGTAACTAAAAACTATTCGTTAGCATAATGCATTGTAGTGTCCAACACAGGTTGCTTGCTCACAAAGCAAAAAATGAAACTCTATTATCCATGAGAATTACCTTTCCAATATTACAAGATAAAAAAAATCAGACTAAAAAAGAGTGAAGTCAGTCTAGCCTTTGTTTCCTAATTCTTCCTCCAAAAAGAGACAATTAAACTTTTCATTGACATCATCATGGAGAGGGGGGAATTGAAAGAAAATATTCAAAATGAACCCAAGACGTGAGTCGAAATAATGGCTCAATAGCAGGACGTGATATAATTGGAGGAGAAACGAAATATTCTCACTGAGAAAACGTGTCCTCCTTTTTCCTGTACCACACACACACAAACATCAATTGCAATTGACGCCAAAAGAGAGAAAAAAGTAGAGAATAAAATAAAAGAAAAAAATTGGAGATTGTGAGCGAATGAGATTCTTGTTCGTTAAAGTTTAAATAATCTTTTATGAATCGGGCAAAAAAAATAATGCTGTTTCCTATTGGAAAAAAAATAAAAAATTAAAGGAAACAGAGTAATAAAGGTGTGTGGGGTGGGGGTCGAAGTAGAAATCAGAAAATTCGAAGCGAAAACTCGTATTCGTTTTCAAATTGTGAAATTGTTCACCAGACGACCACCGTGGTTTTTAACCGTCACTGAAGCAGACGATATATTCCAGCGAATGTGTGTGTGTGTGTCTTGTTTACAGAAATTTGCAATTTTATTGAAAGAGGTCGTGGAACAGGTAATTGGAAAGAACGAAGAATTATGTTCGAAAAAGTGTTCCTCGAGCCGATAATGACAATAATAAACTTTCTCGGTCAAGATGGATTGAGGCATTATTATTGTTATTTATTATTAACTGTAACCTCCAACCAAGGTTTTACGTAGTTTCTTTTTCGCCAGAATGTATGGAAATACTGAAAAAATTGAAAAGAAACTGTTATGTATTTTAATTAACCTTGCTTTTGATTCGTGTTCTTTTCACTTCATTTCGGTGGAAACGGTAGTGCAGCTGCGGTTTTCTTTATTAATGTTCTTGTTTGATATACTGGACATTCTTTGTAGAATTATAGATGTAGATGTACAGCTGCTGGAAGATAAAACAGAGAGATATGCGTGCATAGCCTAAGTTAACTTTGGAAAAAATCTAGCGAAAATCTGGGGGCTTTATTTTATATGAACCAGGAGTAATCTTACGGGAATGAACAGTGTAGATATTAAGTTTTCAGTGTCTACAAAATGAACTTCCGGCTACCTCTCTTTTGTTCATGAAATGCATTTTACATGCGAATTGTATAAAATGCAAGTTTAAGGAAAACTACGAAATCTATTGTTTAGTAAACAATGGATTTTGTAAAATATGGTTTTTATAAACTGGGTATATATAGAGTATTATGATATTCTTACAGGAAATAGTATTTTCTGAAAAGAATTATTTTTTAAATTGTTCTAAAGTTCTGGAATAGATAAAAGAAGATACCGAAAATTCAGTCGTAAATTCTATGGTAGTCTATTATTACTAGATATTATTTCCAAAATGCTTTTCGATTACCTTCATGAATAAAACTTTACTTATTCAACAGCCCATAAAAGTGATTTTAGAAGTACTACTGAAAGAAAAGACCACTGGATTGTAAAGATACATTTTAATCATTTTGCATTTATAAGGTTCATTGGTAATATTTATGAACTAATTTCGTTAAATTCCAAAGAGTTCATATAGGTGACCTTTAAAGGGTTAAAGACCATAGAGTCGTAACAACCATACAGTGAATGAATTCGAATCTCGAACGTTCCCCAATGTCGAATCCTAAAATAGTGTTTCTGAGCCCTGGAACATACATGAATGTAACAGACTCAATGCTTAACACATGACGACATGTGGTACAAGAAATTTGACGCTACATTACGCTGAATAATTAATTCGTCTCAACGTTCATAGACAGCATTTCCGCAGAGGGATGTTTGAATTTTTTTTATCGTCTGTTTTTTTTTCATCCACATACCACTCGCGTTTATTCTCTATTTGTGCGTCGGTTTACCCAGTTTAAAACGGCAGATGAGGTTAAAAAAAAGGGATACAAAATTTTGTGTTTGAACAGTAGTCAAAGGATTGAGGCAACCGGGAAAAAATATTGTTTTGAAATATCATTTCAAATTAACAAAATGGATGTATCGTGCAGTTTTCATGCTGAAAATATTTATATTATCCCAAGCCTTTGCTTAGTAATCGATTAAAAAAATGTCCTCATTATTTTCTTAACCGAGGAACGTCCAAAAGTTTATTTTTTTTCTGAAAATCATGAAAAATTTATTGCAGACGATATTTTTCACTAATTCAATTTTTTAATATACTTCTCCAAGAAAGTAAAAAATTAAAATATCACTTCGACATCTATTTGAAAAATGAACATGCAACCTCTTTTTGAACTAAAATACTGAGCAGTAAAAGAAAAGCACGGCTTGCTTACATATAAAAATAAAATTACCAATAAAATATTTTTAAGATGACCACTTGCTTGCTTGTTGAAAATAAATCTCATAGAAAAACAAAAGAAACATGACTCTCATTTGCAAAGACAAAGAAAGAGTAACTGGGTTAAAAGAAGTGACTAAGGAAAACTGAACATGATGGAAAGAAACTTTTATGTTAACTATATAATACCAAGTAATTTGAAATATATATCAAAAATCACGGTATATACAGGTTGAGAATCATTGACATCGCAGTCATTGGTACTCTATACAGGTTGATAATAATTGACATCGCATACATTGCTACTCTATACAGGTTGAGAATCATTGACATCGTAGACATTACTACTCTATACAGGTTGGGAATCATTGACATCGCAGACATTGCTTTTCTATACAGGTTGAGAATAATTGATATCGCAGGAATTGGTATTCTATACAGGTTGAGAATCATTGACATCGCTGACATTGCTACTCTATACATGTTGAGAATCATTGACATCGTAAACATTTCTACTCTATACAGATTGAGAATCATTGACATGGCAAGCGTTGATAGCATGCCTGCGATGTCATCTCGTTAAGATTTCCTTCAACTATTCCATTTGCTTAGTAGCTGTCCTACTGGCAGGGACAAAGAAGAAGTAAACACATTCGAAAAGCAAGGGAACAAGGAAGTTGGAATTTGATAAATAGAAATTTTTATTCTGACGATACAATACTAAGTCAGTTTAAACGTTTACAAAAAATCGCGGCCTACTTCACAGGTTGAGAATCATTTACTTATGGATAGCATGCCTGCAAAGTACTCGTTTAGATTTCACTCAAATGATTCCATTTGCCTTAATGTCCGATTGGTAAAGACAAAGAAGTAGTAACACGTGTGAAAAGCTAGGGATCAAGGAAACTGGAATATGATAAATAGAAAATTTCATTCTGACAATACAATACTAAGTCAGTTTATATGTTTACCAAAAATCGCGGAACACTTCTTAGGTTGAGAATCATTTAGTTATGGATAACATGTGTACTCCTTGAGATATCATTCAAACGATTCCATTTGCCTTAGTGTCCTATTGGTAGGGACAAATAAGTAGTAACACGTTTGAAAAGCAAAGGAACAAGGAAGATGGAATACGATAAATAGAAAACTTCATTCTGACGATAAAATACTAAGTCAGTTTAAACGCTTACCAAAAATCGCGGCACACTTCACAGGTTGAGAATTATTTATTTATGGATAGCATGGCTGTAATGTATTAATTGAGATTTCATTTAAACAATTCCATTTGCCGTGGTGTCCTACTGACAGGGACAAAGAAGTAGCAACACGTTTGAAAAGCAAGGGAACAAGGAAATTGGAATATGATAAATAGAAAATTTTATTTTGACGATACAATACTAAGTCAGTTTAAACCTTTACCAAAAATCGCGGTACACTTCACAGGTTGAGAATCATTTACTTATGGACAGAATACTTGCAATGTAGTCGTTGAGATTTCATTCAAACGATTCCACTTGCCTTAGTGCCCTATTGGTGACAAAAAGTAGTAACACGTTGAAAAGCAGGGAACAAGGAGATGGAATAATAAATAGAAAATTTTATTCTAACGATACAATACCAGGTGACTTTAAATGCTTACCAAAAATCGCGGCACATTCACAGGTTGAGAATTATTTATTTATGGATAGCATGGCTAATTATTTGAGATTTCATTTCAAACGATTCCATTTGCTAGTGCTATGCATAAAAGAAGTAGCAACACTTTGAAAAGCAAGGGAACAAGGAAGTTGGAATATGATAAATAGAAAATTTTTATTCTAACGATACAATACTAAGTAGTTTAAACTTACCAAAAATCGCGGCATTCACAGGTTAGAATCATTTACATATACAGCTGCAATATATCTTGAGATTTCATTCAAACGATTCCATTTGCTTAGTGTATTATGAAATAAGTAGTAACTGTGAAAAAAAACTAAGTGGGGATAAATAAAAATTTCATTCTGAACAATACTAAGTCAGTTTACGTTTACAAAAATCGCGACATCACAGGTTGTTTACTTATAAGCAATATCTTTGAGATTTCATTCAAACTATTCCATTTGTCTTAGTGTCCTACTGGTAAGAACAAATAAGTAGTAACACGTTTGAAAAGCTAGGGATCAAGGAAACTGGAATATGATAAATATAAAATTTCATTCTGACGATACAATACTAAGTCATTTTATACGTTTACCAAAAATCGTGGCACATTTCACAGGTTGAGAATCATTTACTTATTGACTGCAATGTACTCGTTGAGATGTCATTCAAACGATTCATTTGTCTTAGTGTCCTATTAGTGTGGACAAAGTAGTAACACATTTGAAAAGCAGGGAAACTGGAATATGATAAATAGAAAATTTCATTCTGACGATACAATACTAATTCATTTTAAATCTCTACCAAAAATCTTCCAGGCACATTACTCAGGTTGAAAATCACTTCACGATAGCATGGCTACAATATATGCTGTTAAATATTTCATTCAAACGTTCCATTTGCTTAGTAGCTATGCTATTTAGACAAAAAGAAGTATATTCGAAAACATAATAAGGAAGTTGGAATATAAATAGAAATTTTATTCTAATACAATAATATTATAATGCTTAAAAATATATATACAGGTTAAGAATCATAATAATAAGCTGTAATAATATTTTAGATTATTCAAATGGCTATTTGCTTATATATCTCTGTGTGTGATACTGTAACTGTAAAGAAAAACTAAGTTCTTTTTTTTATTTTGTGTTATCCGGAAAAATTGTGTGTCTCAAAAAATAGCATGCAGCTTTTTTTTTTTTCTTTTTAAATATGCGAGTTATAATATCCTGCTATATCTTAAATAGCTGCTTAAGTGTATATCTGAATAGAAAGAAAATGTCTTCTTCTAATTTTTTAAAGCAAATGCATGCATTTATACCAGAGAGGCAAAACGGTATGAAAACTTTGGATTTTAGACATTTGTTTGAATTTCTAAAAAAATACGTAGCTAAATATTCTCTAACTTTTATAACGTAAAGAATATTAATAACCTGTTCTGAAATACATATCTACAACACAATTTATACACTTATTACAGTTTTATACAATTTATACACTTGTATATCAATCACATGAGGTACACAATGGTATAAAATATATAAAAGATTGCATATAAAAATAGTCCATTGTGTATACAAGCGTTATAAAGTATTAGATGCTTATATAATCAGTGATAAAATATATAAAATTATGTATGTAAAATATAGTTCATTGTGTATCACATGCGATATGCAAGCGTTATAAAGCAGTGCATGTGTATATCATCAATGATATAAAATATATAAAATCATGTATACAAGATATAGTTGTGTATCACATATGATACACAAGCTTAATAAATCAGTAGATGTGTGTATTATCAATGATGCAATATCATATAAAACATGGTTCGTTGTATATCACACGCGATAAACAAACGTTATAAAGTATTAGATGTGTATATCATCAATGATATAAAAATGATTATACATCAATGTATGTGTATTTATGATTGCGTTTATATACATGTATTAGGTACAAGTCAAAACAGACTAATAGAAAATAAGACCTCTCTATTAATAAGAAATTAGAGTATAATGCTTCCTCGAATCCATCCCAATGAACCAGCAGAATAGAGGAGGTCGTAAAATAGAGGTTCTTTAAAAAGTGGTCTGAGTATATTATACATATATGATTATGCATCCATGTATGTATATTTGTTATTGTGTGTGTATGTTTTAGGTACAATCAAAACAGACTGAAAGTAAAGAAGATAAGACTTCTATTAATAAAAAGTTAGAGTATAATACTTCCTCGAATCCATCCCACGAAGCCAGCAAAATAGAGAAGATCATAAAATAGAGGTTTCACTGTATTACATACATATGATTATGCATTCATATATATTTGTAATTGTGTGTGTATGTGTTAGGTACAAGTCAAAACAGACTGAAAGTAAAGAAGATAAGACCTATCTATTAATAAGAAGTTAAGAGTAACACTTCATTAAATCCCATCAACCAGCAAAATAGAGAAGGTCGTAATATATAGGTTTCACTGCATTACACATGATTATGCATTCATGTATGTATATTTATGACTGTGTGTGTATGCATGTGTTAGGTACAAGTCAAAACAGACTGAAAGTGAAGAAGATAAGACCTCTCTATTAATAAGAAATTAGAGTGCAACACTTCATCGAATCCGATCAAACTAGCAAAATAGAGAAGGTTGTAAAATAGAGGATCGTTATTTAACGAACATATGTGTATATATATATGATTGTGTTAGTATACATGTATTAGGTACAAGTCAAAACAGACTGAAAGTAAAAAAGATAAGACTTGTCTATTAATAAGAAGTTAGAGTGTATCACTTCATCGAATCCCATAGAACGAGCAAAATAGAGAAGGTCGTAAAATAGAGGTTCGTTAAACAGAGGTCTGACTGTATTATATATAAATGATTCATGAATGAATATTTTTGATTGTGTGTATACATTTTTTAGGTACAAGTCAAAACAGACTGATAGTGAATAAGACTTCTCTATTAATAAGAAATCAGAGTGTAATATATTAATCGAATCCCATCGAACCATCAAAATAGAAGAGATCGTAAAATAGATGTTCGTTATAAAGAGGTTTAGTGTATCACACACATGATTTTGCATTCATGTATATATTTGTTATTGTGTCTGTATGTGTTAGTTACAAGTCAAAATAGACTGAAAGCAAAGATAAGACTTCTCTATTAATAAGAAGTTAGAGAGTAACTCTTCATCAAATACCATCGAACCAACAAAAAAGAGAAGTTCCTTAAATAGAGGTTTTAATGTATTACACATACATGATTATGCATTCATATATGTATATTTATGATTGTGTGTGTATGCATGTGTTAGATACAAATCAAAACAGACTGATAGTGAAGAAGATAAGACTTCTCTATTAATCAGAAGTTACAGTGTATCATTTCATCTAATCCCATTGGAACAGCAAAATAGAAAAGGTCTAAATTAAAGGTTCGTTAAATAGAGGTTTGACTGTATTGCACAGACATGATTATGCATTAATGTATGTTTATTTATAATTGTGTTTGTATACATGCATTAGGTACAAGTCAAAACAGATTGATAGTGAAGTAGACCCCTCTACTAATAAAAAATTAGCGTATAAGACTTCCTCGAAACCCATCAAATCAGCAAAATAGAGGAGGTCACAAAATAGAGTTTCGTTAAAAAGAGGTTTGAGAGGTTTGAGTGTATTACACACAGATGATTATGCATTCATGTATGTATATTTGTAGTTGTGTGTGTATGTGTTAGGTTCAAGTCAAAATAGGCTGAAAGTAAAGAAAGTAAGACTTCTCTATTAATAGAAGTTGGAGTGTAATATTTCATTGAATCCAGTGGAACCAGCAAAATGGAGAAGGTCGTAAAATAGAGGTTCGTTTTGTCTGTATTACACACATATAATTATGCCTCTATGTATGTGTATTTATGATTGTGTTTGTATACATGTGTTAGGTACAAGTCAAAATAGACTGATAGTGAAGAAGACCCTTCTATTAATAAGAAATTAGTATTCTATTAATGAGAATTAAGAAATTAGAACTATTAATAAGAAATTAATTAGAGTATAAAACTTCATCAAATCCCATCGAACCAGCAAAATAGAGAAAGTCGTAAAATAGAGGTTTCACTGTATTATACATGATTATGCATTTATGTATGTATATTTATGATTGCGTGTGTATGCATGTGTTAGGTACAAGTCAAAACAGACTGAAAGTGAAGAAGATAAGATCTCTCTATTAATAAGAAATTAGAGTGCAACACATCATCGAATCCGATCAAACTAGCAAAATAGAGAAGGTCATAAAATAGAGGATCGTTATTTAACGAACATATGTGTGTATATATATGATTGTGTTAGTATACATGTAATAGGTACAAACAAAAGAGACTGAAAGAAAAAAAGGTAAGACTTCTCTATTAATAAGAAATTAGAGTATATCACTTCATCAAATTCTATAAAACCAGCAAAAAAGAAAAGTTCGTTAAATAGAGGTTTTACTGTATTACAAATATGATTATGCATTCATGTATATATATATTTATTATTGCGTGTGCAGGCATGTGTTAGGTACAAGTCAAATGAGACTGATAGTGAATAAGACCTCTCTATTAATAAGAAATCAGAGTGTAATACATTTATCGAATCCCATCGAACCAGCAAAATAGATGAGATCGTAAAATAGAGGTTCGTTAAAAAGAGGTTTGAGTGTATGCATATATGATTATGCATTCGTGTATGCATATTTGTAATTGTGTGTGTATGTGTTAAGTACAAGTCCAAACAGACTGAAGCAAAAAAGATAAGACTTCTCTATTAATAAGAAGTAAGAGATCATATAAATCCATCGAACCAGCATTTCATATAATAGACATGATTTATTACACACATATAATTATATATTCATGTATGTATATTTGTAATTGGTGTGCATGCATGTGCTAGGTACGTCCAAATTAAAGAAGATAAAACTTATATATTAATAAGAAGTTAGAGAGTAACACTTCATTAAATCCATCGAACCAGCTACTGTATTATGATTAAATAGAAAAGATTGTTAATACTTTTAGGTACAATCCATCTGAAGAGATGACATAATTTAGAGACTTCCTCGAATCCCATCATCGGATGACATTGTTGTCTGAAGCCCTCTCCCATCTGTCCCCGGGACATATTCCCATCACGCTCCAAAACCCACTCTTATATCTACACACATTTTCCTATCACCGTCCTATCAATTTCGGCAATCTCGAAAAGCCTCAGTGTTTGCCCACCCCTTCAATAAAAGAGGGGAAGAAAATATGGTCGAGGCACATTCCTGGGCACACACATACTGCAAGCACCCTATTGTTCTTCGAACCCGATCCGGAGTAAAATAGCGGGGAATAGGTGTTTTCCTCTGGAAGCCCTTTTTCATTCCATTTCTTTTGTGGAACTGCCTATTTGGTTTTAACAATGTAATATTCCTCCTGCCCCCCCACCATTGTTGGGATTTCTCAGTACATTGTGTTCTCGGCCGCCGGTATTTTCCACCCTGATTTGCGGAAAAATAAGCCTGCTTCGATCTGAGGAGTGGATCAAATTAGAGTTGATTATTTGTGACTTGTCGACTCGGGCAAGTTGGCTTCCCCTGGGCTCTCACCTTGATGGGGATGGATGCGATATGAATTCTCTCGTCTGTTTTCGAACGTCTGCGTGGGCGTTGGAATGCTTTTAATGGGGCTTCTTCATTTTTGTCTGTTATTATTTTATTTTTCAAGGTAACTTTTCGGTAATATGCCGTGGATTATCTGTTCTTCCTATTCATGTAGATGGGTTTCCTAGAATATCGTGGTAGATATGTTGCCCAGAATATCCTTCAACAGTCAAACATAAAATTCCACAAATAAAATTTTAAACACTTTAATGAATCACAACCTATAGTAAAATTACAACGACCCATCATGAGCCTAGCAACTCAAACTACAATTAGAACACACTTTACAAGAGCAGTGGAAGTAGTAGTTCTTTTTAATGTAGTAGAAGTAGAAGTTCTTTTATTCCTATTCATGGTAGATGTGTTGCCCAGAATATCGTGGTAGATTTGTTGCCCAGAATATTGTTCACTAGTCAAACATAAAATTCCACAAATAAAATTTTAAAACACTTAAATGAATCACAACCTATAATAAAATCACACCTACCCATCATGAGTCTAGCAACTCAAACTACAATTAGAACACACTTTACGAGAGCAGTGGAAGTAGTAGTTCTTTTCAATGTAGTAGAAGTAGAAGTTCTTTTATTCCTATTCATAGTAAATGTATTGCCCAGAATATCGTGGTAGATATGTTGCCTAGAATATCGTTCAACAGTCAAACATAAAATTCCACAAATAAAATTTTAAAACACTTAAATGAATCACAACCTATAATAAAATCACACCGACCGATCATGAGTCTAGCAACTCAAACTACAATTAGAACACACTTTACGAGAGCAGTGGAAGTAGTAGTTCTTTTTAATGTAGTAGAAGTAGAAGTTCTTTTATTCCTATTCATAGTAAATGTGTTGCCCAGAATATCGTGGTAGATGTGTTACCCAGAATATCGTTCACCAGTCAAACATAAAATTCCATAAACAAAATTTGAGAACAATTTAATGAATCCCAACCTATAATGAAATCACACTGACCCATCATAAGCCTAGCAACTCACACACTTCTAAATTAGAACACACTTTACGAGAGCAGTATAAATAGTAGTTCTTTTTAGTGTAGTAGAAGTATTCGGAGAGTGTCTCTTTTTTTTCATATTAAATTTAACTTCTGTGGATTTTTTTTTAATTTATCAAAACTGTTTTATGATTTTACTTTCATAGCTATAATTAATAATCGGCAATGGGTAGTTTTCTTTATAAAACGGTATTGTTTCTTACTGTAATGAATAAATTAATCTCTGCTTTTGAACGTCTGCTTAGGCATTACAATGCTTTTAATGAGGTAGTTTCTATTGTAAAGAATCACAAACTAATAAAATTACACCGACCCATCATCGAGAGTAGCAACTCACACAACACTTCTCAATTAGAACACACTTTACGAGAGCAGTATAAATAGTAGTTCTTTTTAGTGTAGTAGAAGTAGAAGTTCTTTACAATTTTAACCAATTCCCTAGTTATATTTTTTAACCTTCCGAGAGTGTCTCTTTTTTCCATATTAAATTTAACTTCTGTGGATTTTTTTTAACTTATCAAAACTGTTTTATGATTTTACTTTCATAGCTATAATTAATAATCGGCAATGTGTAGTTTTCTTTATCAAACGGCATTGTTTCTTACTGTAATGCATAAAGTGATCTCTGCTTTTGAACGTCTGCTTAGGCATTACAATGCTTTTAATGAGGTAGTTTCTATTGTAAAGAATCACAAACTAATAAAATTACACCTACCCATCATCGAGACTAGCAACTCATACAACACTTCTCAATTAGAACGCGCTCTACAAGAACAGTGGAAGTAGTAGTTCTTTACAATTTTAACCAATTCTCTAGTTGTGTTTTATTTTTAACCTATCCGAGAGTGTCTCTTTTTTTTCATATTAAATTTAACTTCTGTAGATTTGTTTTACTTTTTTGGAATTTATCAAAACTGTTTTATGATTTTACTTTCATAGCTATAATTAATAATCGGCAATGGGTAGTTTTCTTTATAAAACGGTATTGTTTCTTACTGTAATGCATAAATTAA